>CAJQZJ010032273.1:5708376-5720376 GCA_907164525.1 Lophiomys imhausi | reverse complement strand
AGTCCCTGATCAGTGTCCCTATCCCTGCTCTTCCCATGAGCTGTTCAATGTCTGTCCTTCTCATTACATTGATCTCCTTAAAGACATAAGTTTGGCTTTATTGTAATCTGTACCTAGGATTAGCATTGTATATAATGCATACATGATGAGTAAAGCTAGCTGAATGAAAGAAATAGAATGAATGAGAAGAAATGTACTAACCAAATAAGTTTGTGGAAATGAAAATAAGGAATGAATGGATGTATGAATGAATAAGTACTGCCCTAGTTTCTTTCCTTTTTTTTTTCCCCCACTCAAGTTAATAGCTTCTCTCAGTCTGTTTCAGGAGCAGAAGCATATTCTAGCCAAGCCTGACTGCCAGGAAGATAAATTTCTCTTCTCAGGGTGAGCAGGTCTTCTGGAGAAGTTTCATTTTAATTGGAAAATGGATTCATTCACTTCCTGGCATGGGTTCTCGGGTCAGTGCAGCACCACTGCATGGCTGCCAACCAGCAACTGAGAGAGGGGGACTGCAGTGGGAAAATTCTGGGTCAGATTGGAGAGCTTAGGCTATCTGAGGACAGACAGGTATCAATTCTTATCAAGCTCACATACCCTTCTTCCCCAAAGATCCTTCCACTTGAATTTCATTCATCCCCAACCTTTAAAGGGTGGGTGTTCTTAAGCATCTTTACTTGGGTATATACAGCCTTGCTGGTTGATTTGTGCAAGAGTTTGAGTACTCCATTATTGTTTCCCACTAGGCATACAGAAAGGCCACAACTGATAAGTTATTTCATTGTTCAAGCAAAGATATTGGATGAGAATGTCATAATATCTCCCTCAGTGACAGATCCACAGCTATCTGACAGCACAGAAAATAACTCTTCTAGGAATACATCTTGTATGGTTTTTCAAAGGTCTTGGAAGAAGGCAATAAACTCTACAAGGGCTTTGTGACAAAGAAGAGGCAGTCCTAACTTACATCTTTCCCCAGAATTCCTAGCACATGGCTAGGTATCAGTCAAGGCTGTCAGAATCAGTTTCATTGGCAGTAGGGTTTTGGGAAGAAATATTAATAATAATTCTAAAGATACAGGTGAATAAATTATAGTCTCTTCAAAAAATGAGCTAAGAGTCTAGCAAGGGATGCAGGGGCTCTCATGTAACTTGAGAACAGCAAGGATTGTGGATGAGATAGAAATTTATTCAGTGTGTGCCAGAATGAGCCAAAAAAACTAAAATAAAATATGTACAGCCTCACTGAATGAACCCAGACTACAATATTATGACTTAAACATTGCTATGAATGAAGAACATGAGACCCATATGCATTAGGTGACTGAGAGAAATAGCAGTACTATTAGTAGCAGAATCAAGGTTGATTAAGGATAGCCAAACTCCAAAAATGGGAAAATATGGTGGAATTAGGATTTGCCATAATTAATCATTTCAGAAGTGCTCCCTGGATACTAAGTGTTGTTCTAGGCAGTTTACATACTTGCTCATGTGGTCTCTCAGTAGTCCTATGACACGCAAACTGTTAAGATAGTCAGTAATCATTACAGGACATGAAATTGAAACAAAGAAGGTCTTGGAAGTCCTTCATAATTCCTTCTTTACAATTAATGTCATTCAGAGATACAGGGACAAAAGGTGGAAGATAGATGCTCCAATGTTATAGAGGGGACTGTCCAGGCAGTCAGTTGTCTGTCATTTCTTAGTTTCGGGAGATGCTGGCTCTCCACTTCCTGTTTATTCAGATATATTTATCCTTCTCAGGTCTCTGATGTGGTTGAAGACTAGATAGTTATAGTCTCATGGCAAAGTTTTAAGTTGTTTAGGTAATAAAAAGATATTTTAGGTCTAAGAAGATGTTTTTAAGTTGGTAATGCAAGTTAGGATGGAAACTGAGTTAGGTATAGAACTTTAAACTCATCAAGATAGATAAATAATAGAATATTATTAGTTTCCAAATACATATGGACTGGGCATTGGGAATGTAGATTATACCTTATAATTTTCATAATTGTGGACTAATTGTTCTTATTGCTTTGTACTGTATTTATTGTTATAATAAAAACAGCCTTTTATTGGACTAAAAAGAGGAGCTGTTGAGGGGAAAAAAAGATACACCTTAAATTAAAAAAGAAAAAAAAAAAGCAGATAGGAGGGTGAGGGGGAAGAGGGTAGGAGGGTGGGACCAGGAAGGGGAGGAGGACGGGGACTGTGATTGAGATGTAACTTGAAGAAATAAATAAATGTTGAAAAAAAAGAGTCATACCTTATAGTTTTCATGATTGTTTCCAAATTGTTCTTACTGTTTCGTATTACATTTGTTGTTATAAGAAACAGAGCCTTTAATTGAACTAAAAGAGCCAGATGTTGGGGAAAAGATATAATAAAAAATAAATAAATAATATTTTAAAAAGTTTTTATGCTTTTTATAGAAAGAAAGAAAGAAAGAAAGAAAGAAAGAAAGAAAGAAAGAAAGAAAGAAATTGAAACAAGAGTAATTACACAGGTTGTCAAGGCTGGGAAGCTAGGAAGAGGCACTAGAGCTAGGTGTGCACCCTTGCTGTCTGGCTCTGGAGACTATGCCACTGCTGGGAGGTACAACTAAAGAGGAAGCTTGGAGATGACTACAATTTTTTAAATAATTCAATTTTTTCCTTTATTTTTATTTTACGTATTTTGTACATCTGAGCACCATACACATTAAGTCCCTGCAGAGGCAAGAAAATGGAAGATCCCCTGGGGCTAAAGGTACAGATGGTAGTGAGCTGCCATGTAGGTAGTAGAAATTGAACCCAGATCGTCTGGAAGAGAACTAAATGCTCTTAACCAGTGAGCCATCTCTCTAGTCCCTGATCACAAATCATACTCACAACTCTCAAGTTGGCTAGAAAGATAAAGACTCCACATATGAACAAGGATTCCAGATGACTGTTGAAGTCCTAAAATACACAGTTTCTTAAAGCACGGAATCTGTATGGCCATGAAGGAAAGACATTGCCATGAGTAGGAAGGAGAGGAAAGGGAACACATACAAAGCAAAGTCCAATTTCGATATGAAGGGAAAGTAAAAGGCAAGGAAGGGGCAACAGAGGGAAGTACAGACCATGTCAGGGGCCTGGGCAACACTGACAGGGGCTCACCAACTGTGCCCAGAAACAAGGAGAAGAAACTGTGAGAGGAACGCTTCCTAAAATCAGTAAGAAGTCAGAATGGAATGGGAGTCACCATCCATCCCTAAGGAAAGGGTGATTGTATATTCAGCTTTAAAACAGCTGGGACACAAGCACCTGGTGGAGATCCCTGAAGTGAACAGTCAAGAGGAAGGGGAACCAGTTCCCACATACATTTCTGAAAAGGAAAGAGGACAATGAGTAGAAAAAAAGGAAATCAAGTAAAATAGAAGTTCTATTGAGAGAAAATGAACAAAGGAGATTAAGTAGGAAGGAGAAAAAATAAAGACAAAAGTAAATGGGGGGATTGGGTAAGGAGAAAGAACAGGCTAAGCATGAGATATGAACAGAATGGCAGGAAAAAAATAAGTGAAAGACAATGAGATTATGAAGAAGAGGAGGAGAATAAAAGGGGGTGTGAGAAACAGTTGGAACACACAATGCCCTCAAAGAGACAAACCATGGGGAGAGAAGTGCAGAAGCCTGACTTGCTCTCAGTCTGCACACGGTCTTTCCTTTGGATGGATGAAGTCATGTCTGATGTCACTGTCTCTGAGTCAAATGCCCCTTAGAAGGAAAGGTGGGAAGATCTATAACTTGTATTCACCCCATCCCCATGACTGAGAAGGCTAACTCACTGATTTTTTTTTCTTGGGGTCACTGTCTAGCCCACTCTCAAGATGTGTGGGATAAGATGAATGTCTTGCCTGCTCAGAAAGAAAGCTTCAGCCATGACTGTGCTCAAAGCTTCTCCTAGGATTTCTCTGGTTCATGTCCTTGTAGTGAGAGAACTTGGAAGTGGGTGGCAAACAGTTGCTGGCTAATGGAATCCATCCCATGATGTTCCAAAAGGAATGCAAAATATATAGACAGACCTCTAAGGACTCTGACTGACTCAGTGCTTATTTACCTGAGAGGTCTCATTTCTTCAGATACCACCAAGTACCCTTTGCAAATTCCACTACCCTAGTACTTATGACCTAACTCCAACTCATCCCCTGGGCAACCTCCCTGTTCCAGACCCCTTTGGACTGTGAGCTGTGAACAACTTGAGTACAGCTTGAAACAGAACTCCAGCTCTACCACTCAGTGATGGCAGTAGGTGAGCCCCTCTTAGCCTATCTAATCTGTTCAAATAGGTGCTGAGGGCTCATGTTCAAATGGGAAATGAAGGGTTCATGTTCAAATGTATGACTGTTATTTTCGCAATATCCTATCAGAAGTTGCTAATGGGCTTTTCTTCAGCTTGCTTCCAGGTCTGAAAAGCAGACAGTAACCTCTGCTTCAAAGAGGTCAGAGCCTTTCTACAGTGACTCATTTGGAATCCCATTTTACAGAGCATCTTGATTACTTTTGCTGTACTTTAGGTAAGTGCCTCACAAAAGCCCATAAAACTAAAGGTGAAGACATGGTGAATAGGCTGTGAGCCTGTTAAGTGGTGTAACTCTGGGAGGTGAGTCCTCATAAAAGTTAGGGCATAAGAGGCTGGCTGCTATATGGGATATTGAGACACATGACTCTTCCTTTTCCTTGGGAAAAAAAAGAGAGAGTTTATTTTTAACAATGTATATATGATGAAGGGGGTACATAAGCATGCAGGTGGCTATGAAACCCGAAGCACTGGGTTCCCTCTGGAGCTAGAATTGCAGGCGGTTGTGAGCTGTCTGATATGTGTGCTAGGAACTGAATTCAGAAAATTATACACTCTTAGTCACTGAGCCATCTTTCCAGATCCTCTTTTGGCCTCTTGACTCCATGAGGTGAGTAATTTTCTCTGCTATATTGCCTTTATGATATGCTGTCTTGCCATGGTCCCCAAAGCAATGGCTACTTGACCATGGATTGAAACTTCTAAAAGTATGAGCAAGCCAAAATTTTATTTATATATATAAACACATACACACACACACATTAATCAGGATCTCACTATGTAGCTCTGGTTATCATGGAATTTGCTTTTTTGACCCCTAGTGTCAAAGCTGGTCTTTGACAAAGGCCAGGCTGACCTCTAACTCACAGAGATCTTTCTGCCTCTGCCTCCCAAGTGCTGCTATTAAAGGTGTGAGCCACCATGTCTGGATGTTTAAGGAATTTTTATAGGAACAGAAAGGTGACAAGCATACCTTTATTATTAATTCCAAAAAAGAATATTCTTATAAAATTGCTTTAGTTTAGAGACTAGCTTTTTTCTTAATGAGGGTGTATTTTGAAAATAAAACATATACTAATGCCATCCAAAGTAAGATAATATCCAGTGACAGCTTTTCTGGTCAAATGGCTTACAAAACTTTCTAGAATATTCATATGTGAATATCCCTTACTAATAAATGTCTCTGATTTAAAAAAATCAAGATTGGAACATTATGTTTTTATTTCTTTATTTATTTTAATGACTTTTGTTATATAGTATTAGCAAGCTTATATATTACTAAATCTACTAAAACTTACATGTATTCATCCTTTCCTAAAAGCTGTCTGTAAAGATTAAGCATAATTTTTGCCAAAGGCTTGCCCCTTGAACAATGTGAAGACCATTTCCCTTTACTGTTGGATTACTTAAATGGATCCAGAAACAAGCACATCAAAAATATATCTTAATACTTCTCTTCCAATAATCAACTGTTTTGTCATCATCACTGCCACAAGCAATCAAGAATTTGCTATACCCCCTCTAATAAATGATATGCCAGGGATTCCATTTCATAAATAGGAACCTTGGGGCCACAGGCACATGAGTTGCTTAGTCATGCAAACAATGACAAGAAAGACTGGAGAGAAATCCTGGCCATGAACCCTGAGCCCCACCTCCTATAACCACCATCTAGCTGCTGCTTCCCAGAGCAGGGGAGGTGCTTGATAAATACTTATACAGTGATTCACTCTCTTTCAGGTCCATGGGCATGTCTCTGACCCCCAGACAAGGCCAAACCTCATGGCTGCATTCCAAGACAACTGCAAAAGGCATCTCTCTGATGGTCCCTGACTCTCCTCACATCTCTCTGGAGTTCACAAAATGCCAATGCTGAAAGACTTCAGAGGTCATATGCACCAGCTGTTCTCAAATGCTGAAAACATGGTTGTAGACCCGGACAAAAATTTTCACTAATCAGTGGCTAACTAAAAATATTAATAGAAAAATAAGGTTATTTTATTAATAAAATTATAAACATTATGAATCCTATAAATAAATATTTGGTAAAAAGAGAGACTGTCTCTCCTAATTTCTTTATGTTAACTTGGGTAAGTTTCAGTACACTTGGGGAAACTATCCATCACAGAGTTTAGACCCCTTAGGAATGCCATAATAAGAAACAGGCCAGGTAGTACAGCAGAGCCCTGACTCAGGAAGCTCTCTAATGACCTTGGAATGTATACTTTTGGGGGATTTTTGAGTAGGAAGATATGGACCACTGAAACTACAAACCCCAGAAGCCACACTGACAAGGCTCTGTTGGAGGGTGTGGATGTGGGCTCAAGGATGTGTCCCACTGAGATCAGGCTTCCCTTCACAGGCTCTTCCCAAGCTATTGCCCCTTCAGGTGGTAAAGACCTCATAAGAGTCCCTGATCACTCTTGCCATTCAACCAGTGAAGGAGCCACGGCCACTGCCCAGAGACAAGCTTACAGTGAGATCATAGCTGCACAATCCTTCCAGGGCCCTGGAACTAAGAAGGAACAAAGGATTAACTGAGCTATTCACTCCTCTTTCTATTTACACATATTTGGGAAGAGTGCAAAGAAGAGGCAGGGTTTCTAAGAGGTTCCTACATTGCCCTGGGGTACGTAAACAAGTTTCTGGGCTGGGATTTATAGAATAAAAGGAAAGTTAAGACCTCACATATAACTCTTCAAATGTAAGTGTAACTTTGGATCTAAAATTTCAAAACTTTAATAGCTTTTTTGTTTTCTAGTTCATATTTACCTTAAAATTTTAGGCCAGACAGAAGTGTTATATGGTATCCAAAATGTTCAAATTATGAGAACTGGCTCTCTAGACATTTCACCTGCAGAATACACGGAAGTACCTTGATTAAGGCTAGAGTTGGATGAACTAATCTTCATGACTCTTGTTTAAATCCAGCTCTTACATTAAAAAGACCAGAGAGAGAGAGGTGCTTAACACTAGCAAGGTCATAGGTCAAATTTCTAGGACAAGGAGTGGGGGAGGCTTGAAAAATATTAACAGAAAATGCAAGTCTGCATTACAGCATTACCAAAGTAACATATCCCATCCTTAGCTTCCTTATCTTCAGAGACAAGCCTAACATTATGCTTCCTGGACATTCACAGGGACTATGAAGAAGACAGCCCATGGTGAATGAAGCCACATACAGGCATTGCTCATGCCTGTAGTCAAACAAGGTCAACATTTAACAGCATTCATTCAGTATCTTATAAAGCTTTTTAATTCTTCAAACTGTTTCATAAGTGTGATGTCTGAGCTGATTTGGAAAAGGTCAAGGGTGGATGGATGCACACAGGTAGATACTTGGAGACACGGTAAGACAAAGAAAGAAAAGGGGAGCAGTAGGATCTAAATGCTCACTGAAAAATGTGTCCACTTTTCTGTTAGGTATAAAACTTCTATTCAAAAAATCTTAAGGGAAAAATGGCTTTCACAGCTTCTTGCTCCTAGTCCTAGAAGTGGGAGCTCCCTGAGGTACAGGACAAGCCTGTGTCTCTCCTGGCTTCTCCATCAAGCATGATGCTGCAAAACTCTAAATCACTGAATGGATGGATGGATGGATGAATGAATGAGTGGATGATGGATGGATGATGGATGGATGGATGGATGGATGGATGGATGGATGGATGGATTCTTACATGACAGAACAGTGGTTCTCTTTATGAAGGTAAGAGGTAGGAGTAGTAAAGCCAACCAAGATGTTCAGAGAAATGAGACTGACCCATCTAAATGAATCTTCTGTTTAATTTAATTTTTTAGACTCAGGCCTTCCAACTTCTTTGTTTAAAGGAACATGAACTGACCCTGGGCCTCCAGAATCCCAAGGTTCATATAAGTAAAAACATAACTGCTCCCTAAGTGTCTTCCTGACTTCCTCCAATGGGAGTGACATGTTTTAGTTACTATGAGAAAAAACTTTAATTCAACTAAAAGCCAACAAACAACAACAACTAACCATCTAATCATACCATGCGGGCATCAAGATATCTTTCTTTTATCTCTACTCCTAGAAGTAATGGACAAGCACGTACAGCAATTAAGAAGCCAGGCAGCAAGCTAGCTGGGCATGTGCTCTGAGTACCACAGTTCCTTCCTAAGAATCTCATCATTTTGGTCAATGAAACCACCCAAAAGAGCCCAGGCTGGTCACTCCAAATCCTCCACAGCATTCTCCAGAAAACAAAACAATTGTGTGTGTGTGTGTGTGTGTGTGTGTGTGTGTGTGTGTGTGTGTGCGTGCGTGCACATATATGCATGTACATATATATATGTGCGTGCGCGTGCGTGCACATATATGTATGTACATATATATATATATGTAACATATGTATGTACATATACATATATAGATATATATGACTCCTTGTCTATTTTCTGCCTCTCTAAACTAGATCCCCAGAAGTTATCTAGGTCCTTCACCTCTCTTATTTACCTGGGAATCACCTAATCTCAACACATTGCCTATGACCTAGGGACCCTCCCTAAAGGTAAAATAAAAATACAAGCACACTATCAACTGCTCACAGCTGTAGAGCCTCTGAATTCTGCCACTTACAACTTTTCCTTGAACAAGTTCATGGTTAACCTGACAGAAAAACAATTGAAGGAACAGAATAAAATGGCAATGAGCCCATATTCTGAATGGAAAATGTCAAAGTTCCAATTCCAGCCTTGTCACTCACTAGCAGAGGGACTGTGGACAAATTTCAAGTCTCTATACTTATTTCCTGATACATAATGGGTGATATATACCTCATAGAGTGGTTGTAAGGATTAGATGGATTAGCAGGAATAAGACATGTTTAGAAGTGCTAGACACATAGTATCTCACTAAAATTATATACTCAGTAACTACTGTTTTTAACTACTTCCTGGTTCTGTTCTCTCAGCTTGGTTGACCTATATATTTTTCTTCTGATCAGACTAATTTCCTGGAAACATAGCCAGCCTGTTTTTGGATGTCTACACAGTTGATGCAGGTGCCTACAGAATATGGATGGAGAACAGAACCATAGCAAGGTTGTCCATGTGGGTTTCCTTACTGGTCAAAAAACATAAATCATTTAACTTTTACAAGCTTCATTTTCCTCATCTGTAAAAGGAGGTAAATAAATTGTACCCCACAAGATGGCTGTGATGACAATAAAATCATCTTTGTGAAATAAAATACTGGTAGGTCCAGGGCTGGAGCTACTAGTGAAGTTTAGAGAAATCAAGAAGAAGATTCTGACTGATTGCCTGCCCAAGGCTCATGAGCAGGTGTGATCATCTGCTGTCTTTGTGCAGAATTAAACACACAGCAGATGATCACACCATGACTTTGGTCCTTCCCTCCTTCCTGCTTCTTGGTTGTCTCTGACAGCCTCACATGCTTTGCTTAACTACCAAGCAGGAAGCATACCTCTCATAAAGCACTTACCCCTCACAAAGGCCAGCTCATGTAGGAAGACATGCTAGTGTTTAGAATTTTCCAGTCATAGATAGCATGTTCCTGAAATGCCCATAACAGGAGGAAAAAAAATACAAACACATGGCAGGAAAATGAAACTACTATTTAAAAGTCAACTACACAAACCACTTTTCATATACCCCACTTTCCACGGCCAGAACTATAACAGTACAGTGCTCTGAGGCTTCAAGAAGTTTATTCAGCTTTTCCAGAGTCCTACAGTTGGTTAGAGGTGGGGAAAGGATTTAAACACAATGTTTCTGGCTTCAAATCCTAGACACTTTTTGTTGTCAATGTTGTTGAACTGTGTTATGTCTCTCAAAGTTCTTCAACATCTTTATTAGTACCTGAAGAGGAGAGGGAAAAATTAGGCCTACATATGAAATTTTAAGCTACCCTAAAGGCAATAGTGCCTATGATTTGTGACATTGAGAGAGAGAGTGAAAAAAAGATAGTATTTCAAGAAATAAACATGTTTTTTTTCTTTCATAAAGTTTCATGGTTAGAATAAATCTTAAGATAAAGAGTTTATTACATTATCAAGAAGAATGGAATAACCAAACCAGGAAAATAACCAGCAAGAGCTGGTAAGCCGCTTATCAGACAGAAAGGACTAGATAAGCGTTTCTCAACCTATGAGTCGCAGGGGTGACCCAAGAACATCAGAAAACACAGATATTTACATTATGATTCATATATAAAATAGCAACAAAAATAATTTTATGGTTGGGGTCACCACAATATGAAGAACTATATTAAAAGGGTTGCAGAATTAGAAAGGTTCAAAACCACTGAACTAACATTAGAAAGTCAGATATATTTGATGTCCAGTATGAGTTTCTTGCCAACAGTTTCTACTTCAATACACTCAACCGTTACCTCCACCAGCTGGAAGGCATTATAAACTACCACTGAACACTCCAACACCCAGGATTCTTTCAGGACTCTACATAAGCAGGAAAGGTGCATGAGAACCAACTAGGTCCAGTTAAGTTCCAAGTAGGGACCTGCACGCATTTCTCAGAGCATCCTGGTACAAACAGAAGCATGGGCCACTGATGGAGGTGGGAAGGCTGAATAATTTGTTTTCTTCTTTGGGACAATGACAGGAAAAGGAAGTGACTGAAAAGTCAGTCTTCCTCTCTCCAGGTATCCTAGAAAGGCACAGCTCCTTGTGTCTCATGAACACAGAGATGTCAGAATTCACATCACATCAGCTGTTACCTCTCCTGACCGTCTGAAGTCTACATCTTGTTACCCTACAATATTTCATGTTAGTAAACATAGGCAACTCCAGGTGCTCCAGAGTGGCAGAACTTAGCTTACAGTTAGCCTTTATTAAGGTAAGAATCAGAATCATTGAGGCCAAATGGAAAATCTTGGCTGCTGGGACTTATAAAAAATTCTAATGGAATTTTTTCCTCTTATCTGACAATTCTTATTATGTAGATGTATTTCAACCGAAACCATGCAAATCTCAAATGTAAGGAACATGATTAAAATTCCATATTGCAAGACTAGATCCAAGTAAGTTTGCCCAAGAACAACATTTGTCCCAGTACATCCCTTTTGACTCCTGGGATGTCTGAACTCCAAACTCAGTCTGCCTCCCTGGGACATAGATCCCAAGCTAAGGACAAGTAACATAGAAATGGCCACATTATAAAACAGTGGTCAGCTCCCCTCAGCCTCACTGCCCTCTGTTATTCCTAAAGCTTCTGGGACTCATTGTCCCCCACCTGTAGTGTCTACTCTGTTCTCATTTGTTCACACTTGGAGCACCTTATCAAGTCACTGAAATTATTCAAAACATATGTGTTCAGCCCTCTCACTAAGGGTTAGGGGCACAGCAGTGCACAAATGGATTGGATATGATCTCCACCCACCTGTAAATTACAACTGTCAGAGAAAGCAAGCACAATAAAAACCCTGTGAGAACTGTCATAACAGCATGTGAACTACAATGGCAAGACTATAAATGGTAAAATCCTTTGGTTTTGAGGGAAAGGCTTTCCAAGGAAGCACACAGACAGCAGAGAACCTGTGACAAGGAAGAGTCAGCTGCACAGAAAATACCATAGTAGGCAGAGAAAGAGAAAGAGCACCTTCAAGACCAATGGGACAGAGAAAGAGCACCGTCAAGACCAATGGGACAGAGAAAGAGCACCTTTAAGACCAATGGGACAGAGAAAGAGCAC
>CAJQZJ010032273.1:5650081-5708366 GCA_907164525.1 Lophiomys imhausi | reverse complement strand
AAGACCAATGGGACAGAGAAAGAGCACCTTCAAGACCAATGGGGCAGAGAAAGAGCACCTACAAGACCAATGGGGCAGAGAAAGAGCACCTTCAAGACCAACAGGGCCGTGAATGTTTTCTTTCCAGATCCAGACAAATATATTTTCTGATTTTCAGGCCACACAGTTTCTGTCTTATCTGTCTAGGTGTAACAAAACAGTTGCCATATAAGGTAAAATACATGAAATGCATGGTGTTAGCCCATGCCTTTAACTTCAGCAGAGACAGGAGGCACACTATAGACTTAGTTGTCTTATAAATTCTAGAGTTACACGGAACAGGGTGGTGATGGTGCACACCCGTAATCCCATCATACAAGAAGAGTATACCCTGAGGTGGTTGAAGAATAGACAGCTAGAGTCTCATAGTTAAATTTTGAGTTGTTTAGGAATCAAGAGGGTGTTATAGATCTAAGAAGATACTCTTAAAATTGTGTTGCAAGTTAGTATGAATGTTGAGTCAGATATAGACCTTTAAACTCATGGAGATGGTTAGATAGTAGAATGTTAAAGTCAGGGGCCAAATATATATAAACTGGACATTGGGAAGGTATACTGGGCCATTTAACTCTCATAAATGTGGCATATTTATATCTGTTGTTTTGTATAGTATTTACTGTTATAAGAGAAGGAACCATCTGTGGGACTGAAAGGGGAAACTGCTGGGGGGAAGAGGGTGGAAGGGCGGGATAGGAAGGGGGAATAGGGAAGGGTTTGTGACTGAGATGTAACTTGAAGAAAAAAAAAATAAAGTATTTTAAAAAAATTTAAAAAAAAAGAGTATACCCTTAATCCAAACACACGAGAGACAGAAACAGGCAGATATCAGAGCTCAAGGTCAGCCTGATACAAAACAAGCTCTAAATAGAGAAAAACTTCGATCCAGGAGTGGTGGAGCACATCTTTAATCCCTTCAGATGGGAACCACAGGTCTTTGATCCCAATACTTAGAATGCAGAGACAGACACATAGGATTTGGAAGGACTTACGTTTAAAAGCTACTTACAAAAGGCCTACTCAATACAAAGAAATTGTCCTTTGAGATCTCAAAATATATACACTAAAGGTTTGTTTAGCTCCAAAATAACAAAATAATTTCTTCTTTAATCCAGATTGAAAGATAATACTTTATAGATTGTCAAAAAAACAAATTTGCTTCAGGAGAAATATTACCTGACCCCGCCCCAAAAAAGGTAATTGTCCCACAGTTAGGATTGGGGCAGGGCTCTGTTCTTATCTTTCCAGGAGATTTAAAGCATCCATTCAAGGAATCCAGGGACAACTGGACAATGGAAACCTCAACAGAAAACAGATCAGACACCAAAGAAGACGAGTGGCCCAGATGATTCAGCCTTGCAGATTTCCTCAATAGCTGTTTCCATCAAAAGTCTACAACCACAACAACTCAAAATCGTTAAGATCGTTCAGCTCCACACACTGCCCCAGCCAGAACTTCAGTAAAGCCCTGAAGATCAGCTTCTGTCTACAAACTTCTTAGGACATCTAAACAGCTGAGCACAAAAGGACTGAACATAAAAGGATTGTACTAACATTTTAAACCATTTTTCCATTTTGGTTTGGGCACCAAACAGGTTTACTATAACCCAAATCAGCAGGAAGTCATTTTAAGAGAGTGACATCCCATGCCCAGAGGGTGGGGAGGTTGTTCCCCCCCCCCCCGCCTTTTTGGTTATTTGATGGATAACAGAAAATTTGTTATTTAGGGGAAGAGACTACAAGCTGTTAAATAGGTTTTGGAAGTTACACCCAGGGACTTCCTTCTTCTTCTTTTCTGTATCCTTCTTTCTCTCTTAAGTAGGAGTGCACAGACCTGAGAAAAATGGGACACAGACATAGTATGGGAAGGACCAAGAAGAAGGGACAGATTATTGAATATGCCCTTAAACCTTTGTATACAAAATTAGTATTATATTTGGCTAAAGTAGCATTGATCATTGTATATTGTGCAAAATTAAGATTGTATTGGACTACATTGGTATTGATCTTTGTATATTGATACAAAATTAAGATAATATTTGGCCACAATGGTATTGACCCTTGTATATTGATGCAATATTAAGATTGTATTGGGCTACATAGGCATTGATCTTTGTATATTGATACAAAATTAAGAGTATATTTGGCCACATTGAAATATATCTTTGTATATTGATACAAAATTAAAGGTTACGATTCTTAAAGGTATTGTACCTAGTAATGCTTAAAAATGAAATGTGAAGCTCTGGCCTCTTGATACCAACTGTCTTAAACCATTTAGGATAGTTAAGAAATGCAAACTCCTAGTCATGCAAGCGTGTCATTTTGTTAGCTACTATGACAGTCTATCACAGATATTCTCTAAGCTACTCAGAAATCAAGTTGTTAAGAGACAAGCAACATTTGCTTATCTAAATATAAGAGATAGATAGGGCGTCTTCAAAAACCCCAAGAGATCTGCAGAACATGGCATTCAAAGATGTTTTCTTAAAATAAGATTTTTTTGATATCGAGACCTATCAGTTTCTGACAGCACCCCCTATTCTACTCCAAGTAGAAGATGAACATTGAAGAATCTCCAGTGTGAGATGGTTGAATTAGTGGCAAGCCTATCTCTTGGCAAGAAAAACCCCTTGCTTCAACTGTAGACAGACTGCTGTCCAAAAAGGACAAAACTTGGTAGCAGGGAAGTCGACACCCTAGCTCTGCCAAGACAGGGTAGGCAAGTCCTTCATAATCCTTGCTCTACAATAAATGTCTGTCAGAGAAATGGGACCAAAAGGCTGAAGATTGATGCTGTCACGTATGGAGAGAAAACGGGAGCTGTCCAGGCAGCCACTGATATGTCATTTCTTAGTTTTGGAAGATGCAGGCCCTGCACTTCCTACATAATCAGATATATTTATCCCTCTCAGGTCTCTGAGGTGGTTGAAGACTAGATAGCTAGAGTCTCATAGTTAAATTTTGAGTTGTTTAGGAATCAAGAGGGTGTTCTGGATCTAAGAAGATGTTTTCAAAATTGTGATGCAAGTTAGTATGAAAGCTGAGTCAGATATAGAACTTTAAACTCATGGAGATGGTTAGATAGTAGAATGTTAAAGTCAGGGGCCAAATACATATGGACCGGACATTGGGAATGTATGCTAAGCCATATAACTCTCATAATTGTGGCGTATTTATTTCTGTTGTTTTGTATAGTATTTACTGTTATAAGAGAAGGAACCATTTGTTGGACTGAAGGGGGGAGTTGTTGGGGGGAAGAGGGTGGAAGGGTGGGACAGGAGGGGGGAGTAGGGAAGGGATTGTGACTGAGATGTAATTTGAATAAAAAAATAAAGTATAAAAAAAAAACCAGTTGCCGTAGACAATACGAGTGGCTCTGACTGTGTTCCACTAACCTTCATTTAATTTTCACGTGTCACTAAATATTTTTTTGATTCTTCCTCAACATTTGAACATGTGAAACACTTTCTTAGCTCCCAAATCCCCCAGTAACATGTCAAACAGGCAGGCATAAGGGAAGAAAGTACAATCTGCCATCCCCTAGCCAAGACTGCAATGGCAAACAACTGGCTGTGTTTGGGGAACTGTGACTGGGTCCGTGTGTATGAATTAAAGTGAAGAAGGACATATATGACATCAAACAATAACTTCTGAGCCAGAGTACATGTGGTGTTACTTATCCTAGGAGCAAAGCCACTAGATGTTTCCATGGTGGGAAAGAAATCTTCAGTTCTTGTGCACATATTTCCTTGCCCTACTTACATCCCTGCCAAAGTTATCTAAGACACTCCCTCTCCTATATAACCATCAACCAGACTGTATTTCCAAGTTACACCCTTAACAGGCTACTTACCTAACCTTCCCCAACTACACTTACCGAAGTCCCATCTCTCCCTTGTGACTTATATGCCATACTCAAAGTACATCATAGGCTATGTCTAGGAAATCCTTCCTGTAACTACTAGACAAAGCTCATGCCAAACTATCTGCTTTCAGAAAGAAAACGGTTTTTCTCCCAGAGCATTTTACATGTCCCTGTATCACCGTGCTTGGAGTGTCTTCATCCAATGGCTTTGTTTCCATCCACCTAACTCACCCAAACTTCACATACTATATGCAATAGACTCTCTGCTTCCGTAGGCTAAGGCTTAGTTCTTATTGTCTCCTTTTTTTCTGGTGTCTCTCCAGCACTTGCTTATTTATAGCAGGAACTCAATCAAGACTCAGAAAGGAAGGAATTACACAAGAAGAGAGAAGTTATCTAGTGAGATGGTCAGTGGGTAGATATTAGCTGCCAAACCTAACCACCTGAGTTTGATCCCTGGGAGCCACATGGCAGAAGGCAAGAGCTAACTCCTAAAAGTTGTCCTCTGACCTCCATTCATATGCCTGTGGACAGTGTGCCCACACACAAATGAAATAATAGTAACAAGTTATTTAATGAGTAGACAAATGGAAACTTAAACTTAAGAGCACAGACTCTCTCATTCTTATCTGAATGTGTACTTGAAGGGCTCTACTGAAGCTATCTACCATTCCTGTATCTCCCATCAATGACTCAAAATAAAGATACCTTTTCCTTTTCCCCACAAGGGCATGCTTTCCTTCATGGTACAACAGCCAAGCATAAAATGGAGAGAGAATTTATAAATCCTCAGGCCAGCAGCATCTGCATCACAGCAACCTGTTAACAAAGAAACTCTCCAGTTCTCAGTCCCTACACCCCAGGGCTGCTGAAAAGAACATATGGTCTAACAAGACCATGGTGACTCAGTCGCACATTTAAGTTTCAGAAGGTACTACATGAAAATCTCTAAGGGGATGCTCAACTTAGTGTAAAAGTCCTATTTACTTCTGAGTGCAATCAAGTTAACACCAAAAGGAGGTTCAGTGGGAATTCTCACGCTTGCGGACAAAAAGAGAAGAATACAAAATACCTCGTTAATCCTAGGTTCACTTTCAGATACATGAACACACAGAAAAGCAGTGTTTTGATCTTTACTGAAAAAATTTTAAAGGAAATTGTACTTTTAAAAATAATGCACAGCCAGTCATGGAAATGTGTTGTTCCATTCCCAGCTCCAGGTCTGGAGGCCAGTTGTCGTCCCAGCTTCACTCTGGGTTTCAGGGTCAGCTCCGGAGGAATTCACAAAGTAGCCAAAGAGTACGCTTCGGCTGTGGCCCAAGGCTCCAATTCCCAGGCTTTGTGCGTGCTACTGCCCAAAGAGACAGACAGGGAAAGAAACCCTGTTGTCCTAAAAGTGTCTTTGTTCTTTTAGTTTAAGCTGTTTATCAAAATAACTAATGGCCCAGCCTTGGTGGTGGTGCAGGACATAGAGAGACAGATAAAGAGAGAGGGACCCAGCAGATAGGTGGGTCCAGAAGGCCATGGCTCCTAGCAGCAGCTAGCAGTGAGAACAGGGCTTGCCAGAGCAAGCATTGGGTCTGCTGATAAAAGTCAGCCTTTAGTCTTCTTTGGTGAAAGTAACAGGAACAACAGACCTTTATTTAGTGTATCATGGAAAATATATAGCTTTGGGGCAGTAAGGGATTTTAAAAGGGGGACTTCAAGATTGGTCAATTTTGATGTTCTCTTTGCATGAGGGATATGTGACTGTGACTCTCTGCCTGTATCCAGGTTGTTCACAAGCCTGAGGGCTTTGCAAGTACCCAGGGAGGGGACATTCTCACCAGCCTGCCAAAATTGGGGCTAGAATATTGTTCAACCTTCAACCTGCTTGCTAGCTTCCATAAACATTGTTTATGTCCTAGGCTGCATGGCACATAGGAGATTCACAAAGTCCAACAGAAGTGCACCCCTGTAGTTACAGTTTACTTGTTAGTCTGAGGGAGAAGGAGTGCTTGAGTTCAGGAGTTCAGGGCTGTAGTGTGGTATGCCAATCTAGTGTCCACACAAAGTTCAATATCAACAAGGCGACCCCTCTCCCAATCCTAGGGACCACTAGGTTTCCTGAGAAAGTATGAACTGGTCAAATGGAATATGTTAAAAAAAAATACCTACATGTGCCTAGGAAGTTACAAATATGCCATCTTGTCTAGAAATTAGTTATTTTCTGTTGATCTCAAGTACATGATAATAAAGGTAGAGATCTCTGGGCAGTTCCACATGAACCCAGGACCATCTTTTCAGTGTTCTAAGGTGAACTCAACACAACTCTTCTTCTATATGCCCACAAAGCGAAACACATTCAACACATTCCCTATCTTGCAGTTAAGGTTAGGTAAGTTCAAAGAACACACTATCACCCCTCTTAGGTGTACTTCATGGAGCATTTTTAGTACCTGATGGAATGAGCTGGAATTTGCAGCAGGGCAACAGGTTGTAAATCCTGGTTGTACCAAGTGTTTGATAAAAGCAGAAGCCTCTCTGTCTCAGTCCTATGCTGACTGCAGGCAGAACTAGTTAGGACTAAGTTAATCGGTGCTTATGAAACCCACAGTGAGTAGCGATGCATAGCAGCTCTGTATTCTTTTTTTTGTTTGTTTGTTTGTTTGTTTTTTGAGACATGGTTTCTCTGGGTATACCTGGCTCTCCTGGACTCACTTTGTAGACCAGATTAGCCTTGAACTCACAGAGATCCACCTGCCTCTGCCTCCCGAGTGCTGGGATTAAAGGCATACACCATCACACCCGGCAATTGCAGACAGCTGTGAACTGCCATGTGGGTGCTGGGATCTGAACTTGGGTCCTTTGGAAGAAAACCAGTGCTCTTAACCTCTTAACTGCTGAGCCATCTCTCCAGCCCAACAGTTCTGTATTCTTATATGGACTTCAGTCCATTTGGGTTAAGTATTAAAACTGGTCTGATCCAACTCTCTAATTGAAAAAAAAAAAAAAAAAAAAGAGGGGAGGCCTGGGATAATGAGGACTTTTCCCAAAGTGTACAATTGTTGAGGGCAGATACAGAATCAAATTCTCAAGATCCTTGACTCATGAGAGATCATTTCGAACTCAGCAACCACAGAAGGCTTTCTGCAGATGTAAACTGACAAGACGGATAGCGAGTCAGGCCTGCTTTGATAAATGTGGCACTCCCGTTGCCTCACTGCTCACTTCTTATTCACAAGACTGAGGAACCTTCACAAATCCCCTTACTCTACCCACCTCCATATACAATCTGAATAACTGATGACCCATACCACCTGAAACCCCAGAGCCAGTAATGAATTACACCAACTCATGCTCACTTGATGGATTCCCTAGGCAGCAGACCACCTAGGGATTTCAAGTCCCTAAGGTTCCCAGAGGAGGTGAACTTTCTCACCCATTCATCTCTGATGGGAGCCATTAAGCTGACATCACCATTTTCCACACTTCATAAAGGAGTGCTAACATCTGGAAATGGAAACCACCTGCCAGGGCTTTGACCAAGATCACCATATTACTCAAGGCAGGGAAAGGAAAGGGCAGGTAAAATGAGAAAGAGATATCTTGAATGTCAACAATGTTAAAGATGAATAATTTGGGGCTAAGAGTGTGTAGACAAAGAAGGGTCTGGTCAGAAGGACTGGACTTAAATCGCAGCCCTGCCACTTTCTAATTGGAATGGTAATTAACCCCTGAACTTTGACAGAGCACAGCATATTAAGAGAATTGGTTTTGGGGTCAAGTGGTCTCAAGTTCAAATCCTGGCTTTCTTGCATACTTATTGCATCACTTGTGGTGACGTGGCTCCTCTTAATGAACTTAAATTTTCTAATCTACAAAACAGAGACACTATGCTGTAAGAAAAGAAAAAAAAATGATTGGGCATGATAATGCATGCCTACAATCTTAGCACTCAGAAAATGGAGGCAGGATCTTGACTTTGAAGTGAAATAGGGCTACAAAACAAAAACAAAAACCCTGTCTCAAAACTGTAACAGTAAATTTTTGCTATCACTAGCCCCATCACAAATCAGCCTACTACACAGGCTTATAGGGTTCAAGGAGACATTATAGTGCCTGACATCTGTACATGAAAAAGAATGATTAACTACAACCTACACAAGAAGATGGGCTTAATCTCTTCAGACTATCTGGGGACAATAAAGCACTGCAGATTTGACAGAGTCCACCATGAGGGAACACCTCCACTACCATTGGCACACTTCCAACAGCCCACACACTCACCTCCTTCAGCCACAGGAGCTTTGGGGCCTGCATCTCCACAGACATCACACCACCCACGTACTGGAGGACACCATGCTTGGTCTCATTGATCCTCTGAACCTGGCTGGCGGCTCGATGATCCAGCCACATAATAACATTTCTAGAGGAATCCCCTAGAAGACATGAGAGAAATACAAATAGATATGTCATCTTCTCTTTCTAGTTCAAGGGAACAATGACATATTCCCAGGCAAAGCACTACACAATTTCTACTGTAAAGTCATGTGTCAAAAATGAACAAAGTGGGAGCAAGAGATGACTCGGGGGGTGAAGGCACTGCCACCAAGCCTGACAGCCTGAGCTTGACACCAAGAACCCACATCTCATGGCAGAAGGAGAGAACCAACTCCTGCAAGCTGTCTTCTGACCTTCACACATACGTCACAACTGCCCGTGCGTGCACACACACACACTAAATAAATAAATGTAAAATGAATTTAAAGTGAGAAGCCTATCCCCAAGACTTTCATTGTGATTCCTACAGTGTCTTCCTTGACCAAAAACAACCCCAGTGTTAAAAGTCATCCACATGCACAAACAAACCCACATTCATGGACATACACACATACACATAATTAATATTTTAAATTCAATATTGAAACTGGTTGATATGTCAATTACATTACCATTATTACACTACCATTCATTTCTATTACATTATCATTCATTCTCTCACAATGTCTTCCCTTTCTTTCCCAGCCCTCTTGTTGAGAAAAGACCTATGAGACAGAGCTAGGGTGATACTTTGTCTTAGAGGTTGATTTTTCCAATCAACTGAATTAAAATGAGTTCATTTCAGGGTATATTTCTCATTCTGTTGGTTGGTTTGGTGGAGTGGCAAGCACCTGAGTTCTGAATGGCAGTGCCAACTCAAGTTGCAGAGAGAGATATAGACTACTCATTTAGCTCCCTGGCTTCAGGGCCCACATCTGTGCAATGGGGATATGAATGCCTTATCTAAGAACACAGAAAGACTACCTGAAGTCCACCATAGGTTAACTAGGAGACAATGCACAATAAAGCACACACACTTAGTCCCTAGTTCCTGGCTGGTCCAGATGGAAATCATGAGGAAAAATTTGAAGCCAGTTGGAAAAGGAGTCTTTATTCCTCATGTCCTGCTCTCCCTGAAGTACCTCAGGGGAGCTACCCATTCCTTTCTTTCTTCCTGACTTCAATGAATCCATGACAGAATGCACAGATGAACAGGCTTTCTTCCTTTTACCATCTCTGATGTCTCTTGTTCTACTTTGCTTTCTGTTGCCATTATAAACAGCATGACAATAAGCAACCTGGAGAAGGAAATGATTTGTTTAGCTTACCTGTCCTGATCACAGTCAATCACTGAGGTAAGCCAGAGCAAGAATTCAAGAAGGAGCAGAGACAGGAACCATGGAGTTATGCTGTTTCTGTCTAGCTCTCCATGGTTTACTCGGCTACCTTTCTCATACCTTCCCATTCACCTGCAAATGGGTGGCATTACCCACACTGAACTAGGCCCTCCACATACATCAACCATCACAAACTTGCCACACACACATGTTTACAGGCCAACCTGATGGAGGCATTGCCTCAACTGAGGTTCCTACTACCCAAGTGACTCCAGTTTGTGACAAGTTCAGAAACACTAAAAAGCATAAATCCCAGGGTTCAATGTAGAGAAAACACCATGAACATCTATGATATTTTCAGTGCAATACCACTGGGACCTAGTCATATGTGCCAGCCATTCTCACATATAAATTTAATAGGGAAACAACTATAGAACTATGTACCTCACTAATAACAGGTGTTTGATATGCTAAAGTATCACCTAAGCCCTCTGCTGTTCATTTCATTCATATCATCTCAGTTAATCTGCAAAACAACAGTCCACTATGACCATCATCTTGAGTTTACAATGGCAACTAAGATTCTACATTTGAAGTTATTTCCAGCAGCTTGGAAATATATGATGTGTGCTGTGAAACAAGACCTCTGTGATAACAAGTACACTGAAACAGGGAATGCACAAAACTGAGATGTGTCAACATGAATAAGTGTGCTAGCTGGGAAATTGTAAAGCCCTATACATACTCTCCTCACTGTAGATGTGGACACATGTAGTACTAGCACAAGCATGTGTGTTTATGTGTAGCAATTGAATGGTCATGTGGGGAAGCCCTAAATTGCCAAATATTTTTCTTTTTTTTAAATACTTTATTTTTTTTTTTCTTCAAGTTACATCTCAGTAACAATCCCCTCCCTATTCCCCCTTCCTATCCCGCCCTTCCACCCTCTTCCCTCCAGAAGTTTCCCCTTTCAGTCCAACAGCTGGTTCCTTCTCTTATAACAGTAAGTATTATACAAAACAATAGATACAAATATGCCACATTTATGAGAGTAAATTGGCCCAGTATACCTTCCCAATGTTCAGTTTATACCTATTTGGCCCCTGACTTTAACATTCTACTATCTACCCAACTCCATGAGTTTAAAGGTCTATATGTGACTCAACATTCATACTATCTTGCAACACACTTTTAAGAGTATCTTCTTAGATCTATAACACCCTCTTGATTCCTAAACAGTTCAAAATTTAACTATAAGATTCTATCTGTCTATTCTTCAACCACCTCAGAGACCTGAGAGGGATAAATATATTTGCTTATATTTTTAAAAAAATCGACCTTCAAAAAAATTTGCCAAAGAAATGAGTATCTTAAAGTCTTTTTTATCTTAAAAATAATTTTAAAAATATAATCAACCTAAAAAGACATCTAAAAAAATAACAAAGTAAAAATCACTCACTGGTTTTCCTGACTGGGAAATTTTAAAGTCTCACTTAGCTTGGAAAAAAACAGAAAATGAAATAAAGGCCTCCCACAAGAACATTAAGAAGCATTTTTCATAAGAAATAAAACAATCTACTGTACTAACAGAACTACTCCAGGATCTGATTCTCAGACTAAGATATACATGTTACCTGGATGACATTCCAGTCCTGTGCAGAACCACCAACGCTTCCACATGTGCACAGATGCACATGCATGCTGGGTGGGCGTAGCATGTGGGGCGATATTATTATTGTTTAAATGTATTGCATGTAGAACTGTTACAAGCTGAACATCTGCTACATATGTGTAGAGGGTATAGGTCCAGACCATGCATGCTCTTTGGTTGGTGGTTCAGTCTTGTGAGCCACCATGGGACTAGGTTAGTTTCTCTGTAGTATTTCTTGTAGTGTCCTTCACCCCTCTGGCTCTCTTAATTCTTCTTTCTACTCATCCATAAGACTCCCTGAGCTCCACCTATTGTTTGGCTGGGGGTCTCTGGATATGTTTCCACCAACTGCTGGATGAAGCCTTTCAAAAGACAGTTATGCTAAGCTACTGCCTGTGAGCAAAGCAGAGTTTCATTAATAGTGTGAGGGGTTGGCTCTCTCCCATGGACTGAGTCTGAAGTTGGATGAGTCATTGGTTGGCCTTTCCTTCAATCTCTGGCCATCTTTATCCCTACACTTCTTTTAGGCAGGACAAATTTTGTGTAGAAGGTTTTATGGGTGGGTCCACTGGAAATCCCACCTGTTTACAGGAGCTGGTGACTTCAGGCTACATATCCCCTGCTGCTAGGAGTCTCATCTAGTGTTACCCACACAAATGCCCAGGAGTCTCCCAACCCCTGACTCAGAGATGCCTGCCCACTGATTTCCATTCTCTCTCTCAGTCCTCCCCTCTTCCTCACACCTGATACCCACCCCTGTTAATCTCTCCCCACCCATTCTTCAACCCAGTTCCCTCTCTCCAACTACTTCAACTGTCTATTTTATTTCCCCTTCTGAGTGAGATTCAAGCACCCTCCCTTTGGCCTTCTTTGTTACTTACCTTCTTTGGGTCTGTGGATTGAAGTATGGTTATCCTGTACTATATGGCTAATATACACTTTTAAGTCAGTGCATACCATGCATGTCTTTCTGAGTCTCGGTTGTCTCACTCAGAATGATCTTTTCTAGTTCTATTCATTTGCCTGAAGGTTCCATGATGTCCTTGTTTTTAATAGCTGAGTAGTATTCCACTGTGTAAATGTATCACAGTTTCTTTATCCATTCTTTGATCAAGGGACATCTAGGTTGTTGCCAGTTTCTGGCTATTACAAATAAAGCTGCTATGAACATAGTTGAGCAAATGTCCTTTGGTATGGTGGAGCATCTTTTGGGTTTATGCCCAGGAGGGGTGTAGGGTCTTGAGGAAGAACTATTCCCAATTTTCTAAGATATCACCAGATTGATTTCCAAAGTGTTTGTACAAGTTTGCACTCCCACCAGCAACAGAGGATTGTTCCCCTTGCTCTACATCCTCTCCAGCATGTGCTGTCACTTGAGTTTTTGATCTTAGTCATTCTGACAGGTATAAGATAGAATCTTCTAATGGCTGAGAAGCACTTAAAGAAATGTGTAACATCCTAAGTCATCAAGGAAATGCAAATCAAAATGACTCTGAGATTCCAGCTTACTGTTCTTAAACTGTTGCACCTAGTTTGTATTTGCTCTTCATCTTTTGGTTAACAACTAAAAGCAGCCCCACGCTTGCTAGTCTTGTGGGTTTGGTTTTCCTGGTTTCAGGGTTATCTGCCTGCTCTGCGTAACCACTCCAGTAAACAACCAAGTCTTGAACTCCACCTCACAGGTATAAAATGGTTTAAAGAAAACTTTAAAACAATCCTAAAAATTCTAATGTCATTTTCAACCACAATCTAACCCACATCAGATAAAATCTAACCTTAATATAATCGTTGGAAGTCAAGAAGGTGTTGAGGAGTTGTGTCAGCTGTATGCAGTTGAGGAATGGATGGATTTTAATATTTCAGGTAGAGTACAGTTATTTCATTTCACGGAGTTACGACTGAGCTCTTCTTTTTTAAAAAAAATTATTTATTCAAGTTACATCCTGATTGTAGCCCTCCTCCCCACCTGGTCCCACCCTTCCACCCTCATCCCTCTCTCTCCCTCCTTTCCTTCTCTTCAGATGAGGGGTGTCACCCCCCCCATTAACACACCCTAGTTCATCAAGTTGCATCAGGGCAAAGAGCATCCTATTCCACTGAGGACAGACAAGGCAGCCCAGCTAGGGTAAAGTGTTCCACCAACAGGCAACAGAGACCATGTCAGAAACAGCCACCTCCCTTCACTTGCTAAGGAATCTACATGAAGATCAAGCTCCCTATCAGCTATATATATGTAGGGGGCCACAGTTCAGTCTAAATAAGCTTTTTGGTTGGTACTTCAGATTCAGTAAGTCTTCCTGGACCTAAGTTGGTTGCTTCAGTTGGTCTTCATGTAGAGTTATTGTCTTCTCCAGATCCCCCATTCTTCCTCCCTCTCTTCTACAAGAATCCCGGAGCTCCACTTATGTGGGGCTATATGTCTCAGCATCTGCTTCGATCCACTGGTGGGTGGTGTCTCTCAGACGATAGTTATGCTAGGTTCCTGTCTTTTTTGGGTCTGTGGGTTGTAGCATAGTTATCCTGTACTGTATGGCTAATAATCACTTATAAGTTAGTACATACCATTCATGTCTTTCTAGGTCTGGGTTACCTCACTCAGAATGATCTTTTCTAGTTCTATTCATTTACCTGAAAGTTCCATGATGTCCTTGTTTTTAATAGCTGAGTAGTATTCCATTGTGTAAATGTATCACAGTTTCTTTATCCATTCTTCGCCTGAGGGACATCTAGGTTGTTTCCAGTTTCTGACTATTACAAATAAAGCTGCTATGAACATAGTTGAGCAAGTGTCATTTGGTATGGTGAAGTATCTTTTGGATGTGCCCAAGAGTGGTATAGCTGGGTCTTGAGGTAGAACTATTCCCAATTTTCTGACAAACCACCAGATTGATTTCCAAAGTGGTTGTACAAATTTGCACTCCCATCAGCAATGTAGGAGTATTCCCTTTTCTCCACATCCTCACCAGCATGTGCTGTCACCTGAGTTTTTGATCTTAGCCATTGTGACAGGTGTAAGATGGAATCTCAGAGTCATTTTGATTTGCATTTCCCTAATGACTAAGGATGTTGAGCATTTCTTCAAGTACCTCTCAGCCACTGGAGATTCCTCTGTTGTGAATTCTCTGTTTAGAGTGCCTTTAACAAGCCTATCCACAATGCTAATAAGCAGGATGCTGAGCAGAGAGATACAGATGTAAACAGCTTAAGGAGGAGTGGTCTTCCACTACAAAAGTCACTTCTAATATTTTAACTGTCCATTCACCTGTACTCAGATATTTTGCACAGCCAGAAATACGATGGAAACTGAGATTGATATAAAGCCTGAGATGGTTAGTGTTAATTATCAACTTGACAAAATTCAGAACCACCTAGGATATAGGCCTCTGAGCTTGCCAGTGAGGGATTTTCTTAATTGGATGCATTAGTGTGGGAAGATCCACCCTGAATGTGGGCAGGACCATCTCAAGGGAAGATCCTGAAGTAAATGAGAAGGATGACAGAGGGAGTGAAGCAGTGTGTGTACATACTTGCTGCTCTCCTATTCTGACTGCAGACATAAAGCAAAAAGCTCTTTTAAGCTCCTGAGGCCATGATTTCCCTTTCCCCAAGTAACATGGAACTGTGAGCTAAAGCACCCTTCTCCCCTGAGATGACCTCTGCTGGAGAATTTCATTGTCAAAACAAAATAAATATAAAGTGCAACCTCAAGCCAACAGCATATACATTTTTGGAGATGTACTTCATGAATGGTAGCTTCTGAAAAGACATCCAGTTGATACTAATACCTTGAAAGAATTACAAAGAAAATGTATATTTTATTAGACCAGACAGTAGGGACTCCTTGAAATTTAGGATTCTTAGCATTTAAAGTCCTAAACATGAGACTTTTTCCTGTAGCAGCCTGAAGAAGAAGGGCACAGTCCTACCTTCATGGTTTACCGGTAAAGGATGAAACTGTTTATCCAAGACAACCAGAGAACACGTGGCGTCAAACCCAAGTCCTCGGATTCGGTGTACATCAATTCCTTGAACAACTTTCTGTTTTAAAAGCAAGCAAACAAAACCATAAATGACAACACAGGCTCTTAAACCTGAATGACAAGTCACCATTAGAAGGAAATGAATGCAAACATTTTCAAACTGACCAAAATGTGTCACAGAAAAGTTTTGCCTCACTATTTAAGGTATTTCTTCATCATGTAATGCTGTGTGTCCAAAAGTCAGGATGGGGTTTCTACCAGTGAAACCCTATATCTGTGATCCTAAATGAAATGTGCTGACAGGAAATTACTCCTGCAAAAAGTCAGATGCCCCAGCTTCTGAGCATGGAAAGCTTGATAGCTGGGGCTAGAGAGGTGGCTCCAGGGTTAAGAGTGCCTGCTGATCACTTGGTTCCACTCACAGGACCCACATGGTGGCTCATAACCATCTGTAACTCCAGTCCCAGGGGACCAGACTCATTCTTCTAACCTCTGCATATTAGCAGGCAGGTCCATGAAAATACATTCAGGAAAAACACCCATACTCATAAAGTAAAATTTTTAGAAATTGTTTTTTAGAAACCTTATACTTGGGTTCAAGATGCAGCTCAGTGGTAGGGCACCTAGATCAAACACACAAGGCCTTCGTTCAATTCCCAATACTGAAAACAAAAAAGCAGTAGTATGATGAAATAAACTGAGACCTTTGATTTATGATGTCATAAAAATGACTGAGATTTTAAAACAATCCTTTGACTTTCAAAAAACTTTTAATATCACTAAAATACTAAAGGATCCTATAAGTGAATAAGAAAAAGACAAGCAATCTAATTGGAAATAATATAAAGCAAAGGTCAAAATGTATGAAGTTCTCCAATTATACTAAAATTAATCAATGCAAATAAAGTAGCAATTTTTTGCTTCTTACATTAGTGAAAATGTTAAAGGTTAGTTGTGTATAGCAGTGGCTCCGCCCTCTCAAAGGATCTATGAAGAGATAATGGTTAATTAAATTCATTTATTCACAAAAAGAGGAGGTGGTGGGGAAGAGGAGGTGGTGGGGAAAAGGGAGTAGAAGACAGAAAAGTAGAAAGGGAATTAGCTGGGAAGAGGAACACGACTGTCAGGGATAGAAGGGGGACAAGGCAGGGTGATGGAGTGATATGATCAAAGCATATTACACACATGCATGAAATTGTCCCAATAAAACCCATTATTGTCCATAATTGATATCAGTCAATAAAATTTGTAAAAGAAATTTAGAAGTAACCCTTCTTGAATATTATAATAGCAATGTAATTACTGAGCACAAATTTTGGAAAGTAATTTGACAGTACCTATTAAAATGTATATTTATAGCTACTTGCTCAGTAATATCAGTTTTGGGAACCTATCTTAGAAAATCATGATCTTAAGTAAATAAAGTCATATATAAGATGGCTACTTTTCAGTACTGTTA
Organism: Lophiomys imhausi; assembly: GCA_907164525.1. Taxonomy (NCBI): domain Eukaryota; kingdom Metazoa; phylum Chordata; class Mammalia; order Rodentia; family Muridae; genus Lophiomys; species Lophiomys imhausi. Next base: position 5,691,733 of record CAJQZJ010032273.1, on the reverse strand, counting down.
ATAATATAATTAAAAGCCCAATGAATTACTTTTTATCAAATAAATTATGATGTTTTTATATAATGGAATACTATACATAAACTAAAAAGAGACATAAAAAAGAAATTTCTGGACATAGTGGTATGACAGGGACAGCAAATATTTCTAGCAAAATAAAATATAATAAATATAATACTGGATAAAATCATCAATCTTAACTATTTGAAGGCTATGGAGATTGATCAAAGCTATACAATAAACTGAGAAGTTTTTTTTTTTTGAAACATGAAATTTGTACTGCAAAGAAAGAAAATGAAAATATATCTCCAATTCTAACTTGGAGGTTTGTCTAGGGGAGTTTATGACACATTCAAGGAGGAAGCCTTACCAATCTCAAACATTTAGAACAGAACAAAGAGGAAAGAGCCTGTCTACTAAATCCTGCAAGGTCAGCACTGCCTTGACATCAATGGCAAAGACATCAAAAGGGAAACTACAGAAGAGTATTTGTCACAAGCACAGGTCTAAAAGTGTTAGCAAAATACTAGCAAACCAAATCCTACAGCACATAAAATTTGCATTATATATCATGACCAAGTGTAATAACCCCAGAATTTGCAAGGCTGATTTAATAATCGTTAATTAATATATGACATAAATTAACAGAATATAGCACAAACATAAAATTATAGTCTCAAAATACTTAACATCTTCAAAAACAGAAAAAAATGAATGAAAAAAATAAAAGCAGAATGAAATTTATACAAATGAGAAAAACTCAGAGCTAACATCATACCTAATAGTAAGATGCATTATTGTCCCCATTAGATACAAAATAAAGACAGTACCACTTAGCATTTCTAACCTAGAGTTCAGGGCCAATGAAATAAGGCAAAAAAGAAATAATAGTAAGTTAAAGGCATATAAAAAAAACGTAAAGGTATTTCTTTACAGATATGATATCACATGCTAAAAATACTTTTAAAAAATATTTTTTAAACTACTATGGGATCCTGGGGAGATGGGTTAGGAGCAATTGCTGTTCTTGTAGAGGGCCTGAGTTCAGTTCTAAACAACTAAATTGATGTGATTCACAACTGCTTAGTAACTCTATCTCCAAGGAGATTTTAAGCCTCTGGCTTCCAAGGGCACATGCACTCATGTACACCTACCCAACTCCTACACACACACACACACACACACACACACACACAAACTTAAAAATCAAATCTTTTAAAAGATACTAGAATTAAAAAACAAATCCAGTAGGACCAGAGGCTTGAATGTGCTGTATTTCTACATAGCAATTAACACATCAAAAATAAAATTAGAAACTAATTGCATTCAAAGCAACATAAAAAATACTCAAGCTCTCCACCAGGACTGAGGAACATCCCAGAAGATGGAACAGAAAGAACGTAAGATGGAGATGAGTGTGGTGGGATGCTATCCTTGGATATGACACAGCTATCACCCCGTGAAGTCACAGCAAGATGGAGCCTATCAATATGGTCATGAGATCCGACACATTCCTGAGGAACTGGATTTGTTACTGCTGGAAGAGGAGGAATCCATTTTCAAGGGATGGATGCTGGTAGGTTGCTCATTCTCAGCTCTGGGAGCTGGCCCTACACACCCGTGCACATTCACACAGCACTAACTGGACTAGGTGGATTTTGAGGAGGAGGAGGAAGAAGTAATGACAATGGAAAGAAGAAATATTTGAGGGATTCGGGTAAAGTGGAAGAGAGTATTTGGGTTGGTTATTATCAAGTTACATCCATATATGAAATTGTCAAATAATACAAGATATTTTTTGTGTAAAAAGAAGCTGAAAATTTGTATCCTGAAATAACAGAACACTGTTACAAAGGGCATCTGTAATTAAACAAGTCATGATCAAAAATTGACATTGTGAAGATGGCAATCTCTTCAAATTAATGCATAGGTCCTATGTCAAATAATAATGAAACATGGGGAAAGTAGACCTTTCAAGAATTGCAGGAACAAATGAAAATATGGCCACTCTGGAAAAAAAACTGATTGTGATTTTCACCTATGTTCCCCCTAACGGTTAATGATGTTGATGGCCATATTTAGGAAACCTTGGTCCTTTATTAGGGCAGAATAATGAAAATACCAACATCAGTGTGAGGGACTTAATAAAGACACAGGCAGACAGACAAGAAAATTGTAGAGCCCTGAGCGCATTTCGAAAACCTTCAGGGTCAACACTCCTGTAACAAGCTCAAAGACACAGATTGCCAAATCTATGTCAGGGGTCATGCCCAGTATACTCTCCTTGGGCTTGTTGCTCATGGCTATCTCGGGATCCCATTCCCTCCTCTCACCAACAAAGGGCTCCATAGCAATGCAGCTGTGGTTCAAAGAGGCTCAGGGTAGAGGCCTTGCTGAGGACTAAATGGTATTGGTTCTGCTGACACAGAAGATGCACTGAGATTTCACAGGAAGACCTTGGAGCTGGGCAGAAGCTTCCCACAGGGTCACTCTCCTCTACCAATGGATCTATAGGAGATCCTCTACATTTACCTATAGAAGAATACCTAATGGATCCCTAGAGCAGGGCAAGGATGTAGGAAGGTAGAGCCAGGGATGTGCAATCCATGACAAGCCTAGTAAACCAGAGGAAGGAGGGGAAGAAATGGAAAATGAGCAGCAAACTTCCTGAGATGTAGAAGCCTATTCCTGACCACATTAGGTTTGAGCCTTCAGTTTTAGTATATATGATGCTAAGGGCTTGGCCCTTGCTTACTTTGACCCAGTTACTCTTCTATTTCTCCTTTTTGGGATTAGAATGTTTGCCTTGTGTCTGCCACACCTTGTGTCTTGGAAGTCATAGAATCTAGCTTCAGTTTTGGTTTTAGTTTGTTTCATTAATGCGCTTAGCTGAGTTTGCCTTGAACCAAAGATGAGACTTTGAACTTGAGTTTTTAAAATTCGTTTAATGTGTGTTTGTAAATGTGGTGTATATGTGTGTGTGTGGCATGTGTATGTACACATGCATTTGTGCATGCTTGAGTGTGTGGGGGCCACAGATCAACATTAGGCATTAGGGATCTTCTTCTATTGCTGTTCACCTTATTTGTTGAGACAGTGTCTCTCCCTGAACCTGGGGGTTGTCATTTTGGTTAGGCTGGCTAGCCAGAGAGCCACTGGGATGCCTCTCTCTTCCTAATACCCAAGGCTGGAGTTACAGGCACACACAGATCTGCCCATCTTTATGTGTGTGCTTCTGGAGATCTCAGTTCACATCTCCATGCTTACACAGCAAGCACTTTATCTACTGAGCCATCTCCCCAGCCTCCCTGGACTTGGAGTTTTCAATTCATCTTAAAATGCAGAACTTTGACATGTTGGGACTATCAGACTTACCATTTAGGATCCCATTTCTTAGTTTTTTAATATGTACCACAAAAGAGCTATACACAATTATTACAGATTTTCAACAAATGCAGTATTCTATTTTTGAAGTAATATTAGGAACACATATTCAAATGTTGTCATATATGAAACATCTACTATGTCATGTGCTTTATTTAATTTCTTGAATTTAATCCTTTTGAAGTACACTAAAAGAAAAATCTTAATATATTATGCATTTATGGTTACCCAGAACATCCATCAATGAGCCGCCAGCCCAAAAATCTTCTTATTGTGTGGCTCTGTTTGCCCCTATGCCTAGATTGTACATGACTGGGTTCAGCCATGTTCCAGAGCCTGCAGTTAGTTAAAAGCCTAAGTTTGAGAAAATATGGGTGACTCAATGAAAGCCCAGACCAGGTAGCATAGGATATAGTGTCTAACACGACTTCTTGGTTTGAACTTGACCACTTCTGCACTAATCTCGGTCTTTCTGAGTCTTGGGTTCCTGGAAATAAGGGAAACCCATAGAGGAATATTGCAGGCTTTGGGGATTGAAGTACTGTAGAATCAGGGCACCACTGTGCAAAGACAGAGCCTACCCAACACTGCATTAATTATGTCTATTAAAGATGTTTATGCTCAAAGTACAGCATGTTCTCCGCTATATGAACACAAAAACAAATGACAGGCAAAGAGGAAGCAACAGCAAACTGCAGGCTCAAATATTTGTGAGGATTTATGGCTATGGTTTCTTATTTTATGAATGCCCTCTGAGGATTCCAGAGTTCTGGATTCAAACTATAGCTCTTCAGTTATGAAAACTCTGTCTCCAGTTCTATAAGGGGCCACTCTAAGGAAACTGAAAAAAAAAAAACAATAACATTGTGCATTAAGTCTGACTTAGATAGCTAGCCTCACAAGGACATACCTTGTAAACATGCCTCTCCACACCAATGGACCCTCCTCCCCCTACTTTCCCCTCCTAGCCTATTGCAGAGAGATGCTTTCAGGGTCACATTACCACAAGGCCTCTGGGACTCGGCCATGAAATCTTATTTATAGTCCTGTTAGTGAGAGAAGAAAGCATAGTAAACTCACTCCAGCAATCCTGCAGAAAGAGATCTTCCTTGCTAGAGACAAGTCACATCATTCTCCTAAAGAATTTCCAGGGATGGAGTTTGCTCCAGCCTCATTTGGGAAATTGATTCCTGTATAACTGCTGTCAACTTGCAGCTCTGAGTAGCAAACAAGAATCTGGGGAAGGGATTGAGTATCTTTTGCTCTTACTATGGTTTCCATCCTGCATGTGATTTAAATCAGCATGTTCCACCATATTGGGTGCGCTTATGGCATTCCTAACAAACACACACATGCTCACACACACACACACACACACACACACACACACACACACACACACACAAACACTGGGAATTGGAGTGTGTACATCTTGTTTTATATTCAGCTCTGTTTAGAACAAGGTTAAAGTCTGGAGACATCATGGACAGAATCCAGCTCATAGCAGAGGTCCATGAGGCTGGTACTGTACTCTTTCAAATACAGGTTTAAATGTCTTTGTCATTTGCACAGGCATGCATGGAATTATGCAATACCAGACGCCCTGGGGTCCCATTATCCCATTACCTGAACAACTCACTCATTCACTCAGTTGGTCCTTAAAATACATAATCAAGCCCTTTTTAGGTCAGGCTGTGTTCATCCAGATATTAGGGAAACAATGGAGAGCAAAATACTTTTCTTTAACCCTTGTGCTTTAAGAGATTATGTTTTAGCATAGGTAAACAGCCAATGAGTCAAATAAATGATAGAGTGTAGGTATAATATACCCAAAGCTGATTGGTCAAGAGGATCAGGCATGCCAGAGGAGGGGAAGGTTATTTTCAAAAAAGGGAATCTTGAGGAAGGACTTTCAAGAATAAGCAACTGATCTTGTGTAAATCTGGGCAGTGTTCTTAGCAGGAATGCAGCCAAGGCAGATGGCTTTGGGCCAGGAACAGCAATGAAAAGAATACAACTTGTATGAGGCATGCTACACGCAAGGCCCCAAGACAGAATTTTCTAACACTTCCTGCAGTGACTAGTGAAAGGAAAAAAATCCAGTCCTGGATTTGACCTAGTGTAGGAGTGTACAGTGATGTCCCTTGATGATAAGCTGAGAAATGAAAGCCAGACACTTTCATTCATGACAGTGGTCCTAAATGTCTTCTCTTAGCTGAAGTTGAGGTCCCCTCTATCTCCTCTACCGCCCCCAAGTCCCATGAGATCTTAACTTCCCCCAGCCTCTCATCTCATCTCCATTTGTCCCAGAGCAAAATTCTGATCCTGGCATAGTCAAAGGCAAGAAGATGTTCTAGGAAGAGGAAAGCCTCTCTTCAAGTGGTTCTGTGTTTGAACACAGGACAGGGAGTCGGGGCTGGAACAGAGATTGGGGGTACATCAAGAATGACCCTGGGAAAAGCTAGCCTGTGCAGAGCTGTAAACGCCAGGTTACAACATCTGGGTTCTATCTAGAGAGAATGTGGTGCTAGGTTATATCGTCTGTGTTCTATCCAGAGAGAATGTGGTGCTACTAAGGGTTGAAAGCAAAAGAGTAACAAACAGTTCAAACACTGACCATCACTCTAACTGGAAAAGACTAACTAGATCAGAGAAGTAACGCAGAGGCTAAGACCTGTATTTAGCTCTAAAAATGATGTGGGCAGTAGGTGCTGGGAGCAGAGAACACACAGACTTCTCCCATCTGAGCCTGGGTTGTCACTACCTGGGAACCCTGTAAACGCCATTCAACAATTTGGTCCATAGTTTCTCATTCCAACTATCAAATGGAAACAAGAGCCTTGCCTGCCCCTATTTACATTGTAAGCATAATTAAATTTATTTAAAGGTGTTTTGCAAAATATAATGGTTCTATTAATGTAAGACATTAAAATTACTGTCCATATAGCAACCACCAACCTAGAACAAAATCACAATTCATTAGCTTCATATGTTTATGGGATTTTATTCCCATGCAGATTAAGCTATTTCATATGTTCCAGTGTTCAACAAAGAGTACAGCAAACAGTCCGTGCTCCATAAATATTTTCAGACCAAATAAAATAACAATTTCCTGGGGCTAAGGAAATGGCTCAGTTGGTCAAGTGCTTGCCTTACAAGCATGGCAACCCAAGTTTGACCCCTAGTGCCCAGGTAGAAAAGCTGGCTCTTTGCTTTCCATCCCAGTGTTGGGATGTAGAGACAAGAGGATCCCTAGGGCTCAATGGTCAGCCAGCATAGCCTACTACTAGGTGAGCTCAGGTTCCAGTGGGAGACTCTGTCTCAAAAAGCAAAATATGTGGCTACTTAGACATGACATCCCTGGTTGTCTTCCAGCATGCACACACACATACACATACATGTACACATGGTCACACACCCATGTGCACCTCTACACACATGGACACCTGCACACAAACGTACACCTATATGAACATGCACAGCATATGCATAAATGCACATACACAAGCATAAAAATAAGAACAGTATTTAATAAATGATCATTGGATACGATGATTCTCTCAGTTTATCTTCTTTTCCCCAGTAGAAACTGAATAATCTAAAAGCTTGGGATGTTCTTATCTCCTTGGAATGATACAGATGTGTGGATCCAGAAAGTACACTTTTAGATCAGGGACTGTGTGTACCTCCTAGGACTTCCATGTTTCCAGAGAATGTTTTCAGTATGCTGGATACTGGCCCAAAAAAGGCATACCAATATTAAGGGCCTACATTTTTGCCATGAGCATTAGCCAGGAAACGGCACTATCATGAAGTGTTTACATTTGCCCACAAGGTGAGCTCCTGGCCCCACAGAGCAGGAACAACACCTCTGACTGTAAGTAGGAGTCACAGGGACAGGCTGAGGCTTTAGAGAGAGGGAGACCATGAGACCTGCCTCTAAGTCATCTTAAGACCCCTTCTACTCTTGGCCCTCACATGACTGAAGAACTGAGGAAGTATGATATATGAGGGCCCACCTCATCCCAGGAGAACGAGAGTGCCAAGTAGAGGAATAATGAGGGAGGGAGGTAAGGAGGAAGGGAGAGAGAGAGGGAGGGAGGAAGGGAGGAAACTATATTCTAGATGTAACTTGAAAAAACAAATTAATTTTTAAAAAATGGGTAAATGAGCTTTAAAAGTAAATAAAAACAAAATATAAAATTTTCAAATATAATTTACCAAAGGAATACTTGCCTTACTGGTGTAAAAGGAAAATTGGTCTTAATTTCAGATTAGAATGCTAAACTACAGGTTGCCACATACCTCACACATACTTGATATCAGCTTAAAGTTTTGGGGGTATATATAAAGGATATCTTCATTGTTTGGCATTAAAAAGGCAGTGAAGAGGTTTAAGATGATGTAAATAAATCAAGGGTTACTACAGTTCAACCTGGTTTTCTAAACCTCTATGAACTGAAGTAATTTGGAGCTAAGGTAAAATATTTGAGAAGGGCGGTGTTAGCCCCATGCCTTTAACTCTAGCAGAGATAGGAGGATCACTATAGAGTTAGTTATCTTGTAATTTCTAGAGTTACAATGAACAGGGTGGTGATGGTGCTCACCCTTAATCCCATCACTTGAGAGGGATACACCCTTAATCACAACACACTAGAGACATAAACATATAGATCTCTGAATTCAAGGCCAGCCTCACATAAAGCAAGCTCCAAATAGAGAAAATTTTAGGTCTAGGAGTGGTGGTGCACATCTTTAATCACATCAGTTGGGATGCACATGTGTTGGGGTAGTGTTAAGCATTCTAAATGTTAATTAATTGGTCCTGCTTGCTGTCTGTTACTTACATTGAATCTGATTGGTTAAATAAAATGCCGAGGGCTGAGATTAGGCAAAGACAGAGAAAGGTGGGACTTCCTGGGATTAGAGCAGGAAGCCTGCACTTTAGATAGAGGATTAATTCATTCCAGCCAGGAGCAGCAGGAAGAAAGACACACACTATGGGTTAGGAAAAAGAACCTAATTCCACATGGCCAGGAACATCGGCATGGCATGGAAAATGGCAGTCCAAGGGGATGCATGTATATATGGGGTCATATTTGGGTAATAGAATTAAGAGCTAGCCTAGATGGGCCAGGAATGCACAACTCAGGCCAAGGCTTGTTAAAATCAATGCGGTCTCTGTGTGTACTCATTTATAATGTCTGCTTAATGGCAGAATAAGGATTAAAGGATGCAGAACAAATTAACAATAATCTAAATACTGGTTAAACAATTTAATTATTTCTACAAGTGGCACCCAATGTAGTTTAATTATTTTTTTTCATACATGCCTTTGATCCCAATACTTAGAATGCAGAGGCAGGCATATAGGATTTGGAATGATTTAACTTTAAAAGCTATTCACAAAAGGCATGCTGAAATTCAAAGTAAATTGTCCTTTGAGATCTCAAAATATATACACTTAAAGGTATGTTTAGTACCAAAATATCAAAACAATTTCTTTTTTAATCTCAATTGAAAGATAATACTTTTTATGTTGTCAAAAAAAAAAAAACCAACAATTTGCCCAGGAAAAATATTACCTGCCCAAAAAAACAAAAACAAAAAAACAAAGTAGTGTCCCAGAGTTAGGATTAGGGCAGGGCTCTGTTCTTATCTTTCCAGGAGATTAAAAGCATCCATCTAAGGAGTCCAGGGACAACTGGACTACTGAAACCTCAGAAGAAAACAGATCAGACACCAAAGAAGACAAGCCAGACAATCTAGCCTCGCAGACATCCTCAATAGCTGTTCCCTCAAAAATCGACAACCATAACAACTCAAAATCGCTAAGATTGTTCAGTCCCACAGACTGTTCCAGCCAGAACTTCAGTAAAGCCCTGAAATTCAGCCTCTGTCTACAAACTTCTTAGGACATTTAAGTAGCTGAGCACAAAAGAACTGAACATCAAATGATTCTATTAACATGCTGAAACATTTTTCCATTCTTATTTGGGCCCCAAACAGGTTTACTACATCCCAAATCAGAAGGAAGTAATTTTAAGAGAGCAACATCCCATCTACAGAAGGTGGGGTGGGTGATTTTCCCCCCTTTGGTCATTTGATGGGTTACAGGTACTTGTTTTTATTTAGTGGGAGAGATTACAAGTTGTTAAATGGTCTTCTTAAATATGTTTTAGAGGTTAGACCCAGGGATTTCTCCCGTTTTCTTTTCTGTATCCTTCTTTCTCTCCTATGTAGGGGTGAAAAGACTTGAGAAAAAATGGGATATAGACATAGGAATGATGAAGAAAAAGGGACAGATTATTGAATATGCTTTTATATCTTTGTATATTGATACAAAATTAAGATTATAACTGACTACATCGGTATTGATCCTTGTATATTGATACAAAAATAAGGCTAACTCTTTTTAAGGTATTGTACCTAGGTAATGCTTAAAAATGAAATGTGAAATTTTGGCCTTTTGTTAGAAACTGTGATAAACTGTTTAGGATAATTAAGAAATGCAAACTGATAGTCATTCAAGCATGTCATTTTGTTAGGTACTAGGGGAGTCTATCACAGATATTTTCTAAGTTAATCAGAAATCAAGTTGCTAAGAGACAAACAACATTTGCTTATCCAAATTTAAGGAGACAGATTTATAGGCAGTCTTCAAAACCTCAAGAGATCTGTAGAACATGACATTCAAAGATGTTATATTAACTTAAGATTTTTTTGATATTGAGACATGTCAGCTCTTGACAGCACCCCCTATTCTACTAAATAGATGATGAGCATCGAAGAATCTCTGACTGGAGATGGTTGAATTAGTGGCAAGTCTGTCACTTGGCAAGAAAAATCCCTTCCTTCAACTGTAGACAGAATGCTGTATAAAAAGGACAAAGCTTGGAAGCAGGTAAGTCAACAGCCTAACTCTGCCAAGACAGGACAGGCAAGTCCTTCATAATTCCTGTTTTACAATTAATGTCTGTCAGAGAAACAGGGCCAAATGGCTGAAGATTGATGCTCTAATGTATGGAGAGAAATTGGGAATTGTCCAGGCAGCCAGTTGTATGTCATTTATTAGTTTTGAGAGCTCCTGGCCCTGCACTTCCGGTATAATCAGACATATTTACCCTTCTTTGATCTCTGATGTGGTTGAAAACTAGATAGCTACAGTCTCATAGCTAAATTTTGAGTTGTTTAGGAATTAAAAGGGTGTTGTGGATCTAAGAAGATTTTTTTTGATGGTGATGCAAGTTAGGATGGAAGCTGAGTTGGATATAGATCTTTAAACTCATGGAGACGGTTGCATAGTAGAATATTAAAATCAGTTGCCAAATACGTATGGACTGAACATTGGGAATGTATGCTAAGCCATATAATTCTCATAATTGTGGCCTAATTATTTTTGTTGTTTTGTATTGTATTTGTTGTTATAAGAGAAAGAGCCATTTTTTGGACTGAAAGGGGGAACTGTTAGGGAAAAAAAGATATACCTAAACTTGGAAGAAAAAAAAAAGGAAGTGGATGGAGGAGTGAGGAGGAAGAGGGTGGGAGGGTGGGACCAGAGAGGGGAGTAGGGAGGGGGATTGTGATTGAGATGAAACTTGAAGAAATAAAAAAATAAAATTAAAAAATTTTAAAAAAGGTAACAAGAACAGAAAGTAAAAGAAAACAAGGGCAGATCCAAGATGGCGGTGACCCGTATGGATGCATTTTGAACGTGGGGAAAAGAGCCATAAAAAGCACAGAGTTATTGGACACTGTGCAAAAACCGGAGGGGCTAGACCCTCAGGGAACACACACAGCTCTCAAGGGACTGTTAAAAGTCCCAAGAAAGGCTCTCCCGCCCATCTCTCTCAGACATGGAAGCCACTAAATCCTGGACTCGGGAACTCCCATTTGGAGAGGCGCTGGTAAGATCGACTCTAATACACAGCAGGCAGAATCAGATTCCACAAGGGAACCACTCACCAGCCTACTAGGCTCCCCACACCTCAGGCGGACCTTATAGCTATTTAGGAAACTTTGAAAGGCAAGTTGAAGTCTTAACAAGGCAGAAACAGGGCGCACGGCAGGAGGTCTGCAGCTGCGCGAGCCGAGCCGGAAGCCAGCACAGGGGGGCGAAGCAGAGGCACTCAGCCCGCGGGCGGAGGAGCCGACCAGGAAGCCGGTACAGGGGGGGCGGGGCAGAGGCACCCGCAGGGAAGGAGACAGGTGAAGCCGGCACAGGGGGGTAGAGCAGAGACACCGCACCCCACGGCTGAGGAGCCTAGCGGGAAACTCGCACAGTGAAGTGGAAGGGCTGTGAGTGCACAGAGGTACACAGAGGCAGACCTAGCAGTGGAGACGCACAGAGGCCGAGGGCTCCAAAACGTGGAAGCCAGAAGCCAGGGGACCATACCTGTATTCTGGAAATCCCAGACATATTATGCGTGGAGCCGGGCCCTCTCAGTCTCCGTGACGACAACCAGAGTCCACAGAATCCGTACCTGGGCAAACAGGTCCATAACATCGGAACCACTAAAGGCTGATCACACAGTGAGCAACATAGAGAAGTCTGACTTGGGAGCAGTGAAACAATCCCGGGCCATCTTTCACTACCTGGGAATAGGCAGCACCAGCTCACAGTGCTTCAGGCTATTAGAAACACAGTGACCCTGAGATCCACCTGTAAGCAATGACAGATAGCCAAGCATTTTGACTGCTATACTAAAGCATCGCCTGTGGATCGAAGCCCAGAAGACAACAAGAGCAGACAGCTAAACATTTCCATATGGCCAAAGGTCCAAGAAAAAACAGAAATCAAGGAAATATGACTCCAACAACGCAGAACTATCCTAGCTCATCCAATTCGGATGACCTCACGACAGCAGAAACACATGAAAACGGTGACAATTCTGCATTATGGAAAGTGATAGAGTCCCTTCAAGAAGAACTTAAATCTATGCAGGAATTCAAAGAAGCCACAATTTTACAAGTCAAAACAATGAATAACATCATTAAAGAGCTCCAAGCCAAGGTGACTCAGCTTGAACAGGAAAAGGACAAAGCAATGAAAGATTTCCAGACAAAAACAAGCAAACTAGAGAAGGAAATGTACAAAACGAACAATACCATTCAAGACATGAAAATAGAAATTGAAACAATAAAGAAAACACAGTCAGAGTTAAAAGAGGAAGTGGAGAATCAAGGGAAGAAAACAAGAACTACGAATGTGAGTATCAAAAATAGGATGCAAGAGATGGAAGACAGGATCTCAGGCATGGAAGATTCAGTGGAAGAAATCAGTACAACATCCAAAGAAAATGAGAAGGCTAAAAAATCTCTCACCCACAACATCCAAGAAATCAAGGACTCAATGAAAAGACGGAACCTAAGAATTATAGGCATAGAGGAAAGAGAAGACTCCCGAATCCAAGGTCCAGGAAATATCTTCAACAAAATCATGGAGGAAAACTTCCCAAACCTGAAAAAAGATATGCCAATAAAAATCCAAGAGGCTTACAGAACACCAAACAGATTAGACCAGAAAAGAAACTCCTCTCGCCACATAATAATTGAAACTCCAAATGTACAGAACAAAGAAAGAATATTAAAAGCTGTAAGAGAAAAAGGTCAAGTCACATACAATGGCAGACTCATCAGAATTACACCTGACTTCTCCACAGAAACTTTAAAATCTAGAAGAGCCTGGACATATATCCTACAAGTCTTGAAAGAACATAGGGGCCCAGCCAGACTACTACACCCAGCAAAACTCTCTATCAACATAGATGGAGAAAACAAGATATTCCATGACAAAATCAAATTCAAACAATATCTCCCCACAAACCCAGCCCTACAGAAGATCCTAGAAGGAAAATTCCAACACAGAGAAGATAACTACACCCAAAAAAACAAAGGCAATAGAAAATCCCACAGCAACTAAACCAAAAGAGGCACAGGACGATCACCTATACCAAACTAATGGGAAATAACAACTCAAGGTCACTAATATCCATCAACATCAATGGACTCAACTCCCCAATAAAAAGACACAGGTTTACAGATTGGATCCACAAGCAAGACCCATCTTTTTGCTGCATACAAGAAACACATCTCACTATCAAAGATAGACACTACCTCAGAGTAAAGGGCTGGGAAAAGGTTTTCCAAGCAAATGGACCCAGGAAGCAAGCTGGAGCAGCCATCCTAATATCAAACAAAATAGACTTCCAACTGAAGTTAATGAAAAAAGACAGAGAAGGGCATTATATACTCATTAAAGGGAATATTCATCAAGAGGATATCTCAATATTGAACATCTATGCCCCAAATATAAAGGCACCTACATTTGTAAAAGAAACGCTTCTAAAGCTTAAATCGCACGTCGATCACAACACATTATTAGTGGGAGACATCAACACCCCACTCACAACAATGAACAGATCATCAAGACTGAGGCCAAACAGAGAAATAATGAGTCTAATAGAGATAATGAACCAAATGGACCTAACAGATATCTACAGAACGTTTCACCCAAACACAAAGGAATAAACCTTTTTCTCAGCACCTCACAGAACCTTCTCCAAAATCGACCACATAGTCGGACACAAAGATAGTCTCAACAGATACAAGAAAATTGAATTAACACCTTGTACCTTATCAGACCACCATGGAATAAAGCTGGACTTCAACAGCAAAAGAATCAACAGAAAGCCTACACACACGGAAACTGAACAGCTCCTTACTGGATGACTACTGGATCAGGGAAAAAATAAAGAAGGAAATCAAAGACTTCTTAACATCCAACGACAATGAAGGCACAACATACCCAAACCTATGGAATACAATGAAAGCTGTGCTACGAGGAAAGTTCATAGCACTAAGAGCCTTCAAAAAGAAAATTGTGACAGCTCATTTTAGCGAACTAACAGCTAAGCTGGGTGAAATGGAAAAAAAAAAAAAGAGGCAAACACTCCCAAGAGGAGCAGAAGGAAGGAAATCATCAAACTGAGGGCGGAAATCAACAACTTAGAAACAAAAAGAACTATACAAAGAATCAATGAAACCAAGAGTTGGTCCTTCAAGAAAATCAACAAAATAGACAGACCCCTAGCCAAATTAACTAAAAGGCAAAGGGAAAGAACACAAATCAACAAAATCAGAAATGAAAAGGGGGAAATAACAACAGACATTGAGGAGATCCAGAAAATATTTGGGTCCTACTTTAAAAATCTATATTCCACCAAATTTGAAAACCTAAGAGAAATGGACAATTTCCTTAATAGATTCCACCTACCAACAATAAATCAAGATCAGATTAACAGATTAAACAGCCCTATAACCCCTAAGGAAATAGAAACAGTCATTAAAAAATCTCCGAACCAAAAAAAAAAACCAGGGCCAGATGGCTTTAGCACGGAATTCTACCGGACCTTCAAAGAGGAGCTAACACCAATAGTCTTCAAACTCTTCCACCACATAGAATCAGAAAGAACACTGTCAAACTCATTCTATGAGGCCACTGTCACTCTGATTACTAAACCACACAAAGACCCAACAAAGAAAGAGAACTTCAGACCAATCTCCCTCATGAACATAGATGCAAAAATACTTAATAAAATACTAGCAAACCGAATTCAAGAACACATCAAAAGTATCATACATCATGATCAAGTAGGCTTCATCGCAGGAATGCAGGGATGGTTCAACATATGAAAATCTATCAACGTCATTCACCATATAAATAAGATAAAAGAAAAAAACCACATGATGGTCTCGCTAGATGCAGAAAAAGCATTTGACAAAATCCAACACCCCTTCATGCTAAAAGTTCTAGAGAGAACGGGCATACAAGGACCATACCTAGAAATAATAAAGGCAATATACAGCAAGCCAGTGGCCAACATCAAATTAAATGGAGAAAAGCTTGAAGCATTTTCTATAAACTCAGGGACAAGACAAGGATGTCCACTTTCACCATATCTCTTCAAAATAGTACTTGAAGTTCTTCCTAGAGCAATAAGACAACTAAATGAGATCAAAGGGATAAATATTGGAAATGAAGAAGTCAAATTATCCCTATTTGCAGATGATATGATAGTATACATAAGCGACCCCAAAAATTCCACCAGAGAATTCTTACAGCTGATAAACACCTTCAGCAAGGTGGCTGGATAGAAAATTAACTCAAAAAAATCAGAAGCCCTTCTATATACAACAAACAAAGGTACCGAGAAACAAATAAGGCAAACAATCCCCTTCACAATAGCCACAAACAATATAAAATACCTGGGGGTAACTCTAACCAAACAAGTAAAGGACCTATACAACAAGAACTTCAAGCCCCTGAAAGAAATGGAAGAGGCCTTTAGAAGATAGAAAGACCTCCCATATCATGGACAGGTAAGATCAACATAATAAAAATGGCTATCCTACCAAAAGCAACATATAGATTCAATGCAATTCCTATCAAAATACCAACACAATTCTTTATAGACCTGGAAAAAGCTATTGTCAATTTCATATGGAACAACAAAAAGCTCAGAATAGCTAAATCAATTCTGTACAATAAAAAAGCATCTGGAGGTATCACCATCCCAGATTTCAAGCTGTACTACAGAGCAATAATAGTAAAAACAGCATGGTATTGGTATAGAAACAGACCAGTAGATCAATTGAATCGAATTGAAGACCCAAAAATGGACCCACACAACTATGGCCAACTAATCTTTGAAAAAGCGGCCAAAACGGCACAATGGAAGAAGGACAGCATCTTCAACAAATGGTGCTGGTCCAACTGGATATCCACTTGCAAAAGAATGAAATTGGACCCATACTTATCACCTTGTACATAACTTAAATCCAAGTGGATCAAAGACCTTAACATAAGGCCGGTCACACTAAATCTACTAGAACAAAAATGAGGAGAAACCCTCGAACTAATTGGCACAGGCGACAACTTCCTGAACAGAACACCAACAGCTCAGGACTTGAGATCAACAATCAATAAATGGGACCTCATGAAACTGAAAAGCTTCTGTAAGGCAAAAGACACAGTCATTAGAACAAAACGGCAACCAACAGAGTGGGAGAAAATCTTCACTAACCCCACATCTGATAGAGGACTATTATCTAAAATCTACAAAGAACTCAAGAAACTAAATGCCAGGAAACCAAATAATCCAATCAAAAAAATGGGAGACAGAGCTAAATAGAGAATTCACAAAAGAGGAATCCCTAATGGCTGAAAGAAACTTGAAGAAATGCTCAACATCCTTAATCATCAGAGAAATGCAACTCAAGACGACTCTGAGATTCCATCTCACACCTGTCAGAATGGCTAAGATAAAGAGCTCAAATGACAGCACATGCTGGCGAGGGTGTGGAGAAAGGGGAACCCTACTCCATTGCTGGTGAGAGTGCAGGCTTGTGCAACCACTATGGAGGTCAGTATGGCGATATCTTAGAAATCTTGGAATAACTTTGCCTCAGGACCCAGCCATACCACTTCTGGGTATACATCCAAAGGACACCTCACGGAGTCATAGGGAAGTCTCCTCATCTATGTTCATAGCAGCCTTATTTGTAATAGCTAGAAATTGGAAACAACCCAGATGTCTCTCAACTGAAGAATGGATTAAAAAACTGTGGTACATCTATACAATGGAATACTACTCAGCTATCAGAAACAATGAAATTATGCAATTTGCAACCAAATGGATGGAACTACAGAAGCTCATCCTGAGTGAGCTAACCCAGACTCAGAAGGATGCACATGGCATCTATTCACTTATAGTAGGATTTTAGCTATATAGTATAGGATATCTGTACTACAACCAACACACCAAAAGGAACATGGACATAGACTTTTTTTTCTTTTTCCTTTCTTCTTTTGTTTTTGTTTTTTGTTTTTGTGGGTTTGTGTGTTTGTTGGTCTTTTTTTAGTTTTCCCCTCGTAGCAAGGAGACACCTTTCACTGGCAGTACTGCCTCGTAGGCCCCCAGTATATGAAGAGGCTCTTGGCCCTCATATGACTCCTGAACTGTGGTGAGGGACTGTTATTTAGGGACACTCCACCCCAGAGGAACAAGAGGGAAGGGTTAGGGGGTAG
The DNA here is from genome assembly GCA_907164525.1 of Lophiomys imhausi. NCBI lineage: Eukaryota > Metazoa > Chordata > Mammalia > Rodentia > Muridae > Lophiomys > Lophiomys imhausi. The sequence continues at coordinate 5,674,263 of CAJQZJ010032273.1, read as the reverse complement.
AGGATGGGAGGGTGGGGCTGGGAAGCGGGAAAAGAGGACAATATGATAGAGATGTAACCTGAAGCAACAAACAAATAAATTTATTCATTAAAAAAAAGCAGGTAACAATTTTAAAATACTTTAAATAAAATAAAGGTTACAGCCGTTCAACCTGATTTTATAAACCTCCAAGAGTCTAAAAAACTTAGAGCTAAGGTAAAATACATGAAAAATGTGGTGTTAGCCCATGCCTTTAACTTCAGCAGAGACAGGAGGAGCACTATAGAGTTAGTGGTCTTATAAATTCTAGAGTTACAAGGAACAGGGTGGTGAGGGTACACACCCTTAATCCCATCATTCAAGAAGAGTACACCCTTAATCCCAACACACTAGAGACAGAAACAGGCAGATCTCAGAGCTCAAGGTCAGCCTGATACAAAACAAACTCTAAATAGAGAAAAACTTCGATCCAGGAGTGGTGGAACACATCTTTAATCCCTTCAGATGGGAACTACAGGTCTTTGATCCCAATACTTAGAATGCAGAGACAGACACATAGGATTTGGAAGGACCTAAGTTTAAAAGCTACTTACAAAAGGCCTACTCAATACAAACAAATTGTCCTTTGAGATCTCAAAATATATACACTAAGGCTTGTTTAGCTACAAAATAACAAAATAATTTCTTCTTTAACCCAGATTGAAAGATAATACTTTATATATGATCAAAAAACCAAATTTGCTTCAGGAGAAATATTACCTGACCCCCTGACCCCAAAAAAAAGGGTAATTGTCCCAGAGTTAGGATTAGCGCAAGGCTCTGTTTTATCTTTCCAGGAGATTCAAAGCATCCATTCAAGGAACCCAGGGACAACTGGACAACAGAAACCTCAACAGAAAACAGAATCAGACACCAAAGAAGACGAGTGGCCCAGATGATTCAGCCTTGCAGACTCCCTCAATAGCTGTTTCCATCAAAAGTCTACAACCACAACAACTCAAAATCACTAAGATCGTTCAGCTCCACACACTGCCCCAGCCAGAACTTCAGTAAAGCCTGGAAGATCAGCTTCTGCCTACAAACTTCTTAGGACATCTAAACAGCTGAGCACAAAAACACTGAACATAAAAGGATTGTACTAACATTTTTAACCATTTTTCCATTCTGGTTTGGAGGTCAACCAGATTTTCTACCACCCAATTCAGCAGGAAGTCATTTTAAGAGAGCAACGTCCCATGCCCAGAGGGTAGGGAGGGTGTTTCTCCCCTCCCCCCCTTTTTGGTTAATTGAAGGATAACAGAAAACTTTGTTATTTAGGGGAAGAGACTACAAGCTGTTAAATGGTCTTGTTAAATGGGTTTTGGAGGTTAGACCCAGGGACTTCCTTCTTTTCCTTTTCTGTATCCTTCTTTCTCTCCTGTGTAGGAGTGCACAGACTTGAGAAAAATGGGATATAGACATAGTATGGGAAGGACCAAAAAGAAGGGACAGATTATTGAATATGCCCTTATACCTTTGTATGTGGATACAAAATTAGTATTATATTTGGCTAAAGTGGTATTGACCATTGTTTATTGTGCAAAATTAAGATTGTATTGGACTACTTCGGCATTGATCTTTGTATATTGATACAAAATTAAGATTATAGTTGGCCACAATGGTATTGACCCTTGTATATTGATACAAAATTAAAGGTAACACTTCCTAAAGGTTTTGTACCTAGAGATACTTAAAAATGAAATGTGAAGCTCTGGCCTCTTGATACCAACTGTCTTAAACCATTTAGAATAGTTAAGAAATATAAACTCCTAGTCATGCAAGCGTGTCACTTTGTTAGCTACTATGACAGTCTATCACTGATATTCTCTAAGCTACTCAGAAATCAAGTTGTTAAGAGACAAGCAACATTTGCTTATCTAAATACACGAGATAAATAGGGCATCTTCAAAAACCCCAAGATATCTGCAGAATATGGCATTCAAAGATGTTGTCTTAAATTAAGATTTTTTTTATATCGAGACATATCAGCTCCTGACAGCACCCCCTATTCTACTCCAAGTAGAAGATAAACATTGAAGAATCTCCAGTGTGAGATGGTTGAATTAGTGGCAAGCCTATCTCTTGGCATGAAAAACCCCTTGCTTCAACTGCAGACAGACTGCTGTCCAAAAAGGACAAAACTTGGTAGCAGGGAAGTCGACAGCCTAGCTCTGCCAAGACAGGGTAGGTAAGTCCTTCATAATCCCTGCTCTACAATCAATGTCTGTCAGAGAAACAGGACCAGAAGGCTGAAGATTGATGCTGTAACGTATGGAGAGAAAACAGGAACTGTCCAGGCAGCCACTGATATGTCATTTCTTAGTTTTGGATGATACAGCCCCTGCACTTCCTACATAATCAGATATATTTATCCCTCTCAGGTCTCTGAGGTGGTTGAAGACTAGATAGCTAGAGTCTCATAGTTAAATTTTGAGTTGTTTAGCAATCAAGAGGGTGTTCTGGATCTAAGAAGATGTTTTTAATAGTGATGCAAGTTAGTATGAAAGCTGAGTCATATATAGAACTTTAAACTCATGGAGATGGTTAGATGGTAGAATGTTAAAGTCAGGGGCCAAATATGTATGAACTGGACATTGTGAATGTATGCTGGGCCATTTAACTCTCATAAATGTGGCATATTTATTTCTGTTGTTTTGTATAGTATTTACTGTTATAAGAGAAGGAACCATTTGTTGGACTGAAAGGGGAAGCTGTTGGGGGGAAGAGGGTGGAAGGGTGGGACAGGAAGGGGGAGTAGAGAAGGGATTTTGACTGAGATGTAACTTGAAGAAATAAAAAAAAAGTATAAAAAAACAATTAACTGGGAATTATAATATTTAAGTACCAAGACATGTTCCTATTATCAATAAAATAAAACATCATTTAAGATGAAAAAAAAAGAAAAAAAGGAAAAGGAAGTTTACAATTACTCTCAAGGTCTTAGCTTTCTGGAGTCATTGAGGAAGCAAAGACAGGCCAGGATAGGAGGGACACCATCCCTTGACCTAGACCAATGCTTTTTGAAGTATTCCACAGAAGAAGCCCTGACCAGAGGGAGTGGGTGAACGTTCCCAGGAGGCATCATGCCCTTGCACTTTTACTTCTAGTATTTCATATCAGAAATTCTTCTATTCTCCTAGCTCTATTCATTTTGTATCACCACCACCACAGGCAACAATGATTGCTTAACCCCTGACACTGCTAGAAAATTTTATATACTTTAATTCCTTAATTGTCACAATAATCTTATCAAGCCAGGGACTCTTATTAATCTATTATTGAGAAGGAACCTGAGCAAAAATGGTAACAATTCCAAGATCACAAGCTAAACAATGCTAGAACAGGAACTCCCAGCCAGGCTACTCAACTGCAGAAGGCATACTTCATGTGTCAAAAATGCCTCCTCCTTAAAGCTCCTCCTCACATGAGGTTCTGAGCAGACACATCACATTCCAGCACACCACTGCCACACACAATCTAAGAGGCATGACCTAAGGCCCGTGGGCTTTCTGCAGATCTGCCGCAGTGAGAAGCATGGCTGAGCACTAATGCCCTGCACTTCTGTGGTTATCGGGGCTGACACAAATGATGAGCTGGCCACCACTGGCAGATGATTAAAAGTCTGCCATTAAGCCAAGCTGTGCTGGAATAGACCTGCTTTAAGAGAGCTCTTCATCGGGGCACTATATTTTCTTCTTGACAATTTCCTTAATGGCAAGAATGTTAGAAGAACAAAAGAGACCCAAGGGCAAAGAGCAGGAGATTTTCATGGAGGCAGGGGCTGGGAGCAGGGAGCGAAGAAGAAAATTAAACAGGCAGAAGAGAAGATTACCCCTCTTTTATTTCTGCAGAGAGCTTGGGTGGACCAAGCCACCTCTCTGCGGTTTTCTGTGGGGCACTAACAGCTGCTCAGAGCTCATCAAAGTTTAACCAGACCAATCAATATGGAAAAAATGGGGGACTGTCCAGTTGAAAATTACCAAGCACTTCATGAATATTTAAGGGCCTCAACTAGAAACAGGGAGAAGGAACAGAACTCAGAATTTCACTTTTTTTTCCTTTAGGAGTGGGGAGGGAGATGAAAAGAATGTCTGTTGTTGATCATCAAAATATAAATTCATACTAACAGCACAGACTTCAAATACACACTAGTGTTAGCCAGCATCACTTCCTTCCTTAAACCAACAGGCCTAGTCTTCTCAAAGGCCACTCAAGATGAGCACGTGTGAGAGTCATATGAAGATATCCAGCTTTCTCAGAGTATTCCATGATTTCCTGACCCTATGACTTATCCTTGTCCTTTCTCCTACCCTTCATGCAGTATGCCTTTCATGTCCAATTGGGAGACTACAGAGCTCACTGTTAATAGGAATCAGACATTAGTGTCTTGCCCTGCTGCTGCCAGACACTAACTACTATTACCTGAGTTGAGGTAAGTGGACTAGCACTCCCCTTTCCATTTCTTCCCAGATGATAATAAAATGGGGACAGCAGTAATACTAGCTGTAGGGCAGTCACGACGGTTCCACCACAGTGTGTATTAACACACTGGCATACAAAAGAGACACACTGGGTGCTGTGATGACTCTCACTTCCTCATTTCCACATGTCAGGCTTCGGCATCCTCTACCCTGTCTTCTGCACACTCATGCCCTCATAGTCAGCTCTAGGTGAATGTATTGGCTGCAGCAGTTCTCCCAACAGAGGTCAGCCATCTGTCACTCCCAGTACCTGGAATGTTTGCTTCTGAAAGGCAAAGCCTACATCACCCAGCTCGGCGACTCAAGTTACCCTAACATAGTGCACACACCAAGTGTACACATACACAAAATTGCTGAACAGGAGGAGCATGCACAAGGAGGCAATGCCACTAAGGTTTGGCTCTTACCTTTGTGACAAGGCAACATGCTGCCCAGATGTCCTCTGAAGACTGCTCATGGTGATTGAATTGGGGCTCCCACTTTTTAATTGGCTGTTCTGCAAAAGCCAAAAGGACACCTCTCTGGTCCACTAGAGCTGCACGGACACTACCTGTTCCAACATCGATGCCCACATAGTAGTGACCTGGCTCCTGGTCTACACCAGACATCATGGTCCTTCCACCTGTGGTGAACAAGTGCAAAAGCCACATGAAGACTAGCAGGCCTGTTCAGACAGCAAAGAAACACCATCAAACTGTACAGAGAAAGGAATCAGACTACCTAAGCAGGGGCTATTTATTAGCTATTTATCCTATCAACGGTTTTATAAGCAGTGAGCAAGGTCGTCAGAGAACAGCAGAATCACACACATGTGGCATTCCCTTTGTGAATGGGAGTCAGAGATTAAGCACCTAATTATATAGTGACTTAAGCAAAGTTGGGACAATGAAATGGTGGTAGGAAACAGAGACGGAGTCATAGAGATGGATGTTTACTCTGAGAATCTGAATTCAGAAGAACACAGTCTTGGAAGCAAAAGGACCCTCATTTCCCAGTGAGTCATCCAGAAAATCAGCCTCACAGGTATCCTGTGCCAAGCAGTACATAAACCAACGTACTCTCCATTCCTCTCTACAAGTGGAGGCAAGCATATGGGAGTCTCTGTTATACTGCTGGACCAGGGGAGACTCTAAAAGGCAAGTAGCTTTTTGTTTCACACTAGGACCACAAACTCCTAAAAGCAAATGTCCATCATGATGGTAATTCCGCATAACACTGACAGAAAAACAATACCTGGAAGAAAAAATGCACCCCTCCCCATGCTTCACTGGAGCAGGGAGGCCTGACCTCCCCACCTGTGCAACCCTGAGCCTCAGGTTCCCTCCTTTTTTCTGCAGAGTCTTGACATGATGGTTTTGAGAAGAAGCACATATAATGCAGCCACCATGAGCTGACTGGTAATTTGGAGGGGACCCAGGAGAGACAGGATCAAGAGTGTGTTAGATGATCTATTTTCCTGACAAACCCCTGGTGAGTTACAAGGAAACCTGACCAGAGAACCCTCAGGAATCTCTGGGCCCTAGAGGCTGCACAGGGGATGAGTCACTTGACACAGAGTTCTCCCAGGGCTCTCACTCTCCAGACTCATGTGGGACAGCCTACAGCCTCCAGACACTAACTTCACTGCCCCAACACAGCTGCCCCCCTGTCAGCAGGGCAGTCAGAGCACCCATGGTCCAATTTTAACAGAAGCAACAGTCCGCACCCTCAATTTCAGATAGACAGTGGTTCCTTGGCCACATCACCCTTGGGGATCCTAAAACAAGTCAGCCAGCAGATGTTCAGTTACTGCTTCCTGGATATTTATGGCAATAAAAAAGAACAAAAAGAAAAAGAAGTCAACTTCATTAAAAGTGATAGCTTCTGGCTTATCACAATGATTTCCCATCTGTGCTTGCTCCCTTTTGGCTCAAGGGCAGGTGAAGAAGAAAATGGAGAAGAGTAATAAAGTCAATGCCTCCCACTGAGCCTGAGGGTTTGCAGTCTCAGCAGGTGGGTCCTCCTGTCTCCAGGTCTTTCCTCCCTTGGGAGCTCATGTAAACACAAGTACCAGCTTTCAGATTCCTTCTTCATTCCCTCAGCAGTGAGACCTACTCTTTAAGCCAGTAACCACTAAAAACAAAGTTTTAAATGAGACAGTTGCATGCTAAGTTGTTGTTAGTCTCATCCTCCCTGATTTCTCTTGGTGGTTTATGGGGAATAAAGGAAATCCTGAGTGAGTGTGTTGTATTGTTTGACAAAAGTACGACCATGTCAAGGACCACAATGCCTCAGACCCATGGGAATGTCAAAGCCTTCCCTTAGTCTATAAGATAAGGTCAACTGCAGTTTCCTCCTCTAGATATTTACAGCCTAAGACTGTCCCCCTATAAAGACTCCCCTACCAAGATTAGCTAACCCCACTTCCTCGGTCAGCTACATACAATAGCCCTGCCTCCAACTACAGCTGTCTAGAACAACCGTGCTTCCCACTATAACTGTATACAATAACCCCACCTCCTCCTACAACTGTATGCAATAATCCCCCTCCACAGTCCAGACTCTGATGATGCATCTCCATCAGAGTGTGCACAGCCCATCCAGTCCTGGCTTCTCTGTACTTGTATCTGTGTGTCTACCCTTTCATTTCCTAGTAACCCCAGTCAGATTTCTGGAATCAAGCCATGATAGACAGCACAATGATTTCTCTGCTAGGCTCTTTCTCAAGGCAGCAGAATACCACCACAATAGAGTGAGACAACCTTAGGTCTTCTCCAAGTGAGGCCCCTATGAGCTTCTTAACCCCAACAAACACTGCCCTAGCGTTGCCCAGTGGCTTCCTAGATATCACAGTCCTGGAAGTATACATGTGCCCTGCACTGATGGAGGTCCTTCCTATCACTTGCTCTTCCCTCCTCAGTTCCATCCTCTACCTCTCTGAAGAGGACCTTCTTGCTGTTCTTGTACATGGAAAAAAGGCTGCCAAACTTTCAAATTGTCACTTTGGACTATGTTTTTGGTGGTATGTTTCTATGTCTATCTCTCTTATTGGGCTGAACCTGAAAAAAAGGAGAAGTTAACTGATTTCTGTATCCCCACTTCCTTGCAGTGTCTGGAATAAAACTGGTTTTTAATAGTGGTTTACTGAATGAACTCCTTTATCAGTGAACCAATAGAGAAAAAAAAAAGAGTCATGCCTTAATTATTTGAATTTCTTAGTCTGTGACCATACAGCCATGTGTCAATTAACAGGGTTCCTTTCTGAGAAATGCATTAGATGATGCCGGCATTGTGCATGCATCATAAGCTGTGCTTCCAGAAACTGAGAAGGGAGAACCTGGGGCATCCCCAGAGGTATGGTATGCCACTGTCCTAACCCTGCTTTGCCAGTTATGCACACATCACTGCATCTCATTGTGGGCTGGTTTATTCTAATCTCTGTGTCAACCAATTAAGTATTTGCTTAAATGCTTACAGCCACATTTCACTAATGCTAAGAGAACACTTTTTTCCTTATTCAGCTTCCCTAAGATCAGAGTGATTCTTTTAGTCAATTTTATCCTAGATTCCACTGGTAAAAGTTCTTTCTTTGTGGTATATGCAATGAAGTTATCAGAGTGTTCTTGCATCTGGCACTCCACAGAGGACAAGGTGAGGAACAACACAAGAAGGTGCCTTGGCTCAGACTGCCCTGACCAGCTAGCTGCTCTGTCCACTTGCAACCAGCTCCAGGCACCTCGTTTTACATGGATGTCTTCTTGCTTCCACTATCTCAATTGTGAGAAGCAGCTCCTTCCCATGTGCCTTAGCTACTCTTTTGTTGCTGGAGTAAAATATAAACTATTCCAAACCAGAAGAGAAAGCAAAAAGTAAGTAGGGAATAAACAATCTCTGCCAAACTTCTGCCTCACTCACAGAAGGATTCTGGCTTTTTGTATGGCCAACCCCAAGGCAAGAGAGAGTCCCCCATGGAGCTGGCCCTGGGTTCCTTCTGATACCATATTCTTCTGCAAGTAGAATATAGACATCTTATCATCAATCACCAAGAAAAACAAAAGAATGGTTTCCAATCACCAGATGCTGGCTTGCTCTAGGTCTGAATTCTGAATCTAGGAAAAGGATCTACCCTCAAGAGAGCTGGTGCTTGTACACAAAGTATAGTGCAACCACTACAGTTAACTCCAACTGTACCCTTGTCTTCATAGGATATCCAGTGCCTAGCACAAAATAGAAATCCAACAGACCCTTGGCACCCAGTGAATGAACTGGGTATCATAAGAACCCATCATTAGGGAATAATAAAAGTTGCAGCGCTTACTACATGTATCTGAAGCTCTGCTAAGCAGCCTGTTTGCACTGCTACTTCGGATCCTGAAAAGCACTGAAGAAACAATTATTACCATTCCCATTTATTGACGAGTTCTGGGTGAGTGAAGCTATATACTCCAATAGTTTGTGCAACCAGTAAGATGGTGAGCCATCCCCTCTCACCTCAAATCCCTTAACCTTCCATTACTAAATGCTGATTTGCTAAGGACTGTGCTAAGGGCCTTTGCCTACTGTGCTGGGGTTAGCTAAGTCAGAAGCTAGGTTGTCCACCTTCAATGTCTGTCCTTCCACAACACCGGAGTGCCTCTTTCTAGCTTCTCCAACTTCCATGATATATTATTATCCTATGGGATGCCAACATTCTTCTGGGAACCAGGGGTGTCTTCTCCCAGCAGCACTTACACAAACCTTCCAGTTCATGCTCTCTAAAAAAGAGATCCTAATTCAACATTCAGGTTCACCATTCTCCATGATTGTGGTCTTAGTCTCGTTGAGTTGTTTCCATACCTGGAACCTGAAATCAAGCCAGTCAGAACTCTTCAGTGCTCAGATTCCCTGAAACCCGACCTCTTGCCCCTCCTACTCTGTGCTCTTTGTTCCTTGGTTACAAGTACAGTCTTTTGTGTCCTAAACTCTAAATTTAACCAGTACTCAAAGATACCAAACCCCCAAAATAGAGAAAACACTATTCTTTTTTCTAATTAGGAAATAATATTTTCTAATTAAAAGGAAATAATATTCCCTTTCTAATCGAAGAAGGGGTTAGGATCACCACCATATGGCATTTTTCCATCAAGAGCTTCCTGAACTACAGGCACCCACTCAATAAGGCTAATAAATCTATCACCCACTTACATCTCAGCAGCAGGAGTAATCCACCCAAAGCACACAGACAGAAAATGCCAGACCCAGAATTTAAACCCCAGCTTACAACGGTAAGTTTGGGGCACTTTCATCTAAATATTCATCTAAAACTGAAAATCAAAGCCTTTGGCAATTTCAATAACAACAATGACAAATGCCACAAAAGCTGGTCTTTATTGAGCTCTGCCCTGAAAGTCAACCAACTGACTTCATGATTGTATTCAATCTTTATCTTAGCCCTGTCAAGTGCTAAGTGGGAGTAGGAGCTGAGGTGCTGGAAGGGGATACTGGGTAAGGCACAGCAGAGACAGAGGTTATGACTACAGGCTAGGTCAGGGCAATACCAAGCCTGCTTTATGAATGAGGGATAGAACTTAGGTTTCATTTACTGTTTTCAGGCAAAGAGGAACAATCTAAAAAGAAAACCAGCTGTTAGGGGTAGAGGGGGCAGTAAGGAAAGAGGAAGAAGGCCGTGGCCTCTGGATGGCAAAGAGAAAGAAAAATATTGAAGAGAAATTCAAGCTGGGCTGCCCACAAGTCCTGAGAGGTACCTAATGTCTAAGTCTACAAGACACCCCAAAAGTCAGGTTCTTCCAAGTCCGCAGCTGGGCTGTACTGACTCCTGACCTCTATTTATGATCAAAAGCCTGTTCTGTGCCATAAATATTTATATGCTTCATTAAATGATGGCCTGCATAAATATTATTAGAAGTGGACCACAGGAAGCCACAGATTTCACAGCTGATACTCCAGCAAATGTGCAAGCTGCTCAAATGCCACATGAGGAAAGGACGGAGACCTGGAAGCGGGACTGCTTTTTGCAAAACCATTTCAGCCATCCCTAAAGGGGTAAATGCTACAAACTCTCTGCTGAAATCTAACCCCTAGGGAATTGTGCTGTCCCTGTGTTCCCTTCTTTTCCCTTCAATAACCTAGTCACAATGAGAGTATGTCCCAGTACCACATCCCTGAGGAGTAGGAGAGCTTACCTTAGATTCCGCTTCTTAAAGATCCACTCCTCCAGGCTCAGTTTAGTTCCTGACAGCCTACAGAAAGTTTGTTGCAGGAGTGGGAAAGAATTCAGTGTCCTCTTTCAACAGTGATCTTTGGACTCTACTGGGAACTCACATGTTCCAGTCTCATGCAATTTAGTATTTGGTTACATTGTAATCAGGTTTGATTAAAACTGAGAGATGAGGAGAAGCAACAGATAGGCCTATACTGTTCACTTCAGTCTTAACTTATTAATAGAAAAGATTCCCCACTCCTGTGAGGGTAACCCACATGCTCTAAGATGGTGAGAAAATTTTGAACAGAAAGGGAAGAGTTGATATGGCAGTAATACCTGGTGCTCGATGGTTTCTATCAGCATATCCTGATCCAAACAAGCATGGCTTGCCACAAGCACTGTCCCTCTTAAAGTAAAAGGCTCTCTTCTATGCCTGCCCTCCTCCTCAGCTTTGCAGCTCGGGAAACAAATTATTTAGAGTTGTCTGGTTGCCAATAGTAGCTCAAAAGAAATACTTCAAATACTTCTTAGATCACCAAATCTGTAATTTGTACCAACTCAACAAAATATCTTTAATCCAAATTTACCTGTGTCCTGTTATAAACCTACAGACAGTATAAGTGTGCTTTGGATCAAGTCTGGAGTGACTAGCATGTCATGACATTAGAGTAGCAGTTGTCAACACTTTGGGGTGGAATGACCCTTTCACAGGGGTCACCTAAGACCATCAGAAAACACAGATATTTATATTGCAATTTACAACAGTAACAAAATTACAGTTATGAAATAGCAAAAAAATAATAATTTTATGATTGGGGGGTCGCCACAACATGAGGAACTGTTGTAGGTATAAGGTTACTGTGTAATTCAAATGCTGATTTCTGTAACTCCTATATCTGGTTGCAATCCTTGTTCTGAGAATCTCCTGTGTCAATGTTGTATAAACACTGTTCCCCAATTGTCCCCTGATGTGCCAATAAAACACCTTACAATCAGTTGATGAGCAGGAGAGAGAATAGGGCTGGACTTCCTGCTCTCCAGGGGAAGAGGAATTAGAAGGAGAAGTAGGAGATTCAGAAAGGGCAGAGGTATAGGAGGCATTAGGATAAGTCAGCTGGAGCTAGGAAAGCACTGAAAAGCAAGTAACTCAGGGATTTTGGCAAAGAGGGAGTCAGACTAGCATAGAGAGTTAAGGACAGAGTAAGATTGCTCAGTATTGTACTGTAAAGCTTGTTTAACAAATAATATAATGGAGACTCAATTATTTTGGTGATAGCAGGGTTAAGAGAAAACTGAGAAACACACAATTATATAAAATTACATTAGCAAACTGTATTAAAGGGCCTCAGCATTAGGAAGGTTGAGAACCACTGCATTAATAAAAAGGAACCCATCCACTGGCACCAACTGAGAAGCTCCTGGAAGGGAGCACAAGCACTGTGAATCCATTAGCAATATCCAGCACTCAACTGTGGCAAAAGGCCTGGTCTAGTGAAGGCATAAAGGAGAAACAGAGGACAGGGAGAAAAATAGGAGGAAGGAAAAGTAGATATATTCCTTAACCAACAAATAATATCTACCAGACTTCCTGTCCAAGAAAACCCACAATTCAGAGAAGAAACAGACACTGAAAATGTCAGTTCTCAGAGACCCAGACGAATTCAAAATACTAAACCAAAGCAAAACATGCACCAGCAAAACCGTTTGTCCACTATGAAAGTCAACCACTCATCGCTGAAGTCCTCAGTCAGTCACCCAACTGTGAAGACCTGAAGTAAGTGAATACCAGGGCTTCCCCTAGGCATCCCAAGGCACACAGATCTTCAGGCTCCTTCCAGACACCATGCATCATGAGAAAACACCAGCCATCACACTCACTGCTTCTGAGCTCAGAGGTTCTGGAGAAAAACACCAAGCAGGAGAATAGAAGCTATCCTACAAAGAAATGTGTTTTTTTCTCTTTTTTCTTCTTTTTTTTATAATTTATTTTTTATTTCTTCAAGTTACATCTCAATGACAATCCCGCCCCTATTCCCCCCTCCAGTCCCCCCCTTCCACCCTCTTCCCCCTCAACCCCCTATCCTCTACCCTTTTTTTTTAGTTTAAGGTATATCTTTTCCCCCCAACAGCTTCCCCTTTCAGTCCAACAAATGGTTCTTTCTCTTATAACAATAGATACAATACAAAACAACAGAAATAAATAGGCCGCAATTATGAGAGTTATATGGCTTAGCATACCTTCCCAATGTCCATTCCATATGTATTTGGCACCTGACTTTAACATTCTACGATCTAACCATCTCCATGAGTTTAAAAGTTTAAAGTTCTATATCTAACTCAGCTTTCATACTAACTGGCTGTGCCTTGACGGAGGAGCACATGGCTGGGCCCTCCCTCCTTGACCATCACTCTATCACCAACCTCACAATGCGGAAAAAGTTCAGCACAAATAAGGTATTCAGTGAGAAGCTGATAGCTGGTTGAAGCACTGCTGGGAGAAAGAAAAGCCTCAACCTCAACATGCTTACCACTGAGTGATTTGGGTAAGTCCTTTAACACATGTCTCTTCTGAACTACAAAATGATCCTCACAGACTCTATACTCCAAGTGATTACTGTTCACATTAAGAGAAGTGATGCACATAGAAAAGATCTGAAAGGGGCAATTCCTTTATAAACAAAAGAGATCAATGGCACTGGAGGACACAGAAGAAAAATTTTCCATTAACAGTACAGCATCGCCGAAGATGCCAGAGCCCAGCAACTCAGAATGGTTGTCAGACTCACCACAGCTCCCAGCTCTGCTTCTCCTTCTGACTTCACAACCTTTTAATATGTATTATCAAAATTAACCACCAAAATTAACAAGACCCAAAGTCTATGCATCTCAATGAACTCCTACACAGAGTAGCCATTTAGAACAGAAGCAGTAGAGCTTCCCAATGGAGTTTATACTTTAACTATTAAATATATTTTTATGCACATATCCACCTGCAAAATGAAAAATCCATGACAGCATTAGAAGTAGAAAAACAATTAGCTTTATATATTCTTTGTATATAACTTCTGTGTATTACTTAAATTTAGTATTTGCTATTTTGCCTTTCTTGGTTTCTTTTCTATGTGTTCTATACCCACACAAACATTTGTGTGTGTGTGTGTGTGTATATATATATATATATGTGTATATATGTATATATATACACATATATATATATATACACACACACACACAAATATATATATGGGTGTGTGCTATATATAAAATTTGGTTTGTGATGGTTTTTATTTGCAAGGCTTTTTTTTTTCAATTTTATGTACATTCATGTTTTGCCTAGATGTGTATTGTGTGAGGGTGTCAGATCATCTGGAACCGGAGTTATAGACTGGTGTAATCTGTCATGTGGGTGTTGGGAATTGAACCCCCATCCTCTGGAAGAGCAGCCAATGCAGTGCTTTTAAGTACTGGACCATCTCTCCAGCCTCTGTAAGTTTTTTATAATACAGTCTTATTAAAAATATATATTATCTATTCTGAGGTCTTCTCATCATATCTAAAATCTCAGTACACAAACACACACGCGTGCACACACACACACAGGGGAAGGGGGGAGCGGGGAGCCCAGTGCTTTCTCTATGCCAGTATATAAGGGAAATGAGACTGAGAAATAAATGATACTGAATGTTATAGTGCACAGTCTCACACTGCTGTGGTATGGGTGTTTATGCCTTCACACAGTGGGCAGAGACTTCATGGATGAGATCAGGACACTTATATAAGAGATCCAGGAGGTAGTTAAGCAAAACCTAATGTGCCTAGTAAAACTGCATATGGCAGCTAAGTGGTTTCTTGCATTCTATCCCACTCAGCCTTTCTCTGAAGAATAAAGAGACATTTGCTACTGGCCCAGAAGCTGTGATTCATACTTAATGAGAACTCACTGTTTTTCTATGTTTTGAGGATCTCCTTGCTTTGTAATGAGTCCCCTTTAAAAAAAAAAAAAGATAAATACAAGGTAGCAGGAAGTGTTCCAGGTAATGTTTCTATTGCTATGATAAAGTCATGACCAAAAACAACTTGGGGAGGAAAGGGTTTGTTTGGCTTACATATCCAGGATCACAGACACCAAACAGAAAGCCAAGGCAGAAGTTCAAAGCAGGAACCTGGAGGCAGCAACGAAAGCGTAGACCATGGAAGAACAAATGATTACTGGATTGTTCCTCATGGCTTGCTCAGTCTGCTTTCTTATACAACTCAAGACCACTTGCGCAGAGTTGGTACCACCACACTGGACTGGCTCTCCCACATCAGCCATTAATCAAGAAAATGTCCTAGGAACTTGCCTATAGGCAACTTGGAAGCATTTTCTCAAATGAGGTTTGTCTTCCCAGATAACTCTAGTGTGATGGTTGGAATGAGAATGGCCACACAGGCTCATATATTTGAATTCTTGGTCCCCTGTTAGTGGAATGGCTTGGGAAGGATTATGAGGTGTGACCTTGTTGAAGAAGTTGTGCTACTGGGGGGACAGGTTTTAAAAGAGTTTAAAAGGCCAAGTAATTCACAGTTAGTTCTCTCTCCCTCTCACTCTCTCTGTCCCTCTCTCTCTCTTACTCTGTGTGTCCGTCTGTCCGTCTGTCCATCAGTCTGTCTGTCTCTGTATTTCTGCCTCTTGTTTGTGGTTGAGATGTAAGCTCAGCTACTGCTCCTGCATCATGCCTGCCTACTGGCCTGCTGCCATGATCCCTGCCTTAACAATCATGGATTAACCGTCTCAAATTGTGAGCCACAAATTACATGCTTTTTTTTTATAAGTTGTGTTGGTCATGGTGTTTTGTCATAGCAACTAAGACATGTAGTTCCTGTGAAGTTGACAAAAGAACAAACAAAGAAACCCAAAACAAACAACAACAACAACAACAGAACAGAAGGTATTAAATGAATAAGACAGTACAAGAGTTTCCTTGTCTTTTAAATTCAAAACAAGAGTCCAACAGGTAGAAAGTCAAATCCCCCCATTCTGGCCTCGTAAAGTGACAACCAGACAACCGCACAGATCAAAACTAATGAACCATTCCTGGGATGGACAGTCTTGGGTAGCAGCCCAAATCACCAAACTGCAAAAGCCACAGAACACACACACACACACACACACACACACACACACACACACACACACACGCGCGCGCGCATGCTATGTTTGTTCCCAAATGTATAGTCCAACTCCTAAGGCAATCATGAATAAACCCTCACTCATCAGAAGACAACCCAAACTTCACCAACAACCTTTCTCTTAGAGCAAATGAAACTCCCATGTCCTCATTGGCAAAAGACTTGCTCATCATTTGTGTTGTGTCCACCCCTCTTCCCTCCCTCCTAATCCCCTCCCCTCATATCTTCTAATCATCCCTTGTGTTCCAATAAAGCAGCCTCACCCATTTCTAACCCCTTCTTCTGTTGCCCTCCTTGCCCTTTTCTTTACAGAAGGGTAAAGGGCTTTAACGCCTACTACTGTGTATAGTGCTTCTCCTGTTCATACTGAGGAAGCTGAAATTCTGAAGGACCAAACAGTTAAAGAAGATCTCAAAACCCAGTGTAGAGGGAAGAGTCCACGTTCAAATCGATGTCTGTCTCAGCAGGAACAGAACTCATACCAACAGTGCGGCCTCCCGCACTAATCAACTCTTGGATCACTGCCTTGATCCAAGTCCACTTACCTGAAAGGCTGACTCAGAGAGTCACCAGAAATTAAAAATTCCTTCTCCATGTTCTCCTTAGTAAATACTGCTTTTATAGTCCTTCTTTTATTATTTTTGTATATGGATGTTTTGCCAGAATATATGTCTGTGTACCATGTGCATGCCTGATACCCAGGGACCAGAGAGGGTGTCAAATCCCTTGAGGCTCAGTTAAATATGGTTGGGAGCCATTATGTGAGAGCTGTGAACTGAATCAGGGTCATCTGGAAGAGTAGCCAGTACTCTTAACCTCTGAACCATCTCTCCAGCCTACTAATTTATACTTCAATAAATCTTACTTCCTTGTACCTAAGACAAGCACAAGATAGTATGATATAGTAATAGTGGAGATTAATAAGTTGTGAGGTTGAAATAAATAAAATAATCAAATAACTTTTTAAATAAAAAGGACTAAGGATTGTCTTCCTCTAATTAGCTCCAGAAGCACTGTAACCAGCAATGGTGGTTTGAATGACAATGCCCACCACCCATAAGCTCAGATATTTGAACACTTGGTGCCCACTGGGTGGTGCTGTTTGGGGATATTATGGAACTTTTAGGAAGCGTAGTCTTCCTGAAGGAAGAACATCACTGGGGTGGGCTTTAAGAGCTTACAGCTTGTAGTAGACTCTCTTGGATTTCCGTTTAGAGTTGAAGACGTGGTCTCTCAATTTTCTGCTCTGGTCTCATCCCACCATGCCTCCTTCATCATTGTGGACCTTCCCCCTAGAACCTTATACCAAAATAAACTCTTCCTTTTATACATTGCTTCAGTCATGGCAGTTTATCCCAGGAGCAGACCGGTAGGTAGGTAACTAATACAGCAACCATTCTATTGTATTATACATTCCCCTTTGTGACTGTTGTACTCCACGACAGGGAGCCTACAACTTCAGTAGGAAGGAAGAAGGACAGAGTCCATCCACATGAGTGAGTACCCATGGACCCTCAAAGCTCAGCTCCCTTTCTCTAAACCCTACTGACACCCAAGTCCATTAAAACCATAGGCTTGGGTTGAAGATCTAGCATTGCCTAGAAGTGGAAAGTGTTTGAATTGGCACAAAGTGGAGTGAGTGTTCTATTCTAAATGCACAGCCATTTTATTTTAATCCCTGATATGTCTACTATAAAGTTATAGCTGTAACATGGAAATTATATGCAATCATGAATTACTTTCACATATACTCTTCTTTCTGGGAAATGAATTCTTGACCCTTCTGTGAATTATGAATAATTTAAAGATATAATGCAGTTTCTCCCCTATCACTTTTCCCTCCAAGAGGGTACTTGTTGATTTGCTAGCATAATTAACTACAAAATGATTTTCTATAGAACTAACCAGTCCTTCAAAGTAATGCCATAATCATTAGCATTTTGGCTGAAATCCACAGCTTTTCCCAGAAAGTCACTCAAACTAAAACAGCAGAAGAACCCACCAACATTAATGAGGATGTCAGACAGACATCCCAGGCAGCCTCAGGAAAAGCCACAAAATACATGCTGCACAACAAAACACCTGCCTCGGACAAGGGGAAGAATGGCTGTGAGCTTTGGTCTGTTCTCATGTTTACCTGTTCATGAAATATGAACAGGTATCTTAAGGCCCAGAGAGAAAGGTATGAAAGCATTCATTCTCAGCCTGTGGGTCATGACTCCTTTGGGGTCAAACAACCCTTTCACAGGGGTTGCATATCAGATATCCTGCATAATTCATAACAGTAACAGAATTACAGTAATGAAGTAGCAATGGAAAAAATTTTATGGTTGGGGGTCACCACAACATGAGGAACTGTATTAAAGGGTCATAGGATTAGAAAGATTGAGAACCACTTTAGTCCCTAAAGGATCAATTACCTGAAAGTCAAATATTCAATTTGAAAAAACTAAAACAGCCTGCTATTCTTCAAACACACGCTTGTCAGAATTTTCATGGGCTAAGTTACCATCCTGAATGTAGCTGGGATGCTGCTTCTCCACAGGCCCTCCTGTATCTCTGCTCTAACTCTTACTCCCTCCCTGAGATCAACCCCTTACACTTCAACCCTGAAAATCTTCCAGTTCACTGCCTCTGGCCTTAGTGTTTCCTCTTTTGAATCACAAATAATAAATGAGCAGTTCGGAGAAAGAGCAATAAAATGGTAACGTGTATCTCCAACCTCAAAGAAGTGAAGGGTTATAAATCAAAACAATACTGCAATATAATTTCAACATAACAAATTAGCAGGCACTGAAATTGAAAATACTCACTTTCCATTAGAGCACGGACAAGTATACTGTCCCCAGGAAAGCAACTCTTGAATCATTTGCAGAATGATTAGGCAATATCTGTCAGCTTTTACAGTCTACCTTTACCTAACAGTTTAACTTCTAAGAATTGATGAAGCATTAGTTGACCATAAAGTTACACAAAAAATGTCCACTCTTAACATCTTCTATTCAAGAGCACCCTTGCAAAAAAAAAAAAAAAAAAAGAGGAAATTAGTATGTTTCTTTTGAAGGGAGTTTTTAAGAATAATATATCAGGGAGTTTTTAAGAATAACATATCAAGTTGTTAAATAGAATAAAAAAGAGCTTCAGAAACATGCTGATCATATATTATTAACTCAAAAAGCAAAGTCATGCCAAGCTCACACCTACAATCCCAGCTGATCTGAAGGACTGAGGCAGGAGGATCAAGGCTACTCTGTACTGTACTCTGTACTGTACTCTGTACAAGCAAGTTCCGAGCTAACCTGAACTACAGAATGAGACCCTGTGTGAAAGAAAAAAAAAAAAAAGCAAAACAAGCTCTTACGTGATACAGTATGACTCTTTTTGCATTATTTTAAAAAAGGTATAGAGCCCTAAGCAAGCAAGCTCATGCATACCTGAACATTATTACTCAGGACAATCAAAAGGACTACTTTTAATATTCCCTCCAAAAGTCCCATGCTCTTTCCCTAGAAGTTCACCAGAAAGTAATTTCTCAATAATTACATTCATATACACCTAAGTCTTTCCTAAACTTATTTATTTTTGAGATAACCTCCATCTTCAGTCAACATATTTATGAATAACTTCTGCAGCAGCCAAGGATTCTATAAACTTACCCTTAGCCAAAGGCCATGCTAGTAGTGCCTACAACCCTGGAGTGCCTACAACAGCTAGGCATAGAACAATTCTTCTGAGACATGAGGCACCCTCCAAGGTCCCAGGGGATTTCAGTAGTCTATGCTTTCCACCTCTGTCTCAAGGCAACTTTTTAAAATCCTAAATTAGATTTATTCTAACACCAAAGTTGCCACATAATCCTACTAGCTCAGAATTTGGTAAACTAATTGAGTCTGATCTATCTAAATCATTCTTGATTTCATATTTTTCCTACATTTTGACCTTCACCCCTCACCTCTTTCTTAATCTCTTTCCCAGGGCCAGTTAGCAGAACCCAAGGCCAGTTAGCAGAAGCCAACTCAGCTTTCAACCTTGTGTGCAGAGGACTTCAGAACAGCTCAGCCACAAACTTGATGGCCAAGGACTAGCAATAAACTAACCCTAATTAATTACTCCTTCTCCAGTCCTCCCTGAACCCAGCCCATACAAACAGCACAGCATAAAGACACCCTCTCTCTGAATTCCACTTCATTGACTGATCCTTGCTAATGACTATTTCTAAATAAATACTTCCCCATACTTCTGGAGAAAAGTATGTTTTCTCTGGATAAGAAATACAATTTTCCTTCCTATATCAAGCCCATTTCTTCTCCCAAATACACTATTCACTCTTTCCTTCTAATCACAGAGGATGATAACTCCATGTAGGTACAGTTCTACTATTCATACCTCCCAGGTGTCAATTTAGCGTCATCTTTTGCATTGTTCCTTTTCCAAAACACAAACCTATTTTAAGGTTTCTTACATTTCCTTCTAATAGGCTTCTTTTCCCATGATCCCCCTGGCCTCATATTGGGAAAGTTCTCCATTTTTACTTATGCCTTGGTACCTTAAAATCACTTCTTCACCTTCAAATAGTCCCTTCTAAGTATTTTATTCCAAACTTTTAGTCAACAATTCTATTTACAGCCAAGGTAGAGCTATAAGAACCATATCTCCCACCCTTACAGTGATTCTAAAAAGACAAATAATAATAATAATTAAGTGTATCAGACCATTGGATATCTGGTAGCAACAATTATTATTACAGGAAAATTAGAAAGAAAAAAGGGATAATTCCTGCAACTGCTCAGGTTGAAGGACTCCAGACTATGTGAGACCGTATCACAGAAAGGAGAAGAAATCCAAGCTCAGAGGTGTCCCTGTATGTTAAGTCATGGAGAAGAGAAAGACTAACTGTGTGGATGGAGGACAAGAGAGGAGAGAGCAGCAGAGGGAAGACACTTGAAGCCCTGAATGGCAGAATCAAGACAGAGGGAGAAGTACAGGGAAGCCCTATGGTAAAAATTCAATGTGTTCACAGAGAGCTATAACCTATACTTTCATATCAACCAAGTAGAAAATGTAACTCACAGAGTGCTAGGCAAAATACAGAATACAGAATTCTGCTCTGGGTCCAATTGACAAGGCATAAAACAAGACTCCAAAGGGTGAAACTGTTTCCAAATAAGTCATGAATGGCCCTGAACAAATTTCAAGTGTATTTACAAGAAAAAAAAATAACAATTTAAAAAAAAACAGGAAAAACAGCACTAATAGTGTAAATACATAGCGGTTATTGTTTTAAAAAATTACACAGGGCTGGGGAGATAGGTCGCAGGTAAGAGGACTTGTTGCATATGTACGAGGACATGAGTCTGAATGACCATCATCCTCGGTTTCTTTCTTCCTTTTTTTTTAAGGTCCAGCAGCATTGTGAAGTAAAAATAGACAGATCCTGGGAGCTTACTGGTCATTGAACTTCAAGTTCAATAAAGCAGAGTTATAGAATAGAACACCTGATGCCCTCCTCTGTCCTTCACACAGGCACTCGTGGGAGCATATATCTGTATACACACATGTACACTCACACATGTGCCACTACCTCCACTAACACAAGCACACAAATCACCGTGCATGCAAAGAAACAGGAACAAATGAGACAAAATGAAAAAATAAATCAATAAATGGACAGACACTTAGTACTGGCACACATAATCAGTAATCAGAGAAAAAAAACTTCTATAACTATATTTTATATATCCAAAAGTCTAGAAGAAAGATGAAAGTTTAGATGTGAGAAACGCAAAGAACATTCTGAGTTGCTGAAATTCAAAAATTAAGTAATGTCCACAATGAAAAACTAATTCTGATAGCTGAGTAGTATTCCACTGTGTAAATGCCATATGCCACAGATTTTTTTTTAAATCCATTCTTCAGTTAAGGGGCATCTGGGTTGTTTCCAGTTTCTAGCTATTACAAATAAAGCTGCAATGAATATACTTGAGATATCCTTGTGGTTTGGTGAAGAATCTTTTGGATATATGTCCAGGAGTGGTACGGCTGGGTCTTATCTTATCTTATGGTAGAACTATTCCCAGTTTTTTGAGCCATCGCCAGACTGATTTCCATAGTAGTTATACAAGCTTGCACTCCCAACAGCAATGGAGGAGTGTTCCCCTTTCTCTACATCCTCACCAGCATGTGCTGTCACTTAAGATTTTTATCTTAGCCATTCTGTTGGGTGTGAGATAGAATCTCAGAGTTTTTTGAGTTGCATTTCTTTGATGATAAGGATGTTGAGCATTTCTTCAAGGGTCTATCGGCCATTAGAGATTCCTCTTTTGTGAAGTCTTGGTTTAGCTCTGTACCCTATTTTTTTGATTGGATTATTTGGTTTCTTGGTGTTTAATTCCTTGAGCTCTTTGTAAATTTTGGATATTAGCACTCTGTGGGATGTGGAGTTGGTGATTTTTCCCAATCTGTAGGCTGTTGTTTTGTTCAACAGTGTTCTTTGCCTTACAGAAGCTTTTCAGTTTCATAAGATTCCATTTATTGATTGCTGGTCTTAGATCCTGAGCTATTGGTGTTCTGTTTA
The DNA here is from genome assembly GCA_907164525.1 of Lophiomys imhausi. Lineage (NCBI taxonomy): Eukaryota > Metazoa > Chordata > Mammalia > Rodentia > Muridae > Lophiomys > Lophiomys imhausi. The sequence continues at coordinate 5,651,837 of CAJQZJ010032273.1, read as the reverse complement.
GGAAGTTGTCACCTGTGTCAATGAGTTCCAGGCTATCAGAAACAAGGAAATCATGCAATTTGCAACCAAATGGATGGAACTACAAAAACTCATCCTGAGTGAAAAACTAATTCTGATAAGGTGAGTAGTATTCCATTGTGTAAATGTACCACAGTTTTGTTTTGTTTTGTTTTTTTATCCATTCTTTCGTTGAAGGGCAATTGGGTTGTTTACAGTTTCTAGCTAATACAAATAAAGCTGATATGTGGGGACCCCCCTCACCTGAGGAGAAGTATAAGAGGGACAGGGGAAAGAGTGTGGGAGAGTGAAACCAAGAAGGGAGGAGGAGCAGGGCTGTGAATGAGATGTAACTTTAATTAATAAATAAATGTTAAAAAAGAAGAAAAACTAATTCTGTAGGATTACAGAATTCAAGAAAAAATACTTTTGAGTTTCAAGATAATACAATAGAAATTATCCAAAATGTAACAGAAATATTTTTAATAGTTATTTTTATTATTTTTAATTAATGAGGAGCAGTATGCACACATGAGTGGAAGGTAACTCCCTGAAGCTGGAGTTACAGCCAGTTATGAGCTGTGCAGTATCAGTGCTGGGAACTGAACCTGGGTCCTATGGAAGAACAGTAAGTACTCTTAAAAACTGAGCTATCTCTCCAGCCCAAACAGAAAGTCTTTTAAAGTGGAAACAGAGAATAATTTTAGGAAGTCAAATGATATATGAAATGGGAACTCTTTTTTTTTTTTTTTTGGTTTTTCGAGACAGGGTTTCTTGTGTAACAGCCCTGTCTGTCCTGGACTCACTCTGTAGACCAGGCTGGTCTTGAACTCACAGAGATCCACCTGCCTCTGCCTCCCAAGTGCTGGGATTAAAGGTGTGTACCACCATGCCCAGCCGAAATGGGAACTCTTAAAGGAGGTGATAAAAAGAGAGCCAAAAGAAATATTAGAAGATACAACAATCAAAAACTCTCCAGATGTGATGAAAACTATAAGCCTACATATCCAAATATCTCAACAAATTCAAAACACAAAGTATATTTTTTAAAAGAAGAAAACTAAGTCAAGAAATACCATAATCAAATGGTTGTAAACCTTTGAAAAAGATAAAATAATGATGGTAGCAAAAAGGGGAGATGCTCCACAAAAAAAGAATGAAAACAACTCAGAAATAATGCACCCTACAAGCAAGGTCTTTTAAGTATAAAAGACAAAAAAAATTGTTTATAATGTTCACAATTTTGAAACATCTTTTTTTAAAAAGGTGAAATAAAGGATTGTTGAGACAAACAAAAGCTAAGACTTCATCAGCAGCATAGCCACAAGAATAAGAGAGAAGCAATGGACTGCACAGAAATCTACATCTATAAAATGGAATGAGGACCATTTAAGTATATGGATGTAAAGTAAGTATATGGATGTAAAGACTGCCTAAGAAAGATCTTAATAGCCCAAAAAGATAATTAACTCTTTAAACTTTAATTAATAATCATATATTATGGAGTTTAAAGATAGAAGCAAAATATGCAAAAACAGAAATAAGAAGGCTAAAAAGAATAGACAACACACTGCAGCACATTTCTTGTATGTGAAATCACACAATGTAATTATAATAAATTAATTCTAATAAAAGATATTTATTAGAAATCCTAAAGCAAACCTTAAAATAATAACATAAAAAGCCAAGCCAGAAGGAAATCTGTAAGAAAGAGAAAGAAAGAAAGAAAGAAAGAAAGAAAGAAAGAAAGAAAGAAAGA
>CAJQZJ010032273.1:5616159-5646406 GCA_907164525.1 Lophiomys imhausi | reverse complement strand
GAATGGGCAGAGACCCACAACCAGCCATTACGAAGAGAAAGAGTCTAAATTGGAATTCTCCACAGGGTCCCTCCCCTGAGAACTCTGGAGAATCCCATAGAAGAGAGGGAAGAAAGATTGTAGGAATCAGAGAGGGTAGAGGACAACAGGAGAATATGGCCCACAGAATCAACTAAGCATGGCTCACAGACACTGAAGTGGCAAGCATAGGGACTACATGGGATTGTACCAGGTCCTGGGTACATATGTTATGGCTGTTAGCCATATTGGTGTTTTTGTGGGACTCCTAACAGTGAGAGTCCGGTATATCTCTGACTCTTTTGCCTTGTTTTAGGAATCTTTTCCCCCTATTAAGCTGCCTTGTCCATCCTCAATATGAGGGATTTTGCTTTGTCTTATATATTGTTTTGTCCTGTTTGACAGGAGTCTTTTGGAGGCCTGTTTTTGTCTGAAGAGGAAATGGAAGGTGAGTAGATCTGGGGTAAAGGGACAGTAGGAAGGATCTGGGAAAAGTGGAGGAAGGGGAAACTGTGGCTGGGATGCATGGTATGAGACAAGAATGTATTTTCAATTTTAAAAAAATGTGAAATTATCTCAAGAAAGAAACAAATGGAAAGACAGACATACATACCAAGTTCATGGGCTGAATGAAGTAATGTTGCTAAAACGCTCAGCCTACACAAAAATAATGTACAGCTTCAATGCCCCTATCTTTTAGATGAAATGGCTTTGTATTTGGCATCCCCTCACATACAACTTCAGGCCCAGTTGGCTTCACTAGTGAGTTCTATTAATAATTAGAGAGGAAAATACATGTATATAATACACACACACCCTAACTCATTCTTTAAGGCCAAAATTAACCAGAAAACATAATGCAGAAAATACAAGAAAGGAAAATTACAAACCAATAACCATTATCAACAAAGATGCTGGAATACTTAAAATCTCAGCAAATGTAGTCTAAACTATACAGTTTGTTGTATGGCAGTTATTCCTCAATAAGGACTGCTACTAACTACCCCAGCTGAGAATAACTCTTTCCCTGTGATCATCTTCTTAACCTTCCTTGCCCTATAGCTCTTAACCAGACAGACAGCATTATCCCATCTAAACTGAAGTACGCCTCAAACATTATCTCCAGCTGCTCAGCTTCTAAAGCCATAAACAGCATCAACCTTGAAACGCCTTGCATTGCCAAACTTGAATTTGACTTATAATGTTTGTCCCTAAATTGGGATAGGGCCTGGGGTGGGGGATGGGGGAAGAAAGAAAAAAACTTTATTTACTTAAATGTACAACGGTGAGAGAAAGAGGGTTTTAGGACCCAGACATCTGTAGAACAGTCCTTGGGATGCAGCAAAGACTGTCCTCACCCTTGGACAGGGCACCTCACCCAAAAGACACAAGAAACGGAACGGCCAGTCAGTCAATGGCCTGGTTGGTGTGAAACCGAGGGGTGAAGGAGGGAACATCTAAACGGCTGATGAAGCTTTTTCTGAAGGAGCCGGCTCAGAGCCTGCGTGCCTGCAAGATCCTCTGGGGGGGGGTCACTTACTTGTTCAATATGAAATCACATTCTAGCTAGCAAGCCACCAGGCCACCACGCACTGCAACACCGCACCCAAAAGGGCGGTCCAAGCACGCTAAGACTCCGCCCGCTCCGGTCCAGCCCCTCCAGCAACACTTGTAAGGCGAATTCTGATTGGTCCTTTGAAACGGGCTCCAGGAATGGCCAGGATCTGTAAGCCCTGCCCCCTTCTCGCTACAATGCTAGTCCTAGGTTTACAATGGGCTTCAAACTGCTCCTTCGATCGCTTGTTGGAATTTAAATGTTCCAAGGCTGCAGAGTTTACTCAGTCCATAAAGATCTCCTCTGTAGTGCCTGCCACCCTAACCCAACCTATGGTACATGATGGGTATTTCCAGTTACATCCCCCTCAGCTGAGCACAGATGTTGCTGTGGGCTTACAATTCCTTGAGCCCTTTGTGCCCAGTTCTTATTTATATATAAATTCATTCGTTTTTACATCACGACCACAGGCCCTTCCCCAGGGTCCCACCCTCTCGCCCTTTCCCCTTCATCCCCCCTCCTCCTCTCCCCAGAAAAGGAGAGCCCCCCTCTACCCCTCCCCACCATCTCATCCCAGCACATCTAGTCACACCAGGACCTAGTGCCTCCCCACCCCCCAACAGAGGCCAGGCGTCGCCGCCCTGCCAGGGGGTAGTGATCAAAAAGCAGGCATCAATTTCATGCCAGAGAGAGCCCCCACTCCACTTGCTAGGGGACTCACATGATGACCAAGCTGCCCATTGGCTACATATGCGCAAGGGGGCCCAAGTCAAGTCCATGGTTGCCGCCTGATTAACTTTTCAGTCTCTGCAAGCCCCCATGCCAGTCGATTCTGCTCTGTGTTCATCCATAAGCTCCCACTCCATCCCATTTCTTTACAGGAGTTCTCTCACTTTATCCTGTGGCCGGCCTAAACCTTGAAGTAGAGATGATATTGTAAATCTAAAAGGTAGACGGACCCCGCCTTTGATTAGTTGACAGACTGGTTGATACTGACCTTTCCAGTAAGCTGTATGTTTTCCATCCCCATCCCTCTGGGTAGATACTGAGAGTCCAAAACCTGTTTGACTTTTTTTCTGTGTCAAACGCCAATGGCAATGGAAATTCCAACCTGAGCTCTAGTCTGTGCTAGAGTTAATCATTAAAAGTAGATTCCAGGGTGAGAGAATGAGGATTGGAAGGCAGTTTTAGCAGCCTTGTATCCAAAAGCTTTGTCTTTACAAAAAGAAACTGAGACAGGAAAGTGGGGATTTTCCCAAGGTTGTAAAGGTCAAACCTTTTCAGTGATTTCCTTAAACAGACCAGATATATTTATTATATCAAGACTACTGTCCACATAACCTGAAATTAAACAAGTGATCTATCTCTCTTGGTCATACAGGTGACAACCCTGTGTTGGTGAAGCTGAGGCCACAGGATTAGACCACTGTCTTTGTCCTGCACCCTGCTGGAGGTCTTGTTTTGGATTTATTTGCCTCTACACCTGTGGTTCTCAAGAGGTGGGTCAGGATCCCTTTGGGGGTCACATATCAGATATTTATATTGCAATTCATAACAGTAACAAAATTACAGGTATGAAGTAGCAATGAAATAATTTTACGGTTGGGGGGTCACAACAGCGTGAGGAACTGTATTAAAGGGTCGTAGCATTGGGAAGGTTGAGAACCACTCACTGCTCTATAGCGTGATTGTTCACTTTGTATTTCCAACTATTCAAAAAACTAACTGTAGAATGTCTAACCTGTTAATTAGTCATGTGGACCTAACGTTCAATGGGAATGATAAAATTAAGATCCAGTCGTCTTTCCTTCCAGAGCTCTATGAAGAACAAATTAAGCACCAGACATATAAATATTTTGCAAAAGATTGGTTGCTTAATACATATAATACAGCTCTTCCTTCATATATCCCAGGAATGGAAGGTGACTGTTACCTCAAGGGCTATGGCTGGGGAGAGCATGAAGGGTCTCCTCTTTGCTAAACATAGTGTGTTGGCCTGAATGGATTTCTAGTCTTTGGAGTATTTGAGGTTGTTTGTTTGTTTGTTTGTTTGCCTGTCTTGTTTCCTCTTAAATAGCATATTATCAATAGCAAAAATAGCATTTTAGCTGAGGCTCCAGCAGTCATTCTTAAGCCACACAGAGGGAAGAAACCAGGTGAAAAAAACATGGGTTCCTAATGCCATGTATGCCAGACCAGCCTGAGTTCAAAAAGCAGGCCCTGAAGCTCATCTAGCACTAGAAATCAGGCGACAGACCTCTACTATGGAACCCTCTGAAACTACATCATTTCCAAATGGCAACTGTCACCCTAGGATCTATGGGAAGAAATAACAAATCCTAAGCACTTTATAAAGTACTGGCTATGGCACAATATGGCTGAGAAGCAGAAGAGGAAATGGCTACATGTAGAAGGCAGCAAGTACATGGGAATACCTCCTTCATAACAGTCTGCTCCTGAAAAATCTAACTCACTCAAAGAAACCAGCATCAATCCCTTGGGAACACAGTGTTCCCAATGACATAATTACCTCCCACAAGTCCTCACATCTTACAGGTTCTACCACTGTCAACATCACCACACTGGGGACCAAGCATCCAACATGTGAGTCCTTTGGAGACTGGCTCAAAGCATATCTAAACCACAGCAGTAGAGTATACAGACACACACATATGAAGTCATGCTCACTCTTATATTATACATACACAGTCACACAAATACAAATTAAATCGTGATGCAGAAAGATAAACATAGACACACAGATATAGACATACTGATAGAAATCATACAACCACATGTATAACCGAACACACACTCACATTCATATATGTTCAGTTGCTTCATATTCATATGTCATACACATAGAAATACATACAATTATACATAGGCACACAAGCACATAAACTTAGAGGCACACAAAAGCATATGTATACATATAAACAGACTTACACAGAGACATAGGGATACATGAATACATCACTTCTTTAGGCCAAACAATTACCCATCTAATTTAAATGATAGAGTCTATTAACAGATGTTCTACAGGGAAAAGAAGAATGAGTTCACCTTTTGCAAATGTTCACTTTTCATTCATTCATCAATCAAGTATTTGATGACAACATATAGAAATATAATGATGAAGAGTACACTCAGAAATGTTAGTGATATCTGAATGTTAAGGTCTATCATTATATAAAGTACTGATTTTAACACTATTACATAAAATATGAAACCAGAATTCCTCTTGGATCATATATTCTCAAATATTTATTGCCCCCATCTCTTTGACTACTTCTTTGAATGTCTCTTTCAATAATGATGTGAAGACTTAGGAGATACGTTATTCAGGAATATATGTAATTATTTGTTGCTTGAAGAACTATAACTCAAGTTTGTTGAAACAAATAGCTGCTTTTTTTTGGTTTTTTGAGACAGGGTTTCCTGTGTAACAGTTCTGGCTATCCGGCTATCCTAGACTTGCTTTGTAGACCAGGCTGGCCTCCAACTCCACAGTGATCCACCTACCTCTGCCTCCCAAGTGCTGGGATTAAAGGCGTGCGCCACCACACCTGGCAACAAATAGCTGCTTTATTGATTCACATCACCGAGCAATTTAAGAAGAATATGATACTTAGAAGAAGCTGACTCCAGGAATTATGGCTCCAATTATGCCTTAAAGGATCATTTATTCTCCAGTTTTCATCTTTTTGTTCCACTGATGACACCATACTCAAGCGGAATCACACCGCACATAGAAAATATGGTGATCAACTGCTTTAATGTCACCATTTCTTCATGAATCTTGGTTGAAGAAAAGCAATGGTATCTTCACACTCACAGTTATTGTGAAGACACTAGACAGGTCCCTAACCCTAGGGATGGGCTGAGGAGATATGAGTCTCACAATGGTGAGAGATACAGGATGGTGAGGGTGAACAGATATTACAAGGCCATGAACGAATCTCAACAAAAAGTATTGAGAGAAAGCAGGACAGAGAAGACCTCAACCTTTCTGACAGTATATTTGTAAAATGATGAACTCGAATACTGGGACAACATTTCTGTGAAGTTATGCATGCACACATTCAAAATAAACTATGATGAAGAAAAATAAAATGATGTGGAGTGGCCTGGGGAGGGGAATTGAGTGAGCCAACTGCAAATGGACATGAGGAAACTTTCCCAGTTGATGAGAATGTTGAAAACAGTGATAGATGTTTGTGTCTCATAAACACATCTATTTGGAATTATATGTTTCATTATGTGTCCAATGTAAAAAACATGAAGTAGCAGAGCTGGGAAGAAGGGAGTAATGGGAACAAGATAAGAATCACTAATGGAAAAATGCTGGTCGTTGGTGGATTTGGATGGTGGGCACACAGAAGTTCATGAAAGTGCTTGTTTGCTGTGAATGTTTGAAATTTTTTCTTAAGAACACATATTTTAAAGCAAAAGAATTTGAGTCCACGTGGTAACTAGAATGAAATCAATAGGGACTAAGTGCTGAGGAACCACACAATCTGAAACAACTCCTTGCTTAGGAGGTAGAGGTGGGGGCAGAGTAAAGGAAAAAGGCATCCCATGAGGTATGACATAGGACTTGAGACTGGAAGGCAAAGAAACAGTGGGGATGCCCTGAAGAGACAGTGGTGATTAGAGAGCACTTCGGCATTGCGAGGGCAGATGACAAATCATAGTCAGTGGTCTGTGCTCGTGGGAATTAATCCTTTCCCCCATAGTATTCATAGCAGTAGTATAAAAAGGACATAGGAGTCCCAGGCAGGACTCCACAGGGTGTCCTTGAGTAATCTAAGTAAGATGACTAGGTGGCACTGCAACTTTCCTATCTACCGCAGGAGAGGATTCAAGAAAACCATACTGTCAAACACTAGGAAACATGCTAGAACCACATAGTGTGTCAAAGCAAGAAATAGAATGCAAGATCCAAGAACATGGAATTTCCAGAACTTTCCTAATGCCATATAGTCTATTCTAAACAGAACAGTTTTATTTAGCATTCAATATCCCTTAAATAAAAATATATCCTATGATAGGAAATGTTAGGTGTCAGGCTGAAGCAATGCCACAGTCATGTTCTGTTTGTGGTTAAAGTTCTATATAAAATGAGTTGGCACCTAGTCATTGATGTTTCAGTGAAAAAAGTATCTACAAACCTCTTCAGAAACAAACATGAGTTCCACTTATACTCTAAAAGAATTGAATTGATACTTTCCAGTAAAATAAAAAAGATAATACTAGTACCCAAAATTTCAAAAGCAGTACCAGTCACCTATTAAAAATTCTCAGGACAAGAACGTGACAATATTTTAAGAAATGCACCACCCCCTTGCGAAGGCAGCTTTACCTCTTTTGGAGTTTGCCAAGCTTCCATTCCCACCTTCCTTCCCTCCCTCCAGGTTCTCATTTCAAGGAAGAGCGCAGGTTCTGCTGTCTATCACCACGTCACTGTCCCCAATGTGGCTGGAGCATCTCACTTCCTTTACCTGTAGCAAAACTCCTGAAGGTGACTGTGCATCCCAGAAGTAGGGTGAAGAAGTCCAATGGCATGCTTCTGTGTGCTCCACCTGGGACAGGAGGAGCAAGGCCTGGACAGGCACAGCAGAGATCTGGCTTTAAAGAGCACCGCCCCAGCCTGCCTGTGTCTGCAGCCCACTGCTGTCTTTCTCCTCCCCACCGCAGCAGCTGCACCCGCTCAGGCTCCTGCACCTGCAAAGACTGCCAGTATGCCACCTGTAGAAAGAACTGCCTCTCCTGGTGCTCTTCTGGCTGCTCCAATTGTGCCCAGAATTGTGCTTGTGGAGTGGCATCTGGTACCCTGGGCTGTGCCTGCAGAGGAACATCAGGCAAGTGCACCTGCTGTTACTGATATGAGGAAGATGCTGCTCTATCCCACACTCACAGCAAGATGGACAAAACTGAATTTGTTTTTCACACAACTCTGCCCTATATGCTATGTTCTTTTCTAGAAAGTATTTGAACAGTAAAAATTGATGACTTCAAAGGGGCAGGAGAGAGGGAGAGAGAGAGAGACAGAGACAGAGAGAGAGAGAGAGAGAAGGGAGAGAGGAGGGGGGTGTGTCATCCTCCAAGTTCTCTTTGATGTTTTGGTGGAAAATGTTGAGGATTGAATTCAGAGTCTTGTATATGCTGCACAAATACTCTAACACTGAACCATATCCTTAGGCCTAGTCCTCTCCTAAACATTATTATTTTTTTTTTTGTATTTGGAGATTGCATCTCAATATATAGCCCTGGCTGGTCTGGAATTCCCTACATATGCCACACTTTCATTAAATGTCTAGTAACAATCCTGCCTCTGACTCAGGCCTGTACCATCACAACCAGCAGACCCAATTCTCTTGATGCTCAGTTAGTGATGAATCTGATCAACAGCTGAGTTGAAAAGTTCTCCAGAGGAGGTAGACAATTTAGAATATGAAGTCTTAGCAATACCTTAATTAATGCATTTTTCCATATTATTCTTTTCACATAGACACGAAAACAGTATCTGATTTTAAAATGTATATCCAAGTAAGTCAAAAAGAGAATTGCTTGATATAAATAACAGGAGATGAAAACATAAAGAAATAAGAAGGCACCATGACAAAGATATGAATGTGTTGCATGTACACAATGGAATTCTATTCAGCTGTAAAAAAAAAAATGAAATCATGAAATTTGTAGTTAGAGGAATGAAACGAAAAAATATGATACAGAGTGAAGTAACCCAGACCCAGAAAGACGAATGCATCAAAGATTATCTTATTTGCAATTCCTAGCTCTGAATGTGAGTATATAACCTAGAATAACTGCAGAAATCAGAAATGTCAAAAGGGACAGTACAGAGGGATCTGGAGAGGGAAAAGGCAGGTTGCAGTTTTAAAAATTGGGAGAAGCCTTTAATGGGGAGAAACACGGAGGGAAATGAAGGGAAAAGGACAGATAATATGAAGGATGCTTACAAAAACATGGATAATCATATTGTTATTGTTTCATGTATACTTAAAATTACATTGCATTTGTGTGTGTTGCATACAGTTTAAACGAAGTTATGCTACTAGGAGTGATAATACTCTCCCAAAGAATAATAGTCTACCCAACAAAAATCTTAGTACTATGCGCAAAAAATCTATTAAGCTGTTGGTCAGGGGAGTCTGAAAGACCTCCAAAATAATATAGACTATTGCCATTGTCTTTAGTTGCATATCAAAATTTGAAATTAAGTCTTTATTTTTGAAGACACTACACACTTCAGACACAGAAATTTGAGGAATTGAGCTGGAATTGACATGAAAGCCTCCTCCTTGAGGACTAGCTCTCATAGGACTTCAAGATGCTTTCCAAGCTGCCAAGCAAGAAAAGCAATCAGTCCTACCCACCAGTAAAGCTTAGGAACCACAACTAAGACCAGCATAACAAGATATCCCCAATGATGCAATAATAGCATGTATGTCTTGGGAGTAACCAAAGCTGTCTAATTAGACTTAAGGACTTCACAATAGGAGGGAATTCATACCTGATATTGCAAACCAAGCCAACTACCCATGATCAGTAAGGCTATAGAACCCAGAGAAGAATCGTCTACTGACACTTTTCTAATACAGTGAAATTTCCAATTGCATTCTAAATGCTAATCCTTTCACCCACAGGTAAGTTGTAGTTCTCACTTCTCACCAAAGAAGCTTCTCCTTGTTTTTGAAGAAGAGACCATTACAGAAGGGTAAAATTGGTCAGAACAACTGACCATAGGGTTCCCAACCCTTTTTGATATCTCTACAATGCAAACCCTATACATAAGGCTCAGGAAACATGGAGGAAGAGGAGATAGAAAGGTTGCCAAGAGCCAGAAGACCAGGATATCTGCTGAGATATCCTGTCTTCTATAAAGATCAGAGAAGCTACACCCATGAAATCTCAACAATATGGCAATATAAAAAGGACCTGAACAATGGGACATCTCCAGTTGATATGCCAATGTGAATGGGAGAAATCTCACAAGGCTCCACCCCAGATGAATAGCTGTACGCAATTACTGACTTCTGAGAGGGAAAAAAATCAGCCCTCCACAGAGATGAGCCCCCTAATTGGTTATCCAATACCAAATAATCAGTCCAAAAAAACATGATTATGAGCAACACTAACCAGACTCAGTAGATTATAGTTATACATTTATATATTTGTATGCATGAAAGTAATAATAATTAAAGAGAAAAAGAATACAGTGAATATAGAGATAATATATAAAAGTAGAAGGAGGGCTTTGAGGTAGTGGAAGGGAAACAGTGATGGGGAACAGGTTATGATAATAGAGGACTGAAGATGGTCAAAACATATTATATACACAAATATGTAGGGAGTGGAAAAAACACTGAGAAAATGTATTCTGTTGACTTGGGTTTAGCCATATCAAAGGCCTCATAGCCTCAGACCCCCACAGGAATGGCAACTCTAACCCCATTTGCAAGGCTCAAAAGGATGCCAATGCCTTACTGGGGGATTCCAGTGTGAATGTTGACAGCGTGTGCAAAAACTATTCACCACAGCTTATGCACCTCTAGATATTTATGCCCTGAAGACTGTTCCCTACAGAAACTGCTCCTACTGACATTAGCTAAACCTGTCTCCTTAATCCAGCTCTATGCCAAAAATTCTGCCTCCTTGTTAGTTTGTGTGTAACCCCATCTGCTAGTTCAACTGTATGCAAAAATCCAGCCATTGTGTTCAACTCTATATAATAAACATACTGAGCTTCTGGGGTGCTGTTGTTTATCCATCTCTGTGCCCAGGCCACGCAACCCCCAACTTGCTGTGTCTTTTTATATTTTTCTTTTCTTTACTCTCTTGCCACACTAGTCAGATATATTCTTTGGAGTCATACCGGATGTGGCAGAAATATTAAATGCTAATAAAAATGAAACAATTTCTAAGATGGAATCTTTAGCCTATGCTAGTAAATTTTAAGCTGAATAAGCAAAATAGGCAGAAATTAATTGTATGTACTATTTTGAATTGGAATGTACTATATTCTTTCATTGAGAAATACCTACTATTGCCTTAAAAGATGTTTTAATTATTGTATCTATTGCCTATAGAAGATAAGAAAGTTTCTTGGCTATATATATATATATATTTATTATATATATATATAATAAATTTCATGTAAACATAAAGTGATCTGTCAAATTGTTGCCTTTTAAATTTTTATTGAAAACATTTTTTCATGCAATATATTCCAATCACAGTTTTGCCTACCCCAAGACCTCTCAGATCCTCCCCAAAAGAGCCTGAGATTAGGGCTGGAGAGATGGCTCAGCCGTTAAAGGCTAGGCTCACAACCAAAAATATGAGAACCTGAGATTAGATAGGCCATGAGTCTAAGAAAAAAATAAAATATTATTGTGCTTCTAAAGGAAAACAGTAATAAAATGGCCCTTAATATACCGCATGGTAAATTCTGTATGTAAGGTATATGAACCCAGTAGACACTCTGGGCAATGTGGTTTGTCTGAACCTATTTTTTCTTTCTTTCTTTCTAATTTTTTTTATTTCTTCAAGTTACATCTCAATCACAATCCCATCCCTACTCCCCCTTCCAGTCCCACCCTCCCACCCTCTTCCCCCTCAACCCCCCATCCCCTTCCTTTTTTTTAAGTTTAAGGTATGTCTTTCCCCCCCCCCAACAGCTCCCCCTTTCATTCCACCAAATGGCTCTTTCTCTTATAACAATAAATACAATACAAAACAACAGAAATAGGCCACAATTTTGAGAGTTATATGGCTTAGCATACATTCCCAATGTCCAGTCCATATGTATTTGGCACCTGACTTTAACATTCTACTATCTAACCATCTCCATGAGTTTAAAGTTCTATATCCAACTCAGCTTCCATACTAACTTGTATTCCAATTTTAAAAACATCTTCTTAGATGCAGAACACCCTCTTAATTCCTAAACAACTCAAAATTTAACTATGAGACTCTAGCTATTTGGTCTTCATCCACATCAGAGACCTGAGAAGGATAAATATATCTGACTATACAGGAAGTGCAGTGTCAGCAGCTTCCAAAACTAAGAAATGTGTGAGGTTCAATGTGGGATTTGAGCTTCACTAGTGTTTCTTTAACAAATGTGGGTGGTCTTACATTTGGGGCATAGATGTGTCTGAAATTATTTTATACTTCCTTCCTGTGCCTCATTTTCCTTCTATCCAGGTCCTTCTAGTGTCAGTATGTAGGGCTGTTGTAGTCAGATGACTTGTTCTTTGCTAGCCACGAGCTGAGTTCCTGAACTGAGTTGAACATATACCCTCTCAAAAACTCCAGTCTTCTGCAGAATGGCAAAGACTAGCAAGAATGTATGTACTCCACCACAGTCAAAAAGCTTTTGCCTCAAATCTATGTCCCTATTAATTTCCAAATGAGTTCTTCAGCCTTACCATAATTTTGGCTTGTTTGTTTGTTTGTTTGTTTTGACAGTATTTTATTACTCCAAAGTCTCATGTGTATAAAGCTTATGTCATATATAAATAAAAAATTATATGCATAAGGAAAAAGTTAATTCCTTGTATTAATTACTTTTTGGTTGCTGGAATAAACCACAATAACTAAGACAAGTTGTATATTAAAAGGTTTATTTGGGCTTACAGTTTCAGAGTGTTAGAGTTCACAGTGGCATGAAGGCATAACAGCAAGTAGCATGGTGGCTGAAGCAGGGAGTTGAGAACTCATTTTCGCAGTGGCAAGCAAAAAAACAGAAAGCAAACTGGAAATGGCACCAGTCTTTAAACTCTCGAAGCCCACAGTGACAACTACTTCCTCCAATAATATTTCATCTCCTAAACCTCCCCAAATGTAGCAACTGGGGACTAGGAATTCAAATAGATAACCCTAAATGGGACATTCTCATTTAAAGCAGCCTGTTTCTCTTTCCCAAACATGTATCTACTTAAGAGAATAGAAAATATACACAAAAAGGTAATTAGAGTTATGTATAATTTGGGAGCCCTCATGGAAGAATACACATTAACTTCAGAATAGTTCATGCCAGGTGTTCTAGCAAGACAATGACTTACACTGGGGTTTGAGCTTACTGACGCAGGTATGGGGCATGTGCATTGTCTAATTAAAACTCTCTGGGACCTATATCCTAAGCAAACCTATTTCCTAGATAAGATTATTAGGTTCAGTTAAATTAAACAACCTATACAACCAATATCCATAATATGGAGGGTCTTGTGGGACCCTGTGTCAAAAACGTGTTATTACTTCTCCTGAAGCAAATTTGGCCTTCCGACAACATACAAGGCGTTATCTTTCAATCTGGGTTAAAGAAGAAATCATTCTGTCACCTTGGACCTAAACCAGTTCCAGTGCATATATTTTAAGATCCCAAAGGACAATCTGCCTGCATTGAGAAGGCCTTTTGTAAGTAGCCTCCAAACCTAGGTCCCTCCAAATCCCATGTGTGTGTGTCTCTGAACTCTAATTATTGGGATCAGAGACCTGTGCTTCAGGAGAAGTACTACCTAGCCCCCCCCCCAAAAAAAAAGAGGGCAATTGTCCCAGGGTTGGGATTGGGGCAGGGCTCTGTTCTTATCTTTCCAGGAGAATCGAAGAGTCCATTAGGGGAGCCTGGGGACGGCTGGACAGCGGAAACCTCAGCAGAGAGCAGAATCAGACACCAAGGAGGACGAGTGACCCAGTTGATTCTGCCTGGCAGACTTCCTCAATAGCTGTCTCCATCGGGGGCCTGCAACCACGGCTATCCAATGTCACTGGAACCGTTCAGCTCTACACAATGCCCCGACCGGAACCTCAGTGAAGCCTGCAAGATGAGCTTCTGCCTACAAACCCCTTAGATCATCTAAACAGCTGAGAACAGAAGGACTGAACATAAAAGGAGTGTACTAACATTTTTAACCATTTTTTCCATTTGAGTTCGGGCCCCAAACAGGTCTACTACGACCCAAATCAGCAGGAAGTCACTTTAAGAGAGCGAGGTCCCATGCCCAGAGGGTGGGGAAGGTGTTTCTCCACCCTTCTTTTTGGTTATTTGAAGGATAACTGAAAACTCCGATATTTAGGGGAAGAGATTACAAGCTGATAAATGGTCCTGTTTAATGGGTTTTGGAGGTTAGCCCCAGGGACTTCCTACTTTTCCTTTTCTGTATCCTTCTTCCTCTCCTATGTAGGAGTGCATAGGCTTGAGAAAAATGAGATATAGACATAGCACAGGAAGGTCCAAGAAGAAGGGGCAGATTATTGAATATGCCCTTATACCTTTGTATATTGATACAAAATTAGTAGTTTATTTGGCTAAAGTGGTATTGACCATTGTTTATTGTGCAAAAATAAGATTGTATTGGATTACATCGGTATTGATCTTTGTATATTGATTACAAAATTAAGATTATAGTTGGCCACAAAGGTATTGACCCTTGCATATGGACGTAATATTAAGATTGTATTGGGCTACATAGGCATTGATCTTTGTATATTGATACATAATTAAGAGTATATTTAACCACAATTGAATAGATCTTTGTATATTGATACAAAATTAAAGGTAACGCTTCCTAATGGTATCATACCTAGAGATACTTAAAAATAAAATGTGAAGCTCTGGCCTCTTGATACCAACCGTCTAAAATGGTCTAGGATAGTTAAGTAAAACAAACTCCTAGTCATGCAAACATGTCACTTTGTTAGCTACTATGACAGTCTATCACAGATATTCTCTAAACTACCCAGTAATCAAGTTGCTAAGAGACAAGCAACATTTGCTTATCTAAATACAAGAGATGGATAGGGCATCTTCAAAAACCCCAAGAGATCTGCAGAATATGGCATTCAAAGATGTTATCTTAAATCAAGATTTTTTTTTTGATGTCGAGACATATCAGCTCCTGACAGCACCCCCTATTCTACTCTAAGTAGAAGATAAGCATCGAAGAATCTCCAGTGTGAGATGGTTGAATTAGTGGCAAGCCTATCTCTTGGCATGAAAAAACCCCTTGCTCCAACTGCAGACAGACTGCTGTCCAAAAAGGACAAAACTTGGTAGCAGGGAAGTCGACAGCCTAACTCCGCCAAGACAGGGTAGGTAAGTCCTTCATAATCCCTGCTCTACAACAAATGTCTGTCAGAGAAACAGGACCCAAAGGCTGAAGACTGATGCAGGAATGTATGGAGAGAAAATGGGAACTGTCCAGGCAGTCACTGGTATGTCATTTCTTAGTTTTGGAAGCTGCAGGCCCTGCACTTCCTATATAAGCAGATATATTTATCCCTCTCAGGTCTCTGAGGTGGTTGAAGAATAGACAGCTAGAGTCTCATAGTTAAATTTTGAGTTGTTTAGGAAACAAGAGGGTGTTATAGATCTAAGAAGATACTCTTAAAAGTGTGTTGCAAGTTAGTTAGTATGAATGTTGAGTCAGATATAGACCTTTAAACTCATGGAGATGGTTAGATAGTAGAATGTTAAAGTCAGGGGCCAAATATGTATAAACTGAACATTGGGAAGGTATACTGGGCCATTTAACTCTCATAAATGTGGCATATTTATATCTGTTGTTTTGTATAATACTTACTGTTATAAGAGAAGGAACCATCTGTTGGACTGAAAGGGGAAACTTCTGGGGGGAAGAAGGTGGAAGGGCGGGATAGGAAGGGGGAATAGGGAGGGGTTTGTGACTGAGATGTAACTTGAAGAAAAAAAATAAAGTATTTAAAATAAAAAAAATGTGTTATTAATTTCAAAATAATGATACATTAAGGAAAATTCAGTAACTTTGTGAGCATGCCCATATGGTTACAAAGGTCATACAAAGTGTTGACTTTGCTTACTTAAGTACTAATTGGCAGAGCTGTGACTTGAACTTAGCATGCTAGATCTGGAAGTTCAGGAATCAATTCATATATACCTTTACAATGGAAGTGTTCATCAGGAACAATAATGGACCTGAGGTAATTCAGGTTTCCTGGACACTATTCTCATATTCTCATCTGCATATTCTCATTGCCACCCCTGTGAACAGCTGTGGACTCACTGAAAGTTGAGGAGGGGAACATCAGAGACTTACAGAAAATATACTTAATCTCGAAGGCAGCAAGGACAGGGCTCTCCTTCAGTGCTTTCCTTCTCTGATCGATGTCCTATACCTTAGGTTTCAGACCAATCTGAGAATATTCAAAGAAAGTAACAACATTTATGCATGCGATTAGAAGTGGTAAGCTTGTAAACTGGAAGAGTCATGACTGTCATCGAATTTCCTCTCTGCTGAGATGAAAGCTCTAGGGGAACGAAGAGCTATTTTGCTGTCTATAATGTTCCATATCCAGCAGTGCTCAAGAAACATAAAAGAAGCAATTGCAGCATGTGCTGAATGTCTATCAAATAGCAAAAGGATTTATTATGTTGTATGTGGTTCCAATGCGGAAAACCAGTTCTAAATAAATAGGTTTTAATTTTTTTATTATATTTATTTTGCTTATGCATGTTACCATTCCATGGGACATGTGTGGTGGTCAGAGAAGAACTTGTGGGTGTTGGTTCTTTCCTTCTACCATGTGGGGTCTAGGTATTGAACTAAGGTTGGTAAGCTGGCAATAAGTGCTTTTGTCCACTGAACCATCTCCCTGGCCCACAAGACAGATTTTGACTCTTGGATAATACAAAGTTCTCAGGATCCAAGATGGGACACACTATTATGATGTCTTAGAATACCAGAAATGGCAGAGGCTTCTACTCTTACTTCAGTCCTAACTGTTATTGACACAGAAGTTGACAAGAAGAGAGATAGATCTATTTTTCTTCTTATGTAAGGATCTGTGATGGAATCAAATACTGACACTTGCCATGAGACCACAAACATCCTTCAGACATCCTTTGAAGCAACAATATCTACCAAAGCTCATCTCTGTATGTGACCAAACCAATGTGAAATTCCCATTCTTCAGAGTCATTTTCTTACTTCTAGCTGGAAAAAAATGTATAAATACAATGTCATTAAATTCCAGTTTTAGCTGGGGAAGTCTCTCTGTGTTTTAGTTTGGGCTTGGATACTGTAAATATTATGTCCAGTGCCAGTGGTCAGTCTCTGATGTGAGAGTCACCAAGCTTACAGTCATCTGTGGAGAGAAACCTCTGGATGAGCCTGTCTCAATAGTAATGATGAATTGCATGACTTCATAGACATGGCAACCTTTGTAGGCAAAAGTTCAGACAGGTTGAGGAATGGAAAATGAGGACATCAGGGGACAATTCCATTAGCTCTGATATAAAGACAAAGCCAAAAGGGGAGCCAAATTAACAGCACATTCAGAAAGGGCATTAGATAAACCAGTCCAGCTCTCAAGAGGAAAGATTGAACATGTGTCTGGTGGTGTTTTCCTCTTATTCCACTAAAGGGGTTTTTAAATTTATACTATAGCCACACTTGCTCCATTAACTGAGTTTTTTTTTTTTGGAGACAATCTTTTATTCCTTTTATTTCCTTCAGCTGTGATAGCACAGATATCGCAAAATAATAATTTTTAAAATGTCCTGACACTTGAACTCTCAGTGAGCATTTTTTAATTGTCATTAAAGAGCTAATGAGGAAAGAATTACAAATGCTCTCGTGGTTCCGTAAACTCACAACCTGTAGCTAAATTCAATGTTTTTTCCCCCAACATTTATTTCTTCAAGTTACATTGTAAGACAACCACATTCCCCTCCCTTCTTCCCCTCCCAGTCCACCCTCCTACCCTTTCCCCCTCACCCTCCTATCAGCTTTTTTTTTAAAGATATATCTTTTCCCCTTCAATAGCTCCCCCTTTAGTTCAATTAAAAGGCTCTTTTTCTTGTAACAATAAATACGATACAAAACAATAAGGAAAATTAGGCCACAATCATGAAAATTATAAGTTATGAGATAGATTCCCAATATCCAGTCCATATGTATTTGGCAGTTGATGATAATATTCTATTATCTATCTATCTTTCTCAATGAATTTAAAGGAGTGATGGACTTGTTTATTTAAAATAAAGTCAATTATTTTTACAAAGTTTCCACTGATTGTGAAAATTAAACCTAACCATCTAAGAGTCCTATGTTTTATATAATTCAGAAGGTCACTACAATTTTATCCAAATATTACCATATGCTTGTATATACTTCCTCTCTACTGGTGAAGTGGTTCATAGACAGCGATTTGTCCCTGACAAAATGCTGAGGTCTTTGTTTTATGAACTCTCTTCTTCTTGACCCAGCTGTTTTTCCAACATAACATGATTGTTTATACTGCTATTTCACTTCCTATCAGTGAGGCCTTTATCACCTCCCCCCCTTCTCTTGGAAAATTCCCATTTTTCTTAGAATATCTCAACTCCCCCTCTGATGACCCAGTTATAAGTGAATAGATGCCATGCGCATCTTTCTGGGTCTAGGTTAGCTCACTCAGGATGAGCTTTTCTAGTTCCAACCATTTGGCAGCAAATTGCATGATTTCTTTGTTTCTGATGGCTGAGTAGTATTCCATTGTGTAAATGTACCACAGGTTTTTTTTTAATCCATTTGTTGGTTGTGGAACATCTGAGTTGTTTCCAGTTTCTAGCTATTACAAATAAAGTTGCCATGAACATAGATGAGGAAACGTCCTTGTGGTTTGGTGAGGAATCATTTGGATGTATACCTAGAAGTGGTCTTGAGGTAGGGCTATTCCAAGTTTTCTAAAATGAGTCACTGCTAGGGTGAAGTAGGTCCTTCATGAGCTACCTCTGGCAGTAACTGTCAACGCAGCATGTCCACCTGGGCAATTTCATGGGCAGCAGTAAGTTGTATCAAAGATTTTTGGTCCAGTCAGCAGAGTCAAGCGGAATAGGCACACAACTGCTTGGAAGATTTTTCTTTCTTATCCATCGTTTATGCCTTCATGTGAGTACATGTGAATAGAACTGTACACTTCCAAAACTCTCTTAGGGTTGGGAAAGGAAGTGTTAGCCCTGTTTGCAAATCAGGAAGATAGGCACTAAGAAACTGAAGTGAGTCAGCTAGTGGGTAGGAGCTTGGGATAAGAACTTCTAATCCAGGCATATTCTGCTTTTTTCTACAAATAATTCCTACTTAGATTAAATAGAGTTCTATATTATGGTGACTTTAAGAGAGGATAAATATGTACAATTCATGAATCTTCTCAACATAATATTTGTTATGAAAGTTCCATTTCTTCACATGGACAAACACCCTGTAGGCCCCCTGATGCACTAACACCTTGAGAGCCACAGATCTTGCTAATTAAAAATCCATAAGCTAAGAAGACAGCAGGCAGCTGGTGCTAGTATGATTAGAAGGTGCTAGGTTAGAGCCCTTCATAGAATCTCTTTCCCACTGTCTATCACAGAAACTGGACCATGAACTTCTCTCTCATTTATGCTTGGGTTGTCACTCGTTTTTTTTTAATAATTTACTTTTTATTTCTTCAAGTTACATCTCAATCACAATCCCCTCCCTACTCCCCCCTCCAGTCCCACCCTTCCACCCTTCTCCCCCTCAAACCCCCATCCTCTTCCCTTCTTTTTTTTTGTTTAAGGTATTTCTTTTTCCCCCCAACAGCTCTCCCTTTCAGTCCAAAAAATGGTTCTGTTTCTTATAACTATAAATACAATACAAAACAACAGAAATAAATAGGCCACAATTATAAGAGTTATATGGCTTAGCATACATTCCCAATGTCTAGTCCATATGTATTTGGCACCTGACTTTAACATTCTACTATCTAACCATCTCCATGAGTTTAAAGTTCTATATCTAACTCAGCTTTCATACTAACTTGTCTCATAATTTTTAAGATATCTTCTTAGATCCAGAACACCCTCTTGATTCCTAAACAACTCAAAATTTAACTATGAGACTCCAGCTATCTATTCTTCAACCACCTCAGAGACCTGAGAGGGATAAATATATCTGATTATATAGGAAGTGCAGGGACTGCAGCTTCCAATACTAAGAAAGGACATACCAGTGGCTGCCTGGACAGTTCCCATTTTCTCTCCATACATTGCAGCATCAATCTTCAGCTATTTGGACCCGCTTCTCTGACAGACATTGATTGTAGAGCAGGAATTATGAAGGACTTACCTACCCTGTCTTGGCAGAGCTAGGCTGTCGACTTATCTGCTTCCAAGTTTTGTCCTTTTTGGACAGCATTCTGTCTACAGTTGAAGCAAGGGGTTTTTCTTGCCAAGAGAATGGCTTACCACCAATTCAATCATCTCCCACTGGAGATTCTTCGATGCTCATCTTCTACTTGGAGTAGAATAGGGGGTGCTGTCAGTAGCTGACATGTCTCGATATCAAAAATTCTTAAGTTAAGAAAACATCTTTGAATGCCATATTCTGCAGATCTCTTGAGGTTTTTGAAGATGCCCTATCTATCTCTTATATTTAGATAAGCAAATACTGCTTGTCTCTTAGCAACTTGATTTCTGAGTAGCTTAGAAAATAACTGTGATAGACTGTCATAGTAACTAACAAAATGACATGTTTTCATGACTATTAGTTTCTGTTTCTTAATTATCCTAAACAGTTTATGTCAGTTGGTAGCAGGGTTGTCATTCTTACAAACAAACAAACAAATACCAAAACACTTTATTAGCTAGGCGCAATGGCTCATACCTTTATTCCCAGCACTTAGGCAGCAGAATCAGTGTTAGAAGTTCAGTGTCATCCTTGACTATATAGAGAGTTCATGAGATCCTGTTTCAAAACAAGACCCTTATGAATCTCTATATAGGATCCATTAAGAAAAAATGGTTGAAAACTTGTTAGCTTTGTGTTCCTTTACCATCATACTAGGAAGCAAATTCATACCTATTCAATTTTTGGCATACTATGTACTATTATTTAAGGCCCAGATAATGAAGAAGCATTTTTAAATGTACAGTTGGTGTTTGGCCTACACATGTCTGTGTGAAGCTGTCAGAGCCTCTGGAACTAGAGTTACAGACAGTTGTGAGCTGCCATGTGGGTGCTGGAAATTGAAACCAGATCCTCTGAAAGAATAGCCAATGCTCTTAACTGCTGAGCTGCTTCTTCAGCCCCCAAACATCTTTTTTAAAAGCATAAATATAAGTGGTTTTGTTTAGAAGAAAAATAATCCCCAAATACTAGAGATTAATTCCCCTTGGAACATTAATGAATTTTGTATTTAACCTAGTCATCTTGGTTCACATTCTCTTTCTGGCACAGTGGAGTCACATGATTTTTCAGATGGTCTTTACTTACTTGTTGGTTCTTTATTAATGAGCTAGAACCATGGGCCTGTGTTAACCTAGCATTTATAGATTTTAATAAAAAGAATATTTTGGCAGCCTTAGTTTCCAACACCTGAGAACTCTAGTTAATATGCCATATAACAAGCTACTTTGTGATTAGTGATCTAAAATAATATTCATTTAATTTTCTTCCAATGAGAAACATCTCACTGTGAAATTCCTACTTGCGTCCCCTGTATAATTATAGTCAAATATCTCCTAAGAATGTAACTATCTCCAGGCTAGATGAGATTGGATTTCCAACATGGTGTACTACCTAGGTGTGCTCGATGCTGGAGATAGTAGTGCTCTCAGTACACCTATGTAGTATCTGTTGCAAGGTGATCTCAGGGAGCCAGACTCAGATGCAACAAGCAGACTTCTGGAAAGGTGTATCTATCTATTCCTATGATGGCATCCTAAGAAAGCCAAATCAAGTTGTACGGTCTTCACTGGAAAGTACAGTATAGTCTAAAAAGTCACACATCATATTTCTGTGATACTAAAATGATTAGAGTCAAGGTACAGGGCATAAATTTCTTTGAAGTAGAAATACCTTACATTGAGCTACAACGTTAGCACAAAGGTGGCTAGGGTTGAGAGAAAAAAGGGAAGGAGGATATATAGATACAGAAGCCAAAGGGGAGAATTCATGCTAAATGAAAGTAAAAAGTGTCTTGTCTTTGTTCATCCAGGTTCATAGGAATATTAAAGGTAATTCAAATGAGAACCTAAGAGGAATTGATAGCTGATTAGCTGTGGTTTATTTTGTTACCTGTGAAACATTTTGACACCACTCTTTAAAAAATGTGAGGCAAGTTAGTATGAAAGCTGAGTTAGATATAGAACTTTAAACTCATGGAGATGGTTAGATAGTAGAATGTTAAAGTCAGGTGCCAAATACATATGGACTGGACATTGGGAATGTATGCTAAGCCATATAACTCTTATAATCGTGGCCTATTTATTTCTGTTGTTTTGTATTGTATTTATAGTTATAAGAAAAAGAACCATTATTTGGACTGAAAGTGAGAGCTGTTGGGGGGAAAAATAAATACCTTAAACTAAAAAAAAAAAAAAAAAAAAAAAAGAAGAAGGGAAGAGGATGGTGGGGCTGAGGGGGAGGAGGGTGGAAGGGTGGGACTGGAGGGGGGAGTAGGGAGGGGATTGTGATTGAGATGTAACTTGAAGAAATATAAAATAAATTATTAAAAAAAATGACTACTTTCAAATTCCAAAACTGCAAAATAAATTTTTAAAATCCTTGAAGGGAAAAATTCTGAATTTTAACAAATTTAATTTACATATTGAATTGACTTTAATTTGTGATTGTACAGATGAAATAAGAGAGAATGGGTAGTTTTAATGAGTTGGGTAGAAGCAGTCAGCTGTATAGTCAGAAAGGAGCTATCAGAAGAGGATTAACCTAAAGGTGACACTACCATTGTTACTTACTTGGTTAACTGGTCCCTTTAAGTTGTTTGTTGGAAATCTCCTGTTCTGTTTATGAAAACTGGCTAGTTTCATAGATCGGTTCGGTAGGTTGGTGACACACAGCATGAGCTATTCCATTCTTTTTAGAGCTTCCCGCTGTAACAACCTATGCAGAGCACCACTAACCAAGAATAACACCAGGAGAAAATGATTTTTAAAACATTCTTTGATTTTAAAAAAATCCCTTTAAAGCTTTGATGGAGCTAAAACAGTAAAGCAAAGCAGGGGGTGAGGATGGATATGATTAGAAAGGATCTGACTATGAGGGTGTCCACATGCATCAATGTCAGAAGCCAGAGCTACTAAAAATAAATACAGACACACCATACTCTCTCATCCTTCAAAGGTGCCAGGAATAGTACTGGACTTCAGGGTTACTTACACAGTTCAAAGGGAAGAGGTAGACTGGGCTATGCTAATCGTAATTTAAGTACTGATAATATGATCTTAATTGCCCTGCTTGCCAGAGAAGCAGGTCATGTAGTTACGAGGACAAGGAAGGCACGCTTGCTATCACTTATCTCTCGTCATTTGAACACTCATTGCACATATAGTTTTGAACTTTTCCTGATGCTCAGGAAACTATGACTGAAAACGTCATTATTAGCAGTAGTGCATTGTTGGTTCTAATGAAAGAGCCCTGATAGAACAATGAATTAATAGTGCCAACAGCCACCTACATTTGAATGCAACTTCTTACATGAACTCTGAGGTATTGCTTGAGAGAAGGAGGGTAAGTTGCTATGAGAGCTTTGTAATAACCCTATAGTAAATGCCAGAAAATCTTCCTGCAGCTGGGACCTGATAGACAAGGAGCTCACTCTTTTACCACTAGGAAGGCCACTTACCAGGTCCCTGATGAGCTACAAAAGGTAGCTATTTTGTGGAGTTTGTTTGTTTGGTTTTTGTTTTTGTTTTTTATCTTCCACATACAATCCAGTCCTGTTGGACCCTGATAGAGGAGAAAACAATGACTTAAAAATAGGGACAATCAGCTAAACCTCTGGAATTTAGAGGGATGCCTTCATACGTTCTTCCCTCTTTTTTTTTTTTAATCTTCTTTCCATGTATTCTCATCTATGCATTAGCCACATAGACTAGTTTCACAGTTGTTCCATAGACAATGATTCTGTGGTTAAGTGGTTTTAGGATATTCAGGATAACAAATACCCTTTCTAGAAGTTTACAATGCAACTCCCCACGTATGCAGCTCTCAGAACTGTGGTGGAGTTACCATTTAACTCTGTGTACCCCAAAGTATCCTAGACTTTTTACACATACTTAACAATCATATCAATTGAAATCAATATCCTTCAACACAAGGGTTTGAGGGAAAGTCAATCTCTGAAAGGAGAACAATGCAGAGACACAGATATGTGAAGTAATTTTAACAGAGGTATTGTCAGAACAAAGGAGAGAAGTAATAGAGAAATAGACAAGTGTGTGTATATATATATATATATACACATATATATATGTATATATATATAATCATATATATGATTTTATAGGAAGTGTGGAAACAGAAGCTTAGGATGGAAACTGAGTTAGGAATAGAACTTTAAGCTCATGGAGATTGATAGATAATAGAATATTAATATCAATTGCCAAATATGTATGGACCGGACATTGAGAAGGTATGTTATACCTTATAATTTTCATAATTGTAGCCTAATTATTTAAAAAAAGAATTATGAGTTCTGGGAGAAGCGGGAGAGAGTGGGAGGGTGGAACCAGGAAGGATGGAGGGAGGGGACTGTGATAGAGATGTAACTTGAAGTAATAAATAAACATTAAAATAAATAAATAAATAAAAGAGGATCCAGAGCAATGCCTGTATCATTCTCAGGAATACATGCATAAACCCTGAAAGCAAGCAATTAGAAAGAGTGAAAATACCTAAGATAACAACTAAGCCTCATATGCCCCTCTTACATAAGGAACACAGAATTGGAAATGTGGGAGACAGTGGTGGAGATGCCTAGAAGGGAATTGACAGGGTTATATCTGAATCTTAGGCATCTTAACTGTTCCCTCAGGGCTCCAGTCTTTGTCATCTCATATATTAGTCAGGTTTTTCTAGAGTAGCTAACATTGTGTGTGTGTGTTTACATCTTTTTACTAAGATTGTGACTGAGATGTAACTTGAAGAAAAAAAAAATAAAGTATTTAATTTTAAAAAAAGAGAGAGAGAGAAACAAAACAAAACAAAACAAAACAAAAGATTTATCTACAGAACTGGTTTACTCACTTGTGGAGGCCAGGAAGCCTAGAATTATTTGCATACTGGAGACCCAAGAAAAGCCAGTGGTACAACTGAGAAATCCAGTCTAAGCCCAAAGGCCTCAGATGCAAAGTGAAAAGGAGGCCTTCTCTGGTGTAAGTCTTGCATTTCAGAGGAGTGTGAGCCAGGATCTCAGAAGCTGTAGAGTAAGAGAAGGTGGTTCTTCCTGCTCAGGAAGGGTTATTGCCTTTCCATGGCCTTTTGCTTCTATTCAAGATTTTCCTAGGTTCTGTGGTAACCCCCCCAACTGGTAAGGGAAGACTGTCTTTATTTTGTCCTCTGAAACAAAGGCTAATTACTTCTAGACACATCCTCAAAAAACATACTCAGAAATGAGTGAGTGTCCTTCAGCCTAACCATGTTCACACATGAGATTGCCCATTGCAAGTACACATAACATTTTTGTTTGTTTGTTTCTGTAGAGCACATTGCAGTAATGGAAGAGAATGCTTGTCATCAGGAATGGGGAAATAGGTATCTCAAGCCCCTCTGATCCTTTTGTGATGTTGCTATGTTGTCAGTGCTGTGGGAAGAGGTGCCCTAATTGGTAGGGAGAAAGAGACGCATTCAAGCAAGAAAACAGTCTGATTAGGCTGGCATAAGGACTCCTGTTTGCTTTCTCTGAGATCCAGAGAGAAATATAAGAAGTTGCTCTTTTAGTTTTTTCCACCTGACCATGGTTCTCATCTTTACCATGTGGTTTTCTTCTGTTGACTCCTCCATCCCTGATATTCATTGTGTTATTGTCTACTCACCCTTGGGGTACAGTTCAAAAAGCACTCTTCAAGGAAGTTATCCTTAAATATCTCAAACAAAGTCTTATTCCCTAAACTTTCATAAACATTTTATCCTTAACACTAATTTTCACTTATACCTACCTATGTGCTTATGTATCTCTATAATCTGCTTGCCATACTGTTCCCACATCAAAAAGTCCTCCCATACATTTCCACACACAAACATCCTAGCCATCTTTCAAGGTCTACTTTGAATTCTGCTTTTCACCAATCAGCACTGCTGAAAATACTTCTAATCTCTTTCTTTGATTATCTATAAATGTGGTGTCAGACATTTCTAGGATAGCCCTTGTCTCTCTGGCCCCACTCACATAGTTTCTGTGGGCCACCCATGATAATGCATTGTGACTGTAATTGAGACCTCATTTGCTTGTTCTAGAGAGGATGTTAAACTCTGGCCCAGGGAATCCTTTCTTTATGATTTTTAAGTTTGTGTTGGTATCAGTTTCAAGAAATGGATTTCTGAACCAGAATGTGGGGCGACTGAGGAATCACCAGGAATGTTGCAAATGCAAGAGGATTTTATTGGCTAGCACAGTGGGGTCAACCTCACAGACTCTCCATGCAAGAAGAAGAAGGAGACCCTGAACAGAATTTCAGTTCAGGTTAAATACATTTCAGCAAGGCAGAATCAAACATCATCAGGCAACAGTACTTTGATTGGCTAGCATAGATGACCTAGGAAACAAGATGGGGATTGTTGGCAACCTGAGGTTTCTGTTGTTCTCCCTGTTGCTCTGGGAAACAGCCATACCCAAGCAGGAACTTGGCCTCATGGTAATGGTTAGAACTTCCAAGCCCTGGGAAGAAATATCAGTTTGTAGGGTAAGTTGACCTGGAGCTCAGGGCCTACTCAAAATTCCCAGGCTTCTGAAACCTGACTAAAGTTTGGTCAAGTGAACTTTGGTCCTAACATTGGAAAGAGTTTACCATTGGTCTTGGTAGCTGAAACTTTACAATACATCATTTTAAAACTATTAAGGGTGAATTGTATGTTTTGTGGAAACTGTGGCCTGTGGTAAGAAGAAAAAAGTTGTGCACATAGAGAAACACACACAAGGACAACCTGTTTTAGTTCAAAAATCTGTTCAATATTTACCTAGCCTTGGAGCTATGAGATAGCCCTGTATACTTCCAGAAATCTCAGACATGTTTTATTTAAGATGGGTTTATGTTACCACAAATATAACTAATGGATGTGAATTAGCCATTTTGAAAGTATTTGAGATGTTGTATATTTTGTTAATTGATCACCAGGACACGTAGAGTTAAAATTTCTATGAAATATCCCAGAATTTAACATATTGGTTAGTAATATATTTATCTGGACTTTCTGCCAGAAGACAGTGGGACCTACTGGAACAATTATGGGCATTCAAGTCAGATTTGGATTTAAGGCCTACTCCATTTTTCTAAGAAAAAAAAAAATGTGACTCTGATAAATTAACTACAATTTTCTGAGTCTTATCTGTCACATGGAAATAGATAATAACATAAACCTTCAAGAGTTTTTAATTACATAATGTAACTAATAAAGTATTAAAGGAGCTGACACTGAATCTGGCTCACTATAGGCCCTCAACATTCCGGATGTCGCTGACTCCACTGAGTGTAATATGCATCATGAGTTTGTGCATGAATTAGAAAAGAAGAGCCGATTGATCTATGACATATTACCAATTCATGAGGCATTCATATTTCAGAGGCACTAAATCTAAAAAGAAGTGTTTTACAATTTATGAAATACAATAATGTTGTTGGGCTTGATAGTGTAGTGTAGTACAGTGTAAGGTAGGCATTGGTGATAGAGAAGTGAATAAACCCTGAAGGTACATAGTACATAATAATTGACACATTTTAGATTTTCAAAGGCACACCAAATGATCTTCAATGAGTGTTTATTACTTTCAAAGCCAATCAGGCCAGAGAAGTAAACAATGGGGAATACCAGCCTTTACGCCCTTCTATGTTTTTATATACTATAGCAGTTGGATCCTTGTGTTCTGCATACAATCCAAAACAAACTGTCTGCTTACAATTAAAATCTTGCTGAGTTTCCAAGAGTCTAGCCCCCAGGGAATGATTTGAATCCCAGTCTTCTCCACAATGACGCAACTCTATTTGTAAAGGACAATTAAGGGGTTTCCTTGTAAGTCAGGCCAAACTTTCCCCCAAATAAGTGAAAGAACTCTCTGAAAAAGATGTCTGAGGCTTGTTTTCATGCTGTACTTAAAAAGAACAATTTACAACAAGTTCTGAATTTTCTTTTTATCAAACTTGGAAAGCATATGCTTAGGGCTCTTTGTAGTCTTTCAGCAGAACAGAGTTAGGTCTCCCTTAAAAAGTCTAATGTAACAGTCACCAAGTTAAGCAACCATTTATTGGCCTATTAAATCTGATCTGAACTGGGATATTTTGTGGTCATTTTCTTCTCCAACATAAATTGCTGAATTTGAACTTCCTAAGGCATCTATTCCCCTAGAGATTCTTCAGCAGGATCCCTGAAAAGTCAAATGTTACTTGTGTCATCCTGGACAATTCTGCCAGAAAGAGGTTAGGATGATCGAGAAAAGAACATTTTTTTTTTTCTGTCTCATTTGCTTCAGAAAGCTTGCAAATAGTTTTAGACAAGGTTCAGTGCAAGCACTTTCATGTCACAGGTGACCGAGAAAACCATAATTTTGTGTAGGTCATGCACTGTCTTGGAACTTGGGGATGCAGAGATAAATGAATTCTCTGTACTCATATACTCCTTGCCCCATGGGGGCAGGAGAGCCACAAGAAAAGCCAGGCACGTGAGAGACACCTCTAAACAAGGATTGGCAGCTAAGAGGAGAAGCCACTTGCTTTGCCCAAGAATATTGTTGGCTTCCAGCACAAACCTGACTTCCTTCACATATTTTAAGAGATTGTGAAGTCAAAACTAAGTAAAGAAGGTAGGCAGAGTTAGGGAGCAAACAATGAATTTCAGAAACCCCGTGTAAATGAAAACTTTATTTAACCTGTATTTATTAATACCTAAACAAATGCCTATATCCTATAACCTATAGTACCTAATAACTACATCCTAATACCTATTAACATTTAACACCTAGAACCTATAATACTGATAGCCTAATACCTAAGAACACCTAAACAAACCTACTTTAACCCTTTGGAAAGGATACTAAAATTCTCTAGCACAGGTCTGTGGTAGACAACTTGGTCAGCCTTCTATCTGCTGGCAGTCAAGACACTCTTCTGTTCAGCTTGGCTCAGCTTTCTCCGGGCCTAGCTTTTCTGCTGTCCTCCGATTTGTCTGGTCAACCTGCCTCACTCATTCAACTTCGGACCGGCTTCAGTCTGATGCTGCGCAAATGCTCTGCCGCATGCGGCCCAGTCTTTCCATAGATACGTCAGGCTGCTGTTTAAACTAGATGAATCTCCTCATGCCACACCATCCGGTTAGCTTTGCAGCCTTGCCTTGACTTCAAGGCCTATGGCAGGTCCCTGGATTCCTCAATAGAGCTCTATCTCTACAGTCTCCTCAGAGCTGCAGTCTCTATCTCTGCTGTCACTTCACAGTTCATGTGTGCCCCATGCTTCTTCAGTCAGTGCTGTCATTGCCACCCCCCTCCACACACCTCTTCAGTTGCTTTGCTCCTGTCGCTGTGGGGTCAGTCAGGCCCAGCTTTCCCAGGCCACTGTTAACTATGGTCTCCTCAGCCCGAGTGAGCCTCATGCTTAGCTCATTAGCTAGCATACATTTGACCGCTCTACTTCTGCTCCCATCATCCTTGTGGCTTTGCTTGGCCTTCTTGGGCTAACTTGTGACCAGAGCCCCTTTCTGAGGCTTTTATTCACCTGCTGCTTATTGCCTCAGGACTGGTGCTATATTATGGTGGCCTCAGGGCATATGGCATATGTTGCTTTGCACTCTCCCACGAGTGCTCCTGTCTCCTCTTCTGTGGGGCCAGAGGGCTTTACATGGAGCTCTCTGGCTTATATAGGGCATGGTCTCCTGGTCTTTTGATTCACTATTTGGTGACTGCCATGACCTCTCAAGGTTTCTGACAGTTCCTGGGGCTTCTGCGGCTTTTCAGACATGCCTCTTTACTGTGCACCATCAGTAGCCTCAGTCCAATCTGGGATCTGCACACTTCAGTCCTACTCAACATCTTTTTGTTTTGTTTTGTTTTGTTTTTCTTTATTTTTTATTTCTTCAAGTTACATCTCAATTGCTGTCTCCTCCCTATTCCCCCCTCCAGTCCCACCCTCCCACCCTCAACCCCCCATCCTCTTCCCTTTTTATTTTTAAGTTCAAGGTATATCTTATTTCCCCCTACAGTTTTCCCTTTCAGTCTAACAAATGGCTCTTTCTCTTATAATAATAAACACAGTACAGTAAAACAGAGGTAATTAGGCCACAGTTATGAGGATTATATGGCTTAACGTACATTCCCAATGTCCAGTCCATATGTATTTGGCACCTGACTTTAGCATTCTACTATCTAACCATCTCCATGAGTTTAAAGTTCTATATCTAACTCAACATTCATACTAACTTGCAACACAATTTTAAAAGCATCTTCTTAGATCTATAACACTCTCTTGACTCCTAAACAACTCAAAATTTAATTATGAGACTCTAGCTATCTGTTCTTCAACCACTTTAGAAACCTGAGAGGGATAAATATATCTGATTTTATAAGAAGTACAGGGCCTGCAGCTTCCAAAACTAAGAAATGACATACCAGTGGCTGAAACCGAACTTTTAAATTATTATTTATTTAACTCTTATTTAT
>CAJQZJ010032273.1:5570843-5606159 GCA_907164525.1 Lophiomys imhausi | reverse complement strand
ATATACAAAGATCAATGCCTATGTGGCCCAATACAATCTTAATATTGCGTCCATATTCAAGGGTCAATACCATTGTGGCCAACTATAATCTTAGTTTTGTATCAATATACAAATATCAATACTGACATAGACCAATACAATCTTATTTTTGCACAATAAACAATGGTCAATACCACTTTAGCCAAATATACTATTAATTTTGTATCAATATACAAGGGTATAAGGGCATATTCAATAATGTGACCTTTCTTCTTGATCCTTCCTGTGCTGTGTCTCGATTTTTCTCAAGTCCGTGCATTCCTACATAGGAGATAAAGAAGGATACAGAAAAGGGAAAGAAGGAATACCCTGGGTCTAACCTCCAAAACCCATTAAACAGGACCATTTAACAACTTGTAATCTCTTCCCCTAAATAACAGTGTTTTCAGTTGTCCTTCAAATAACCGAAAAAAGGGCGGAGCAGAGAAACACCCTCCCCACCCTCTGGGTATGGGACGTCGCTCTCTTAAAATGACTTCCTGCTGGTTTTGGTCGTAGTAAACTTGTTTGGGGCCCAAACCAAAATGGAAAAATGGTTAAAAATGTTAATACAATCCTTTTATGTTCAGTCCTTCTGTTCTCAGTGTTTAGATGTCCTAAGGAGTTTGGAGGCAGAAGCTGAACTTCCAAGCTTTACTGAGGTTCTGGCTGGGGCATTGTGTAGAGCTGAAC
Source organism: Lophiomys imhausi (assembly GCA_907164525.1). Classification (NCBI taxonomy): domain Eukaryota; kingdom Metazoa; phylum Chordata; class Mammalia; order Rodentia; family Muridae; genus Lophiomys; species Lophiomys imhausi. Next base: position 5,605,448 of record CAJQZJ010032273.1, on the reverse strand, counting down.
GGTCTTAGCGATATTGAGTTGTTGTGGTTGTAGGCTTTTGATGGAGACATCTATTGAGGGAGTCTGTCAGGCTGAATCATCTAGGTCACTCGTCTTCTTTTGGTGTCTGATTCTGATTTCTGCTGAGGTTTCCGTTGTCCAGTTGTCCCTGCGTTCCTTGAATGGATGCTTTGATTCTCCTGGAAAGATAAGAACAGAGCCCTGCCCTATTCCTCACTCAGGGACAATCCCCTCTTTTTTTTGGGGGGGGGGTAGGTAATATTTCTCCTGAAGCAAATTTGGTTTTTGACAATATATAAAGTATTATATTTCAATCTGGTTTAAAGAAGAAATTGTTTTGTTATTTTGGAGCTAAACCAGCTTTAGTGTATATATTTTGAGGTCTCGAAGGACAATTTGTTTGTGTTTTGTGGGCCTTTTGTACGTAGCTTTTAAACTTAGGTCCTTCCAAATCCTATGTGTGTGTCTCTACATTGTAAATATTGGGATCCGAGACCTGTGGTTCCCATCTGAGGGGATTAAAGATGTGTTCCACCGCTCCCGGATTGAAGTTTTTCTTTATTTAGAGTTTGTTTTGTATCAGGCTGACCTTGAGCTCTGAGATCTGCCTGTTTCTGTCTCTAGAGTGTTGGGGTTAAGGGTGTACTCTTCTTGAATGATGGGATTAAGGGTGTGTACCCTCACCACCCTCTTCCGTGTAACTCTAGAATTTATAAGTCCACTAACTCTATGGTGCTCCTCCCGTCTCTGCTGAAGTTAAAGGCATGGATTAACACCACATTTATCCTGTATTTTACCTTAGCTCTACATTTTTTCGACACTTGGAGGTTCATAAAACCAGGTTGAACGGCTGTGTCCTTTATTTTATTTACAGTGTATTAACGTTGTTACCTGCTTTTTTTTTAATTAGTAAATTTATTTGTTTGTTGCTACAGGTTACATCCTTGACATATTGTCCTGTTTTCCTGCTTCCCAGGCCCACCCTCCCATGCTCTACTCCCTGACCCTTTCATCTTGATCCTCTGGGGTGGAGTGTCCCTGCATACCAGTCTCTCACCACAGATCAAGAGTCATATGAGGGCTGAGGGCCTCTTCATACACCCGGGGTCTACGAGGCAGTACTGCCAGTGAAAGGTGTCTCCCTGCTACTGGGGGGAAACTAAAAAAAAAAAAAAACAACAACAGACACACAAACCCACAAAAACAAAGAACAACAACAAAAAAAGAGGGAAAAAGAAAGAGAAAAAAAGAGGGAAAGGAAAAAGAAAAAGAAATGAAAAGAAAAAAGAAATTTATGTCCATGTTCCTTTTGGTGTGTTGGTTGTAGTACAGATATCCTGCACGATATAGCTAAAATCCTACTATAAGTGAATAGATGCCATGTGCATCCTTCTGAGTCTGGGTTAGCTCACTCAGGATGAGCTTCTCTAGATCCATCCATTTGGTTGCAAGTGTCTAAGGACAAGATACAACCTTCAAAGCCATGATCCAGTAACCCATTTCTTCCAATTAATCCATGTCTCTTAATAGTAAAATTCACACGCTGGACCACTGATAAAATTACTAATCTAGTCACCTCCTTACAACACCACCAGATGAAAATTAGGTCTTGAACACATCACCGCTTTGACAGACACTTCATCTCTAAGCAATAACAAAAATTAAACTGGTAGATTACACTTTCAGGGACATGAAGTGTGAATAGGGAGATGAGGTATGACACGTTTTGATGTTCATCCCCTGCATATTGCTTTTCTTGCAGATCCACACACTCACCACTACTAAGAAGTGTATTTCTCTTTCTCTTAAGTATCTAATATTGGAATTCCTTGGCTCAGTGATAGATGTTTAGTGTTAATAAAAGTGTTTTATTAAAATGTTACGGGTTTTGTCTGCATCAATCCCCTTGTTTAGAATTCCTTTTCCACCATCAAGGTAAAAAAAAAAGCATTGATTCAAGCATTAGAAACTGCATATGAAGAGTGTCAGATTGAGAAAGATTAGAAGATCGTCAGTAGACAGCAGCCAATGCCCAACACAATCTACTTAAAAAGAGAATGAGACTTACTTCATTCACTGTTCTGAAGGCTGAAAGATAAGTGACACAGTGAAGGCAGGGAGAGGGCTACCTCTTGATTATTAGTGCATGGTGGATAGCAATGATGGAAATAAATGCGGGAATGGGCAGAATAAATCTTGGTACAGGAATCAAAGAGAATGTGGTAACCATGATTGCTCCTTTTATAAAGCATTCGGCAAAGACCATGAAGTTATAAACAGAGCCACCTTCTGTGAACATGCCCTCCAATGACCCCAGGCTCTACCTGTTAATGGTTTCATCAGCTCCTGATATTGACATTCTGAGGACCAAGATCCAACAAATGAACATTTGGGGGTTTCTCCCACTTAAACTATATCCAAACCATGGCAAAAATAACACAGATAGCTAGTCTCATAATATTTATTCTAGGGAGTATTTCTATGCTCTACAAAAGTATAAAGAGTGGGGCTCAGAATGAAGAACAAAGTCAAAGCAACAATTCAAGAAATGCAAGTTACAGGCATGTTAACTTAATTCACTATCTTTATCTTTCTTCCCACTTGTTTTTTGCTTACCTTAAAGCCATCAGTTTGAATGGCTGTTGCTTAACCAGAATATCTGCTTCATTTCCATTAATATTCAGTAATACCTAAAGAGAGTTTCTTTCATGGAATTGTCTACCAGGCCCTCTACAGAATGGTGATTGAAGTGTAAACTGGTCATGAATTGTTTATTAAGAACGTCTGTGATACACAAACTTCTGAAATAAGCAGCCAGTATCTCCCGGTACTTTCTGTAAATCAAGACAGTTAAGTCTTATCAAACCTCATTAAGCAAATACAATTCTTTCTTCAAGTCTAATGATGTTAAAAGTGATGCAAACGAAAGCAGATATGCATGGCTCACACTTGTACAGCTAGCAGTTTGCAGAAGTAGCAATTCAACCAAGGCATCCTGATTACAGAGTTGACACACTTAACACCACTGTACACTGCCTCTCCATTTATGTCTATAGACTGTGGCATAACAACTATATCCAACGATAGTTATTACTCTATTATTTATTCTAGGAAATATTTTGTGCTTTGGTAAAAGCACAATTTACTTGCACTAGTGTGTACAAATCTTAGGTATTTACTTCAATGAGTATTTTATACAAATATTGCCATGTTACCAAGATAATAACCAAGATCAAGTTATTGATTCTTTCACTATCCTATTAGAATCCAATGAAGATCTACCTTCTTAGTGACAAACTACAGACAATGTCTAACTTCCATTAGTGTAGGCTAGTTTCACCTATTCAATAATTTCATGTAGGTGGAAACACATAAGAAGCACTTTTTGGGTAATTATTTCTTTCATTAAACTATAAGCTCATGTGTGCTGGATAGTTTTATGTCAGCTTGACACAAGTGTAAGTCATCTTGAGAGAATAGAACCCAATTAAGAAAATATCTCCATAAGATCAGACTGCAGGCAATCCTGTAGGGTATTTTGTTAATGATTTATGTGGGAGGTCCTAGGCCATTTTGGGTGGTTCTACTCCTGGGTTGGTGGTCCTGGGTTCTATAAGAAAGCAGGCTGAGCAAACGAGGAAGCTATACCTCTCCATGGCCTCTGCATTAGTGCCTGCCTCCAAATTCCTCCATGTTTGAGTTCTTGTCCTGTTTGAGTTGCTTTCCTGACTGCCTTCAGTGACGAACAGTGCTAGGGAAGTGTAACCCAAATAAACCCTTTTCTCCCCAAGTTCCAAGGTATTTTCATCACAGCAATAGAAACCCTAAGATACTCATGTTTATATATATTTAGTTTGTTCTTTTTTCTATTCTAGTGTTTTAAAAAAATCATAATTTTCTTATGTGGCTTCCATTTGAAGGACTCGAGGTATTCCCAGTTTGGGGCCACTATAAGTTAAATGGCTAAATATTTGTATTCATGTCTGTAGCGGTTATACACTTGGATTTAAATTTGTATGTGACAGTTTCAGCTGATACTGAAAAGCAGATTGCTAGAGTGATTGGGGCAGCTTACAATGTCACTATTAATGTGAACATTTTACACATGCAGTTATTCCACATCCTTGATGATACTTGACATTGCCAATCACATTAACATTACCCATCTTGGATGATTTGGATTGGCAATTAATTATCGATTTATTCTCAGTTTCTCCCTTAACAAAGGCACAATGAGATTGAGCACATTTTCATGCTTTTGATGATTTTTAATAGGCTCTTGAATGTAGATCTTTTCAGGTATTATTCCTTTGTAAAAGTAGATATTTTTCTTGTTGATTTTTTTTATCCATTCTGTGTATGAGCTTTCTATTATATAGGTATTATAAATGATGGCTTCCAGTTTGTGGCTTGTCAGTTTACTTTTGAATGAAATTCCTGACATTTGTGGATCCTATTATTAAAAACCAAAATTTAAAAAAAAAACAAACAAAAACTCAAAAAAACCCTCAAAAAATGTGAGTTAAGTTCTTTTTATATTCTATTTTTAATATATCTTTTTATATCAATGTCAGAAAATTATTCTCAAATGATTTCTTGCCAATATTTGAATGTTCTAGACATCATTCTTTATATTTAATCTAATTCAAGTTATGTTTTTGTGCATGGTATGATCAATATTTTTTCTGTCAATTTTAACAAGTCCATTTTCTATGTAGCACTATTATTAAATACCTTATTCTTTAAAACTTTCAGTTCTTGTACACCATTTATGAAGTTCCTTACCTTCTGTGGTAGGTTTAGTGTTAGCGTATATAGCATAGGGAAATGGAATAAGGCTGGACTTTTAAGATACCATAAGCATCTGAATCGGTGAGCTGCCTGGGAGACTTTCATGTATGAATTGGTCTTAAGACCACAAGGGGACGATCGAAATTCGGAGACTTTAAGAGACTTTAAAACTGAAAATTATATGAAGACCAGCCATCTATCTATCAGGACCCACGCTCAGAGAAAAATATCCTTTTGAGAAACCTTAGGTTAATGTTAAATATTTGTATTACAGATACTAAGACGTTTTAGGTGTTAGGTTTCAGAGTTAGAGTTTGGGTTTAGGATTTAGGAATTTTATAGACAATTGTTAGGTAATTGTTAAGTATTGATAAATATATATGTGATAAATAAAAATTTACTGTTACAATCTTCTTGCTACTGAATCTCAGGGCTACAAAGTGGCTCTACATATGGTTTCTATTTCTGTAATCTATAGTCTGTTAATTGTTTTGTTTTTTCTAGCCTAGCCCAAATACCAACTGTTTAAACTATTATAACTCCAGCTCAAGAAATGGCTTGTGGTTAATAGTACTATCTGCTCTTGTTGAAGACTTGAGCTCAAAACCTAGCACCCATGTAGGACAGCACAAAGTGGTTTATAACTCCAGCTCCAGGGCGTTCAACAGCCTCTTCTGGCCTCCTTAGTCACTCACATTTATATGTACATACCCATACACATAGATAGACATATATACATAATATATGCAATAAATACATACATATACACATAAATATACACATACATAAAATAATAAAAATACATCTGAAATTACTATAACTTTATGTTTTAAAATCTCATAATGCCATTTAGTTCCATTCTCCTTAAGAATTATTTTAATATATACATTTTATATCCAATAATAAAAATAGTTAACTAAGTTATAGTACATTTTTAAGTTATATAAAGGCAGATTTTTTGGATAGAGAGGGGAATAGAAACAGCATGTGCATGCAGAGAGAGAGGAGCGAGAGAGGAGAGGGGTGTGGGTAAGGCAGAGGGGGAGTGAAGAGGAGAATGAGGGAAGTGGAAGAGAGAGAGAGGAGAGAGAGAGAGGACGGCAAGTACAGTCTTAAAAGTAATGTGTAGCTATAAAAATAAAGTTGATAAAAATTTGAGACATGCACAAAAAAATTCTGTCATTCTTGAAGGTGACAGTGGAACTGGCTAGCTTCTCCATTCATTCCACTTGCTTTCCCCTTAACAACCCTGAAGCACATAAATAGGTCTCTTACATTACATATGCTCTTTGAATTAGCTTTTGTGGGATTTGGACTGACCTGTCATTTATCTTCTAAATTAAATTTTTTCTACATTTTTGGAAATGTACTAAACTTTACATGAATATTACAAGTGTATATGTAAGTATGTACATGAATTAAGTGGACATACGTATGTGATCCAGTTTTTACCTGAGATGCTAGAGGGAGAGATCCAATGTTTGAGTGATTTAACTTAACAATCATTGAGCCTCTACCTTGCACCGGGTACAAAATGAGTCAAAAATTGAACACTGTTTACCAACTGTTTAAACTATTATAACTAGCATAGATATTTGTTATATCTGTATTTGCTGTAGGTTGCATTGCCCTGATTTTCTAGTGAAACTCTCTTGTCTAGGATTCTTTGTCCCTCGTTTCTATACAAACAAACATAGCAAGTGTATCACCATGGAAATGGAAGGTAGAGTAAATAAATTTTAGCATAGTGTGTGGCTTGAACCCCAGTCACACAAAAACAGCAAGTTTGTAATGTTCACTCCTTGGGGGAAAAAAATCTAGAGAGAAAGATCCTTTCATTTCTTCAAGGTTATCAGAGAGAGACAGACAGAGAAACAGGGACAGGGAGAGAAACAGAGACAGAAACAGAGAAGGAGAAGGAGTGTGGAGGAAGGAAGGAAAGAAAGGAAGGAGGAAGGGAGGGAGGGAGGGGAAGAGGGAGAGAGAGAGGGAGAGAGAGAGAGAATTTGGAGTGTTTTCATCATGTTTCCATGTTCCCATCACTGTTTGAGCACTTCTTGGAGAAGATCTGAAGAGAGAAGTTTTGTGTTGGATTTTATTGTTTTCCCTGTCAGTGTGAACTCAGTGTGGGCTATGGATAGAGGAAAACACGGTGATTTCTCTTTGTTTTTTGGAAGCCAAGGAAAGGTAACTGAAATTCTGTAGACCCATGAATGGCTGTGGTAGTAAGAAGTCAGTGGTCAGCTGATGTCTTGGGAGCCACAAACCCCAAGGAGCTTCTACTTCCAAGCCATATGTTCTTTTTTTTCCTTTATTTTTTATTTCTTCAAGTTACATCTCAATCGCAGTCCCTTCCCTATTCCTCCTCCAGTCCCACCCTCACACCCTCCACATCCCATCCTCTTCCATTTTTTTTCTTTTAAGTTTAAGATATATCTTATTTCCCCCTACAGTTTCCCCTTTCAGTCCAACAAATGGCTCTTTCTCTTATAATAATAAATACAATACAGTACAACAGAGGTAATTAGGCCACAGTTATGAGGGTTATATGGCTTAACGTACATTCCCAATGACCAGTCCATATGTATTTGGTACCTGACTTTAACATTCTACTATCTAAACATCTCCATGAGTTTAAAGGTCTATATCTGACTCAACATTCATACTAACTTGCAACACAATTTTAAAAGTATCTTCTTAGATCTATAACACTCTCTTGACTCCTAAACAACTCAAAATTTAATTATGAGACTCTAGCTATCTATTCTTCAACCACCTCAGAGACCTGAGAGGGATAAATATATCTGATTTTATAGGAAGTACAGGGCCTGCAGCTTCCCAAACTAAGAAATGACATACCAGTGGCTGCCTGGACAGTTCCCATTTTCTCTCCATACATTACAGCATCAATCTTCAGCCATTTGGCCTCGTTCTCTGACAGACATTGATTGTAGATCAGGGGTTATGAAGGACTTACCTACCCTGTCTTGGCAGAGCTAGGCTGTCGACTTACCTGCTTCCAGGTTTTGTCCTTTTTGGACAGCATTCTGTCTACAGTTGGAGCAAGGGGCTTTTCCTACCAAGAGATAGGCTTGTGACTAATTCAATCATCTCCCACTGGAGATTCTTCGATGCTCATCTTCGACTTGGAGGAGAATAGGGGTTGCTGCCAGGAGTTGATATGTCTTGATACAAAAAAATCTAAAGTTACGAAAACATCTTTGAATGCCATATTCTGCAGATCTCTTGAGGTTTTTGAAGAGGCCCTATCTATCTCTTATATTAGGGTAAGCAGATGTTGCTTGTCTCTTAGCAGGTTTATTTCTGATTAGCTTAGCAAGTAACTATAATAGGCTGTCATAGTACCTAACAGAATGACCAGCTTGCATAGCTATTAGTTTGCATTTCTTAATTATCCTAAACAGTTTATGACAATTAGTAGTAAAAGGCCGAAACATCACATTTCATTTTTTTTCTTTACCTCCTAACCCTTCCGTCCCATTTCTCTGGGGTGGGGTGTCCTTTTATAACAGTCCCTCATCTCAGTTGAGAGGTCTTATGAGGGCCAAGGGCCTCTTCATTCATTGGGGATCTACGAAGCAGTACCATTAGTGAAAAGTGTCTCATCGCCCGGGAGTGAGAACTACTAAACAAACAAACAAATAAGCATACAATAGATAAAAAAGACTTAAAAATAGAAAAAAATATAACTAATATATAAAAAAATAAATAAAAATTTAAAATAAGAAGTCTATGTCCAAGTTCCCTTTGGTGTGTTAGTTGTAATATCGATACCTTCTACTATATAGCTAAAATCCTACTATAAGTGAATAGATGCCATATGTGTCCTTCTGAGTCTGGGTTAGTTCACTCAGGATGAGCTTTTCTAGTTCCATCCATTTGGCTGCAAATTGCATAATTTCATTGTTCCTGATAGCTGAATAATATTCCATTGTGTAGATGTACCACAGTTTTTTAACCCATTCTTCGGTTGAGGGACATCTGGGTTGTTTCCAGTTTCTAGCTATTACAAATAAGGCTGCTATAAACATAGATGAGGAAACTTCCTTATAATTCTGTGAAGAGGCATTTGGGTCTATACCCAGAAGTGGTATGGCTGGGTCCTGAGGCAGAGCTATTCCAAGTTTTCTAAGATATCGCCAGACTGACCTCCATAGTGGTTGCACAAGCCTGCATTACCACCAGCAATGGAGTAGGGTACCCCTTTCTCCACACCTTGGCCAGCATGTGCTGTCATTTGAGTTTTTGAACTTAGCCATTCTGACAGGTGTGAGATGGAACCTCAGAGTCATCTTGAGTTGCATTTCTCTGATGATTAAGGATGTTGAGCATTTCTTCAAGTCTCTCTCAGCCATTAGGGATTCCTCCTTTGTGAATTCTCTATTTAGTTCTGTCCCCCATTTTTTGATTGGATTATTTGGTTTCTTGGCATTTAATTTCTTGAGTTCTTTGTAGATTTTGGATATTAGCCCTCTTGTCAGATGTGGGGTTGGTGAAGATTTTCTCTCAGTCTGTATGCTGCCGTTTTGTTCAAATGACAGTGTCCTTTGCCTTACAAAAGCTATTCAGTTTCATGAGGTCCCATTTATTGATTGTTGATCTCAAGTCCTGAGCTGTTGGTGTTCTGTTCAGGAAGTTGTTGCCTGTGCCAATTAGTTCGAGGGTTTCTCCCACCTTTTCTTCTAGTAGATTTAGTGTGACCGGCCTCATGTTAAGGTCTTTGATCCACTTGGACTTAAGTTTTGTACAAGGTGATAAGTATGGGTCTAACTTCATTCTTTTACAAATGGACATCCAGTTGGACCAGCACCATTTGTTGAAGATGCTGTCCTTCTTCCATTGTGCCGTTTTGGCTTCTTTGTCAAAAATTAGGTGGCCATAAGTGTGTGGGTCTATTTCTGGATCTTCAATTCGATTCCATTAATCTACTGGTCTGTTTCTATACCAATACCATGCTGTTTTTACAACTATTGCTCTGTAGTACAGCTTGAAATCTGGGATGTTAATACCTCCAGATGTTTTTTTTATTGTACAGGATTGATTTAGCTATTCTGTGCTATTTGTTGTTCCATATGAAATTGAGGCTAGCTCTTTCCAAGTCTATAAAAAATTGTGTTGGTATTTTGATAGGAATTGCATTGAATCTATATATTGCTTTTGGTAGGATGGCCATTTTTATTATGTTGATCCTACCTATCCATGAGCATGGGAGATCTTTCCATCTTCTAAAGGCCTCTTCCATTTCTTTCTTCAAGGGCTTGAAGTTCTTGTTGTATAGGTCCTTTACTTGCTTGTTTAGAGTTACCCCCAGGTATTTTATGTTGTTTGCGGCTATTGTGAAGGGGGTTGTTTCCCTTATTTCATTCTCAGCCCATTTGTTTGTTGTATAAAGAAGGGCTTCTGATTTTTTTGAATTAATTTTGTATCCAGCCACCTTGTTGAAGGTGTTTATCAGCTGTAAGAGTTCTCTGGTGGACTTTTTGGGGTCGCCTATGTATACTATCATATCATCTGCAAATAGTGATAATTTGACTTCTTCATTTCCGATGTTTATCCCCTTGATGTCCTTTAGTTGTCTTATTGCTCTAGCAAGGACTTCAAGTACTATATTGAGGAGATATGGTGAAAGTGGATATCCTTGTCTTGTCCCTGAGTTTAGAGGAAATGCTTCAAGTTTCTCTCCATTTAATTTGACGTTGGCCACTGGCCTGCTGTATATCGCCTTCATTATTTCTAGGTACGGCCCTTGTATGTCCATTCTCTCCAGAACTTTCAGCATGAAGGGGTGTTGGATTTTGTCAAATGCTTTTTCTGTATCTAGCGAGATTATCATGTGGGTTTTTTCTTTCATCTTGTTTATATGGTGAATGACGTTGATAGACTTTCGTATGTTGAACCATCCCTGCATTCCTGGGATGAAGCCTACTTTATCATGGTGTATGATACTTTTGATGTGTTCTTGAATTCGGTTTGCTAGTATTTTATTAAGTATTTTGCATCTATGTTCATGAGGGAGATTAGTCTGAAGTTTTCTTTCTTTGTTGGGTTTGTGTGGTTTAGGAATCAGGGTGATTGTGGCCTCATAGAATGAGTTTGGCAATGTTCTTTCAGATTCTATTTTGTGAAAGAGTTTGAAAAATATTGGTATTAGCTCCTCTTTGAAGGTCTGGTAGAATTCCATGCTAAAGCCATCTGTCCCTGGGCTTTTTTTGTTTGGGAGATTTTTAATGGCTGTTTCTATTTCCTTAGGGGTTATAGGGCTGTTTAATCTGTTTATCTGATCTTGATTTAGCTTTGGTAGGTGGAATCTATAAAGAAAATTGTCCATTTCACTTAAGTTTTCAACTTTGGTGGAGTATAGATTTTTTTTTTAATAATTTATTTTTTATTTCTTCAAGTTACATCTCAATCACAATCCCCTCCCTACTCCCCCCTCCAGTCCCACCCTTTCACCCTCCTCCCCCTCAGCCCCACCATCCTCTTCCCTTCTTTTTTTTGTTTTTTTTTTAGTTTAAGGTATTTATTTTTCCCCCCAAATGCTCTCCCTTTCAGTCCAAATAATGGTTCTTTTTCTTATAACTATAAATACAATACAAAACAACAGAACACCCTCTTGATTCCTAAACAACTCAAAATTTAACTATGAGACTCTAGGTATCTATTCTTCAACCACCTCAGAGACCTGAGAGGGATAAATATATCTGATTATATAGGAAGTGCAGGGCTTGAAGCTTCCAAAACTAAAAAATGACATACCAGTGGCTGCCTGGACAGTTCCCATTTTCTCTCCATACATTACAGCATCAATCTTCAGCCATTTGGCCCCATTTCTCTGACAGACATTGGTTGTAGAGCAGGAATTATGAAGGACTTACCTACCCTGTCTTGGCAGAGCTAGGCTGTCGACTTACCTGCTTCCAAGTTTTGTCCTTTTTGGACAGAAGTCTGTTTTTAAAGTAGGATCCAAATATTCTCTGGATTTGCTCAATGTCTGTTGTTATTTCTCCCTTTTCATTTCTGATTTTGTTGATTTGTGTTTTCTCCCTTTGACTTTTAGTTAATTTGGCTAAAGGTCTGTCTATTTTGTTGATTTTCTCGAAGAACCAACTCTTTTTTTTTTTATTAAATACTTTGTTATTTTTTCTTCAAGTTACATCTCAGTCACAAACAGTTCCCTATTCCCCCTTCCTGTCCCACCCTTCCACCCTCTTCCCGCCAACAGCTTCCCCTTTCAGTCCAACAAATGGTTCCTTCTCTAATAACAGTAAATACTATACAAAACAACAGAAATAAATATGCCATATTTATGAGAGTTAAATGGCCCAGTATACCTTCCCAATGTCCAGTTTATACATATTTGGCCCCTGACTTTAACATTCTATCATATAACCATCTCCATGAATTTAAAGTTCTATAACCAACTTAGCTTTCATACTAACTTGCATCACTATTATAACCATCTTCTTAGATCTAGAACGCCCTCTTGATTCCTAAACAACTCAAAATTTAACTATGAGACTCTACCTGTCTATTCTTCAAGCACCTCAGAGACCTGAGAGGGATAAATATATCTCATTATATAGGAAGTGTAGGGCCTGCACCTTTCAATACTAAGAAATGACAAACCAGTGACTGCCTAGACAGTTCCCCTTTTCTCTCCACACATTCCAGCATCAGTCTTCATCCTTTTGGTCCTGTTTCTCTGACAGACATTGATTGTGGAGCAGGAATTATGAAGGACTTACCTACCCTGTCTTGGTAGAGCTAGGCTGTCGACTTCCCTGCTACCAAGTTTTGTCCTTTTTGGACAGCAGTCTGTCTGCAGTTGAAGCAAGGAGTTTTTACATGCCAAGAGATAGGCTTGCCACTAATTCAACCATCTCACACTGGAGATTCTTCGATGCTTATCTTCTACTTGGAGTAGAATAGGGGGTGCTGTCAGGAGCTGATATGTCTCGATATCAAAAAAAAATCTTAATTTAAGACAACATCTTTGAATGCCATATTCTTCAGATCTCTTGGGGTTTTTGAAGATGCCCTATCCATCCCTTGTATTTAGATAAGCAAATGTTGCTTGTCTCTTAACAACTTGATTACTGAGTAGCTTAGAGAATATCTGTGATAGACTGTAATAGTAGCTAACAAAGTGACATGTTTGCATGACTAGGAGTTTGTTTTTCTTAACTATCCTAAACAGTTTAAGACGGTTGGTATCAAGAGGCCAGAGCTTCACATTTTATTTTTAAGTATCTCTAGGTATGATACCATTAGGAAGCGTTACCTTTAATTTTGTATCAATATACAGAGATCTATTCAAATGTGGCTAAATATACTCTTAATTTTGTATCAATATACAATGATCAATGCCTATGTAGCCCAATACAATCTTAATATTATGTCCATATACAAGGGTCAATACCATTGTGGCCAACTATAATCTTAATTTTGTATCAATATACAAAGATCAATACCGATGTAATCCAATACGATCTTATTTTTGCACAATAAACAATGGTCAATACCACTTTAGCCAAATATACTACTAATTTTGTATCAATATACAAAGGTATAAGGGCATATTCAATAATCTGACCCTTCTTCTTGGTCCTTCCTGTGCTATGTCTATGTCTCAATTTTTCTCAAGTCTGTGCATTCCTACATAGGAGATAAAGAAGGATACAGAATAGGGAAAGAAGGAATACCCTGGGTCTAACCTCCAAAACCCACTAAACAGGACCATTTAACAACTTATAATCTCTTCCCCTAAATAACAGAGTTTTCAGTTGTCCTTCAAATAACCAAACAAGGGGGGAGCGGAGAAACACTCTACCCACCCTCTTGGTATGGGACATCGCTCTCTTAAAATGACTTCCTGCTGATTTGGGTCATAGCAAACCTGTTTGGGGCCCCTTACCAAAATTGAAAAATGGTTAAAAATGTTAGTACAATCCTTTTATGTTCAGTCCTTCTGTTCTCAGCTGTTTTGATGTCCTAAGGAGTTTGTAGGCAGAAGCTGATCTTGCAGGCTTTACTGAGGTTCTGGCTGGGGCATTGTGTAGAGCTGAACGGTCTTAGCGATATTGAATTGTTGTGGTTGTAGGCTTTTGATGGAGACAGCTATTGAGGGAGTCTGTCAGGCTGAATCAACTGGGTCACTCGTCTTCTTTGGTGTCTGATTCTTTTTTCTGCTGAGGTTTCCGTTGTCCAGTTGTCCCTGCGTTCCTTGAATGGATTCTTTGATTCTCCTGGAAAGATAAGAACAGACCCCTGTCCTAATCCTAACTCTGGGACAATTACCCTCTTTTTTTGGTGGGGGGGCTAGGTAATATTTCTCCTGAAGAAAATTTGGTTTTTTGACAATATATAAAGTGTTATCTTTCAATCTGGGTTAAAGAAGAAATTATTTTGTTATTTTGGAGCTAAACCAGCTTTAGTGTATATATTTTGAGATCTCAAAGGACAATTTGTTTTGAGTAGGCCTTTTGTAAGTAGCTTTTAAACTTAGGTCTTTCCAAATCCTATGTGTGTGTCTCTGCATTCTAATTATTGGGATCAAAGACCTGTGGTTCCCATCTGAAGGGATTAAAGATGTGTTCCAACACTCCTGGATCGAAGTTTTTCTCTATTTAGGGTTTGTTTTATATCAGGCTGACCTTGAGCTCTGAGATCTGCCTATTTCTGTCTCTAGTGTGTTGGGATTAAGGGTTTACTCTTCTTGAATGATGGGATTTAGGGTGTGCACCCTCACCACCCTGTTCCGTGTAACTCTAGAATTTGTAAGACCACTAACTCTATGGTGCTCCTCCCGTCTCTGCTGAAATTAAAGGCATGGGTTAACACCACAATTCTCATGTATTTTACCTTAGCTCTATGTTTTTTCGACACTTGGAGGTTTATAAAACCAGGTTGAACGGCTGTATCCTTTATTTTATTTACAGTGTTTTAGCATTGTTACCTGCTTTTTTTAATTAATAAATTTATTTGTTTGTTGCTTCAGGTTACATCCTTATCATATTGTCCTCTTTTCCCGCTTCCCAGCCCCACCCTCCCATGCTCTACCCCCTGACCCTTCCGTCTTGTTCCTCTGGGGTGGAGTGTCCCTCTGCCTAACAGTCTTTCACCACAGATCAGGAGTCATATGAGGGCCAAGAGCCTCTTCATTCACTGGGGGCCTATGAGGCAGTACTGCCAGTGAATGGTGTCTCATTGCTACTCGGGGAATACTAAAAAAAGACCAACAAACACACAAACCCACAAAAACAAAGAATATCAACAAAAAAAGAGAGGAAAAAGAGAAGGGAAATGAAAAAGAAAAAAGAAAAAAGAAGGAAAAAGAAAAAGATAAAAAAAATTATATCCTTGTTCCTTTTGATGTGTTGGTTGTAGTACAGATATCCTGTACGATATAGTTAAAATCCTACTATAAGTGAATAGATGCCATGTGCATCCTTCTGAGACTGGGTTAGCTCACTCAGGATGAGCTCCTCTAGATCCATCCATTTGGTTGTAAATTGCATGATTTCATTGTTTCTGATAGCTGAGTAATATTCCATTGTATAGATGTACCACAAATTTTTATTCCATTCTTCAGTTGAGGGACATCTGGGTTGTTTCCAATTTCTAGCTATTACAAATAAGGCTGCTATGAACATAGATGAGGAGACTTCCCTATGTCTCCATGAGAGGTCCTTTGGGTGTATACCCAGAAGTGGTATGGCTGGGTCCTGAGGCAAGGTTATTCCTAGATTTCTAAGATATCGCCAGACAGACCTCCATAGTGGTTGCACAATCCTGCACTCCCACCAGCAATGGAGTAGGGTTCCCCTTTCTCCATTGATCTACTGGTCTGTTTCTACACCAATACCATGCTGTTTTTACTATTATTGCTCTGTAGTACAGCTTGAAATCTGGGATGGTGATACCTTCAGATGCTTTTTCATTGTACAGGATTGATTTAGCTATTCTGAGCTTTTTGTTGTTCCATATGAAATTGAGACTAGCTCTTTCCAGGTCTGTAAGGAATTGTGTTGGTATTTTGATAGGAATTGCATTAAATCTATATATTGCTTTTGGTAGGATAGCCATTTTTATTATGTTGATCTTACCTATCCATGAGCATGGGAGATCTTTCCATCTTCTAAAGGCCTCTTCTATTTCTTTCTTCAGGGGCTTGAAGTTCTTGTTATATAGGTCCTTTACATGCTTGGTTAGGGTTACCCCCAGGTATTTTATGTTGTTTGTGGCTATTGTGAAGGGGGTTGTTTCCCTTATTTCTTTCTCGGTATATTTGTTTGTTGTATAAAGAAGGGCTTCTGATTTTTTTGAGTTAATTTTGTATCCAGCCAACTTGCTGAAGTTGTTTATCAGCTGTAAGAGTTCTTTGGTCGAGTTTTTGGGGTCGCTTATGTATACTAACATATCATCTGCGAATAGGGATAATTTGACTTCTTCATTTCCAATGTTTAACCCTTTGATCTCCTTTAGTTTTCTTATTGCTCTAGCAAGGACTTCAAGTACTATATTGAAGAGATATGGTGAAAGTGGACATCCTTGTCTTGTCCCTGAGTTTAGAGGAAATGATTCAAGTTTCTCTCCATTTAATTTGATGTTGGCCACTGGCCTGCTGTATACTGCCTTTATTATTTGTAGGTATGGTCCTTGTATGCCCGTTCTCTCCAGAACTTTTAGCATGAAGGGGTGTTGGATTTTGTCAAATGCTTTTTCTGCATCTAGCGAGATTATCATGTGGTTTTTTTTCTTTCAACTTGTTTATATGGTGAATTACACTGATAGACTTTCGTATATTATACCATCCCTGCATTCCAGGGATGAAGCCTACTTGATCATGATGTATGATACTTTTGATGTGTTGTTGAATTCGGTTTGCTAGTATTTTATTAAGTATGTTTGCATCTATGTTCATGAGGGAGATTGGTCTGAAGTTCTCTTTCTTTGTTGGGTCTTTGTGTGGTTTAGGAATCAGAATGACAGTGGCCTCATAGAATGAGTTTGGCAGTGTTCTTTCTGTTTCTATGTGGTGGAAGAGTTTGAAGAGTAATGGTGTTAGTTCCTTTTTGAAGGTCCGGTAGAATTCCGTGCTAAAGCCATCTGGCCCTGGGCTTTTTTTGGTTGGGAGATTATTAATGACTATTTCTATTTCCTTGGGAGTTATTGGGCTGTTTAAGCTGTTAATCTGATTTTGATTTAGTTTTGGTAGGTGGAATTTATGGAGGAAATTGTCTATTTCGCTTAGGTTTTCAAATTTGGTGGAATATAGATTTTTAAAGTAGAACCCGAATATTTTCTGGATCTCCTCAATGTCTGTTGTTATTTCTCCCTTTTCATTTCTGATTTTGTTGATTTGGGTTCTTTCCCTTTGCCTTTTAGTTAATTTGGCTAGGGGTTTGTCTATTTTGTTGATTTTCTCGAAGGACCAACTCTTGGTTTCATTGATTCTTTGTATAGTTCTTTTCGATTCTAAGTTGTTGATTTCAGCCCTAAGTTTGATGATTTCCTGCCTTCTGCTCTTCTTGGGAGTGTTTGCTTCTTTTTTTTCCAATTCACCCAGCTTAGCTTTTAATTGACTAATATGAGCTGTCACAATTTTATTTTTGAAGGCACTTAATGCTATGAACTTTCCTCGTAGCACAGCTTTCATTGTGTCCCATAGGTTTGGGTATTTTGTGTCTTCATTGTCGTTGGATTTTAAGAAGTCTTTGATTTCCTTCTTTATTTCTTCCCTGACCCAAGGGTTCTCTAGTAAAGAGTTGTTCAATTTCCATGTGTGTGTAGACTTTCTGTTGATTCTTTTGCTATTGAAGTCCAGCTTTATTCCATGGTGGTCTCATAAGATACAATGGATTATTTCAATTTTCTTGTATCTGTTGAGGCTATCTTTGTGTTCAACTATATGGTTGATTTTGGAGAAGGTTCCATGAGGTGCTGAGAAGAAGGTGTATTCTTTTGTGTTTGGGTGAAACGTTCTGTAGATATCTGTTAGGTCCATTTGGTTCATGATCTCTGTTAAACTCATTATTTCTCTGTTTGGCTTCTGTCTTGATGATCTGTCCATAGTTGTGAGTGGGGTGTTGAAGTCTCCCCCTATTAACGTATTTGGATCAATGTGCAATTTAAGTTTTAGAACTGTTTCTTTTATAAATGTAGGTGCCTTTGTATTTGGGGCATAGATGTTTAATATTGAGGTGACCTCTTGTTGGATATTTCCTTTAAAGAGTATGTAATGCCCTTCTCTGTCTTTTTTTATTAACTTCAATTGGAAGTCTATTTTGTTTGATATTAGGGTGGCTACTCCAGCTTGTTTCCTGGGTCCATTTGCTTGGAAAACCTTTTCCCAGCCCTTTACTCTGAGATAGTGTTTATCTTCAATAGTGAGATGTGTTTCTTGTATACAGCAAAAAGATGGGTCTTGTTTACGGATCCAGTCTTTAAGTCTGTGTCTTTTTATTGGTGAGTTGAGTCCAATGATGTTGATGGATATTAGTGTCCATGGGTTGTTATTTCCCATTATTTTGGTATAGCTGTCTGTCTTGTGTCTCTCTTTTGTTTAGTTGCTGTGGAGGTTTCTATTTCCTCTGTTTTCTTGGGTGTAATTATCTTCTCTGTGTTGGAATTTTCCTTCTAGGATCTTCTGTAGGGCTGGATTTGTGAGGAGATATTGTTTGAATTTGATTTTGTCATGGAATATCTTGTTTTCTCTTTCTATGTTGATAGAGAGTTTTGCTGGGTATAGTACTCTGGCTGGGCACCTGTGTTCTCTCAAGGCTTGTAGGACATCCATCCAGGCCCTTCTAGCTTTTAAAGTTTCTGAGGAGAAGTCAGGTGTGATTCTGATGGGTCTGCCATTGTATGTGACTTGGCCTTTTTCTTTTACAGCTTTTTATATCCTGTCTTTGCTCTCTACATTTGGAGTTTCTATTATTATGTGGCGAGAGGAGTTTCTTTTCTGATCTAATCTGTTTGGTGTTCTGTAAATCTCTTGGATTTTTACTGGCATCTCTTTCTTTAGGTTTGGGAAGTTTTCTTCTATGATTTTGTTGAAGATATTTCCTGGACCATGGAGTCGTGAGTCTTCTCTTTCCTCTATGCCTATAATTCTTAGGTTCCGTCTTTTCATTGAGTCCTTGATTTCTTGGATGTTGTGGTTGAGAGATTTTTTAGCTTCTCATTTTCTTTGGATGTTGTACTGATTTCTACCATTGAATCTTCCATGCCTGAGATCCTGTCTTCCATCTCTTGCATTCTATTTTTCATACTCACATCCGTAGTTCCTGTTCTCTTCTCTTGATTCTCCATTTCCTCTTTTAACTCTGACTGTGTTTTCTTTATTGTTTCCATTTCTATTTTCATGTCTTGAATGGTAGTGTTCGTTTTGTACATTTCCTTCTCCAGTTTGCTTGTTTTTATCTGGAGATCTTTCATTGCTTTATTCTTTTCCTGTTCAAGCTAGGTCACCTTGGCTTGGAGCTCTTCAATGACGTTTTTCGTTGTTTTGACTTGTAAAATTGTGGCTTCTTTGAATTCCTTCATAGTTTTAAGTTCTTCTTGAATGGACTTTATCACTTTCCATAATGTAGAATTGTCATCGTTTTCATGTGTTTCAGTTGTGGTGAGGTGGTTCGGGCTGGACGGAATAGCGTTGCTTTCTTTTGTTGGAGACATTTCGCTCTGTTTTTTTTTTTTTTTTTTTTTTTTGTCTGGGGCCTCTGGCCATGTGGGATTTTTTTTTTTGCTCTCTTCTGGACTTGGGTCCAAAGGGGGCACTGTGGTGTAGGATTTGAGTTGCCTTACTCCACCCCTATAAGGTGAGTCATTCAGTATCACCTCCCAGGTGGAGACCTAATTAATTCAGGTGGCGGAGCTGTGTACAAGTAAGCTCTGGTTCCCTGCCGGAAGAGCCCATGCTATTACATAAGTCCGATATACGACAGCTTCAAATAATCTCACAGTTTGCCCGGGGTTGGTTCCTGTAGCGGGTAAATCTGCAGTTTAGCTTCAGTAGCCTTGCCGCTCCCATGGCTTGGAAACTGGCCAGTGATGTCACAGACTGCCATCTGCGGTCTGAATGTGCTTTGCAGCGGAGCTAAGTTCACTTCCAAGGTTGGCAACCTTTCGTCAGATAATTGGATGGTCTGTTTAAGACCTGGGAGTGCCCAGCAGGGTGGGTATTATCTCTGGGTGGGTTCTGAATCTGCCGGCTGGGTATTAGGTTGGAACTTACCGGGAATCTCTCTCCTGTTGGGGGGATGGGTGATCCCGATTCCCGAGACCAGAGGCTTCCTAGCGTGTCAGAGAGTTGGAAGGGGCGTCCTGCCCAGGGATCTTCCATGGTCCCTGTGTAGCTGGGTGAGATTTAGAAGGGGTCGTGCCCTTTGTACAGCGTCCTGGAACACTTGCTGCCTTGTGACTCTTTACCCCGAAATTAAAATACGTCTGCACCGGCTACCGCCATCTTGGATCCCCCTTGCCATATGTTCTTAATCTCAAGACTCAGCTTCTTGATTTCAAATGTGGCTGCTCTGATAGGCACATGATGGCATCTGAAGAATGTAAGGTTTAGACTTAGAATGCTTGTGTCTTGGTTCAGACTATGTGCAGGTTGGATGTTCTGCATTTGTTATTTATTCTGTCAGCTTTAGTTTACACATCTCCAAAGCTAGTCATATTACCCAAGGACAGAGGCTGTGGACAGGCTTTGCTGCCTTTTGTGTTTTAAGTTTCTAATTTCTGAGGAGAGTCTACATGCTGTGGCATGTCACCAGAAGTCTTCTTTTCCCCTTTCCTGTCTTCTCTCCTGTCCTGACCATTGCTAAGAACTGGTATATTCCCTCCATGTGACTCATAGTGCTCACATCCTTTCCACAGTAATTCCCTCTTTAGCACAATCTTACTCTTTTAGCTGGCTTGACCATGTCTTACTTAAAAAGTAAAAACATATGAGATCTTTTTGAATGATTTCTTAAACGGATCATTGATGTTGAAGTACTAGCAAGGAATTTACACTCTAAGTGTTTCAGGTGAAAGCTTTACAATATTCACATGGCCCACACTTGGCTGCTCAAATGCAGCCTTCTACCAATTCAACTTTGGAGTTAGACATGACCTACACTCCTTGTAGCTTCTCAACTAGGATGAAAAGTATGCAGCAGCCAGTTGTCTCATAAACTGCAATCAAATGTACAATCAAACAGCACAATGGATAATGTAGGCTGTATTGTAAGTGTTCAGTGACTCTGGGCTAGAGCAGGAAGTCTTACATCTTAGAGAAATTGTCACGTTGCTGCTCAAATAAGATAGTGTCTTCCTTTTGATTCTTCAAATGGAGCAAGCTGAGATGCCAGATGTGGATATCTTTATCTCTATTATTCATGACTCATATGAGCCAGGTGCCCCAAATATAAAATATTTCATAATATTTTCATGATAATAAGGATTGATAATTAGGTGACTTTCTCTGCCTCCTTCAGTGGCTTTTGCTTAGAATTTATGTACTGCCATACAGCATACTTTTCTGGGTATTATGCTATAAGGAGGAGAGAATATACTGCAGTTGTCTACTGAGGCATTGGTACTCAAATCCCTCCAGTCTCTAAGAAGGACACCATAAAGTCATGAGCCCAGATATATGAGTCAACACACATGGTGCAAGAATTCCTGTCATGACTTTTTGAGAGACAAGATTTTAAAACACCCATAAAATATAAGGAAAGGGACCACTTGATTTATTTGCTCATTTCCCACCCCACACATCTTTCAGAGAAGTAAGGAAAGCACCACACAGGAAATACTATCAGAATCATTTTGTAGTTTAAGACAGTAACTTGTATCTCTAATCCTTTTGGCATAATGGCACTGGGTTTATCTATTCAGTCAAATGGATGCTTAGTAATTACTGCATTCTATTAGTGGTGTATTTCACATACAAAATGTGAGTCATATTGCATAAGTGTGCAAGATTTAGACTAAGACAGAAAAGTTAGAGCATAATCAGATATGCCTTTTATCAACTATGTGACTTTGGAAGAGTTACAGCACTTTAATTGTCTCAAATTTTCTTACTGTAAAGGAAAATAAGCTGAACATCTTCCAGGCTCATAGAATAGTCCCTGTGAGAGACTTTAAAAAGTGCTTGGTACCTATATTTTCAATGCATGTTAGCTGCTTCTTCTTCTTCTTTCTAAAAAATGTTTATTCACTACTTCAAGTCACATCTCCATCACAGTGCCCCCCTCCACCCCTCCCAGTCCTACCCTCCCACCCTCCCATCCTGCTCTTCCAGAGTGGAGTGTCCCCACACATCAGTCCCCCACCCCAGTTAAGCAGTTACTTGAGGGCCAAGAGCCTCCTCATATACTGGGGGCCTACAAGGCAGCAAAGTGTCTCATCAACAAAGTCTAAGTTCCTGTTCCTTTTGGTGTGTTGGTTGTACAATAGTTATCCTGTACTATATGGCTAAAATCCAATTCTAAGTGAATAGATGCCATGTGCACCTTTCTGAGTCTGTGTTAGTTCACTCAGGATGAGCTTTTCTAGTTCCATCCATTTGGCTGCAAATTGCATGATTTCATTTTTTCTGATGGCTGAGTAGTATTCCATTGAGTAGATTTACTCCACAGTTTTTTTTTAATCCATTCTTCAGTTGAAGGACATCTGGGTTGTTTCCAGTTTCTAGCTATTACAAATAAGGCTGCTATGAACACAGATGAGGAAATGTCCTTGTGGTTTGGTGAGGAATTATTTGGATATATACCCAGAAGTGGTATGGCTTCCTCTTAAGGTAGAGTGATTCCAAGTTTTCTAAGATATCGCCAGACTGATTTCCATACTTGTTTTACAAGCTTGCACTCCCACCAGCAATGGAAGAGTGTTTACCTTTCTTCACAACCTCACAAGCATGTGCTATCATTAGATTTTTTGATCTTAGCCATTCTGACAGGTGTGAGATGGAATCTCAGAGTCATCTTGAGTTGCATTTCTCTGATGATTAAGGGTGTTGAGTATTTCTTCAAGTGTCTCTTGGCCATTATATATTACTCTTTTGTGAATTCTCTGTTTAGCTCTGCTTCCCAGTTTTTGATTTGTTTTTTTGGTGTTTAATTTCTTGATTTATAGCTAAATCAATCCTGTACAATAAAAAAACTTCTGGAGGTATCACGTTCCCAGATTTCAAGCTATACTACAGAGCAATAGAAATAAAAACAGCATGGTACTTATATAAAAACAGACCAGTTGATCAATGGAATTGAATTGAAGATCCAGAAATGAACTCAAACGCCTGTGGTCACTTAATCTTTGACAAAGAAGCCAAAACCGTACAACAGAAAAAAGACAGCATCTTCAACAAATGGTGCTGGTCTACCTGGATGTTGACATGTAAAATATTGAAATTAGACCCATACTTATCACTTTGTACAAAACTTAAATCCAAGCGTAATGAAGACCTTAACATAAAACCAGACATACCAAGTCTAATAGAAGAGAAAAGTCTCGAACTCATTGGCACAGGTGACAACTTCCTGAACAGAACACCAATAGCTCTGGCTTATTCTTCTATCTTGTGAACTTCTTGAGGATAGAAACTGTGGATTCATTCACTCAATAAGAAATGTTCATTCATATGCACTGTGCTATTCACTGGAGTTACAGAGATAGTTAATGCCCCAGTGATTGAGGGGAAAAGTCTATTAGAGATAGACAGGTATATTTCTACTTATACTGAGATGAGAACTATATGAGGTATATGAAAGATAGTAAAAGAGTGCTGAGTTATGACCAATTCTGTGCAAGAGATATATATACCAGAATAATAAGGCCAAGATAACACTTTAGGAGACTTTCATATATTCTCTTTGCTAAATTCATATATTGGATAACATGAATACTCACATAGTATTCATAAACATAGAAAATATTTATGTTCAAACCAATTATATACTATATATAATATATTATATATAAAGATTGTTAAATTGTTTTTGAGAGATAAGAGTTTAAAACTCTCATCATGATTGCAGGCCAGTTTAATATTAAGGCTGTTGTCAGCTGTAACAGTAACTTTTATTCATCTGTTGTGATTGCTGTCTTGGAGAGTTACTGCCTCCATTTGCTAACCTAGGACTAGTCCTTGAAGCTTCTTGCCTCTGCACAGTCTTATCTAGGCCTAGAATATATTCAGTCTCTGAGGCTTATTGCTGAATAAGCTCATCCTTTATTGTTTCTGAATAGTAATATTCAGAACTTTGGTTGAACTATGGCTGGTTCAATTCAGCTGTTCTGGCTCAAACTCCTCTCCAAGTGGATTGATTCAAACTGGCCTCTCTCAACTTTTCTGAATTGTTCTACTTGACCTCAAACTAACTCTAACAATTTGTTCCAATCTTCTGGCTCCTTCTCATTCGATGGCTCATTCTGTCTCTACCTATGTTCATCCTTTCTCTGTAAAACTCTCCCAGTAAAACTGCCTTCTCTCTTTATCATTCTCTGTGCTGCCACCCCCTTAAGCAGCTTCCCTTTCCTCTCTGTTCTCCTGAGAGTTGGAAATATCCTATTCTGTCAAATCTTTCTCTGATTCATCACTTTGTCTGCCACTCAATTAGACATCCCTTTCAAACATGGGTTCTTCCTTCTCCCAACTAACTTTATTTTCATTGTTTGGGATTAAAGGTAAGTACTGAGGGAGTGTCTGTATTTCAGTCAGAGGGATTAAAGGGATGTGCTAAAGGCATGTCTGTATGGCAGCCAAAGGGATAAAGGTGTGTGCTAAGGGCGTGTCTGTATTCCAGACAGAGTAGTCATGTTCTTGGATTAAAATCCCTCTATAATCAGCCTTATTTATGTCTTGTATTTGAGTTTGGGTTTGAAATATTTTGTTTTGTTCGTTTTTTTTTTAATGAATACATTGTGATAATCTTTAGTTTCAACAGATAACTTTAATTCATTTATAATTAATTTCATTTCTAATTTTTAGATATGTTTTTTACTTTTTTATTTTGTAGCATTGTTATCCTTGCCAATAAATAATATTTGATATTACTTAAAGCGAGTATTCATAAACTAGTATGGTAATTATTTTATGAGTCTTGATTGTGTTTTTTATGTTTATCTTACTCTTTGTTAGGGTCTGAACTGTGTCTCCCAGTCTCCAAATTTGTGTGCTAAAATCATAAACTTCAGAATATGACTATCTTTGGAGATAAGACATTAAAAGCACACTTAAGTTAAAATGAGGCCATTAAAATGAACCCTTGTTCAATCTGAGTATATTCTTTAAGAAAATGGAATTTGTGTCCTCAAACACATACTTGGAAATGTGTGCACAGGGGAAACACCATGGGAAACATGTGAGGACAAGAGAACACAATGAGAAGACAGTGATCTATAGGTTGAAGAAGGAGAACACACATTTACTGCCACCTTGATCTTATACTTGTATCTTTCAGATTGAGGAAATTATTTTCTTGTTGCTTAAGTCAGCTAGTGTCTATGATTGGGTATGATAATTCTAACAAATTGGTATAGTCTTAAATGATAACACTAAATGCATCCATCTTTAGTCAAAGCTTTTCCTTTTCAGCATTTTGGTGAGGTGCCTGTTTGTCTTCTGGGAAAAAAAAAAAAAGGCTGTTGTTAAGTTACCTGCTATTGGTCTGAGTGTTATTGTATGGTAGGCAACTACCTCTTTTCTCTACAAGATTTGAAGATATTCTTAATAGCCATTATATTATACAAATCTTACTGGTGTGCAATTCTATTTTTATCATTTGGCCTTCTGACACTAATTATTTGTCTTTAACATCAAAATATCTCACGCATTATGTTTGGAAATACTAATCTTCCACCCTTCTCTAGAAATGAGCCATTAAACAGATAGTTTGGCTGGAGTCCTAGCTGTGCAGCTGTTCTTCCTTCTTGAACTTTTCAGCAACCACAATCCTAGGCAACAGGTGGTGTGACTTCAAGCTTCCATTTGTAGATAAGCAAGTTCTACCCCAGGCTGTCAGACTGTCAACACATGAGATTCAAGCCAATCCTCCACTATGTTTGACTCTCAACTGCCAAGCTATGTTTGACTCTCAACTGCCAACCTTGTACGCTGGCTAAGTGAAGAGTACCTCTCGCCCCTTATTACAGCTGTGTGCTTTGTTTTATTTCTGAATTATAGAAATGTTTATTTTTGTAAACCATTTTTGAAAACTTTTGAAATAATTTTGCACTGATGGAAGAATGTCAGAAATACTTCAAAAGGTTCTGTACTTTTTTATGCAACTTTACCTATATCATCTTATATAACAAGAATGTCTTTGTAATCTTTTCTTCTTTTGTAGTTAATGTCTTACTACTGTGTGTTTGGCACTAAAGGGCAATGGGAGTATAAACTTACCAACCCATCTTAACTAGTAATTCTAGACTAGAATCCTTCCATTGGTCAACCACTTAATCATCTATCTATTCATGCAATTAAATATTTATGAAATCCTTATTATGTTTTATACCCAACAAATGTAGCAGTGTTTAAAATAGTCAAAAATATCTGCCCTTTAAGAGCACTTAGTGCTCTTTCAGAGAAACCTAGTTTGGTTTCCAATGTCCACATGGCAGCTAATAACCCTTTGTAACTACAGTTCCAGGAAATTCATGCCTTATTCCAGCCTCTGTGGGTACTACATGCAAACAGTGCACAGACATATATGCAGACAAAACATCCTGAGACATAAATTTTAAAAATGAGTCTTTTAAATATATATGTTAGTTTTAGAGACAAAGTCAAGAACAAAGATTGGTAAAAATATACACTACTGTATATAGTAATAGTGCTAGGCAAGAAATATAAAAAGAGGATAAGAAGTACTTGGGCTTGTAAAAACAAATGTCAGCATTAAATATAGTGGCTAGGAAGACTTTATTGGGAAGAACTGAATGAAAGTCCCAAAGGCTGTGGTCTTCAGTCATACAACTACTCAGGGGATTAATTGTCCTAAAAATAACCCTGACACCTGAGCATCAGAACCACAAACCACCAAGGGTTAGAGTCAGAAAGTAACTTGTTTCTGCACATAGCCAGTAACTGCGATTTAGACCTAGGTCTTCTTGACCTCAGAGCTTGTGTTTTTATCTTGATGGTTAAGTACAGATCTACAAAGAGATGCACACATCAGTTTCAAGGAATGCATTCTGGCCCTTTTATTCGTATAACTTCATGATCAGCCATGGTGTTCTCATAAACCTTTCAAGAAAACCTAGAAAATCTATTTTACAGAGTACTTGAGGTTTTTCAACAAGACATTTTCCTTGAACTAGCTGAGCTTCATAAAATATGACTTTGACCTTTCTAATCAGTGGTGCAGGAACTTGAGTGGTCATAGTCAGTCTGGGAGGTGGCCAGAGCTTCTGTGTACCTGTTAGGTCTTACATAGAGAGATTAAGGCTCCCTTCTATGTGTGTTTGTTCTTATTTGGCTACATGGAAACACGCACACACAGCATCCACTTATTTGTCAATCTTTGTTATACTTCAAGACAGACAACCAGTTTATATTATAGAAAGCTTGGATTACAAGAGAATCTTAAAGGACAGTGGGCATAATTTGCTCTTGGAAAGGAATGAATAAGTAAGAGGTCATGGTGAGAAGAGGTTCATAGGGTCATTTTAGTGTTAAGTGTTTAGTTTCTTTTGAAGAGTTTAAACATAAATCTTGAACCTGATCCTTGGGACTTGGATTCAAGTTTTGAGTGATGAAGAGGCAAATGTAGATTCAACACTTTTCCTGGGCCAGGAGATCAGATGCAGATCCCTCCAGGAGGAATTAATGACATCTCCATGATAAATTTTTCCTACTTTACAGTATTTACTAAGATTTTACTGTCACTGTTGCCCTTTACTGCTTGCTCTTTACTCTTCACTCTCATTACTAACACATCATTCTGAACATTGTACACAGGATCTTATTTCCGTAGTCTCTTCTACCAGGATGGTTTTAGTCTAAGAAAAAATTTTCTCTCATCTTTGCACATTAAGTTGAGATGTCTTTGTTTAAGACTCTGGTCTGGGGCTCTTCACTGTGTAAATTTTCCTAAACTTCTACTTAATATTGATTTATTACATTCAAGTGTTTTCCATACAGGAAGAGAATGAGAAAGAAGAAAGATGAGGAGAAACAAGAAGAAGAGAAGTAAGAAGAAGCAGAGTGGGTGAGTAAGGAGGAAAATGGGGCCAAAGCTAGGATAAATGTTATCATAATTTTCCAACAGTAAGCTGAAATGGGTGACTTGTTTTAATCTCTCAGGCTGAGCAGCAAGTGTTCTTTGTTTGGTTAGTTTGGAGGGTTTTTTTTGGGGGGGGGCAGGATCTTAAACAGAGTCCCCTACTGCCCTATTATTACAAATTATGTACCTAGTTTTCATAGGGGTCAGCATATCCAGAGTGTGATGGTTGAGTCTCGCCCTGACAAAACCACCTTTGTGAACATGGTGTCTCCCCTGAAAGTAAATTCAGTCATGAGTTTTAGACAAGGATATGTTCAGAAATTCCTTATTTAATCAAGATAACAGATAATTATTGAAACTGCAATTTAATTATCAATTGTATTTATTAATAAGTATAAACTGTAAGATTAGGCCAGCGGAGCAGATGGTGGCCTCTTTCTGCCCAGCTGATTGGTCATCAGTGACTTTTATTAACCAATCAAGAGAATGCCTCAGAAAGGGCGGTAACCAGAGCTTAACATTGAAATCAGCCTATCAAAAGCAATGTATTAGACCTTTCCCAACAGATTATTATTAGCATGCTGATGGTTAGTATGAGAAAAGTGAAACTCCACTTGGAGTCTAGAAATCATGATCTTCTAAGGAGATGAGGTGGTCCTGCAGTGACTGTGGCTTGCACAGTTGGCTGGAATCTGCCCCTCCTAATTTTTTTTCTTTTTTCCAGATATAGCATACACCCTAAGGTACAGGTCAGATCTAGTTGAACATTATGAAAGTCATTTGAAATAGGCGCTGTACTTTTAAGCCTGTATTTCCTCAATGTTGGAGCAATAGACATAACTCTGGCATCAGTTTTTCCAGTCATTGCCAAAGCTCTCATTTAGAAAAAAAGTCTGTTTTAGAAAGTGAGTATGTTTCCTCAATATGTTTTAAAATGCAGACAAAACCTCTCTTATAGGCTTTTATAAGGACTAGAAGAGATAATACATATATACACACACATATAAGACATTGGCACAGACACTAACTCAGAAAAAGTGATAATGTATATATGTATGTGTGTGTGCATATAAATATATATTAATTATAATGGCTAATGGTGATTGCCTCTACATAGGCAATGTCAGAGTTGAGCTATTCTCAATGGGCCTTTCATAGTCTCTGTGTCTAAACCATGTGAGCCATTCATACAATACTGCATTAATGCTGAGCTGATTGAGCCTCTTATGGGATTTGACTTCTGATGGACTTCATCAATTTAATAATAATATATTATTATATATTAGATATTTATTATTTTATATATTTTCTATTTATATATCATTCAATTTAATAATATATTATTATTATATCTTATTTAAGGGATATATATTATATATACATACACACATATAATACATATATATAAATATATATATATATATCCATCCCCTATAAATCCTTTTTTTTTTTTTTTAGTTTTTCAAGACAGGGTTTCTCTGTGTATCCTTGACTCTCCTGGACTCAGGCTGGCCTTGAACTCACAAGAGATCTGCCTGCCTCTGCTTCCCTGAGTGCTGGCATAAAAGGAGTGAGCCACCACACCCAGCAATTACAGACATCTGTGAATTGCCATGTGGGTGCTGGGATTTGAACCTGGGTCCTTTGGAAGAGCAGTGAGTTCATCTCTCCTCCCCTAAAAATCCTATGAGGCCATCCAGACTTTGGTGGTGGCCCTTAATCACTTCTGAAGAGAATGTCCTCTAGAATAATAAGCCTAGGTTTAGGTGCTTAAGGAAAGCACTGTAATGTCACTTGTATATTAACATTTTAATTTTAAAATGACCATATATTTACAAAATGTTTTACCAAATAACAAATAGTGCTTGTGTCTTAGTTACTTTTCCATCACTGTGATGAGATACCACAGCCAAGGCATCTTACAGAAGGCGCTTTTTTTTGGTCTTATGGTTTCAGAGGGTTAGAGTATGTGATCATCATAGCAAAAAAGCATAGCAGCAAGGAAGTAGGCATGGCACTGGAGCAGTAGCTGAGAGCTCATATCTGGATCCACACAAAAGAAGAAGCAGAGAGTACCTAAATATGGGATGCGCCATTTAAAATCCTTTGGAAACTTTAAAGCCAGTTCCCAGTGAAGCACCTCCCCCAATAAGGACACACCTCCTAATTATTCCTAAACAGCTTCAACAACTGGGACCAAGTGTTCAAACCAACACATTCTACTTTCTGGCCCCATAGACTTGTGGCCCTATCATAATGCAAAATGCATTTAGTCCAACTACAAAAGTCCTCATGGTCTTTCAGACTCAACACTGTTTCAAAAGTTCAAAGTTCAGTCTTGTGAGACTCAAGGCAATCTCTAATTAAAACCACCTATAAAACCAACGAGCTAATGATATACTTCTAATATATTATAGCAAAGAATATACATTACCATTCCAATTGGTGTTGGGGCATAGTGAGGAAATCTAGATCAAAGCAACAATGAAAACCAGCAAGGCAAACTTTAAATCCTAAAACTTCATGTCTGATGTTGGAGGGCTTAGGTAGCTCTGTCCTTCTGGCTTTGGTGACTACAACATATTTTTATGTCTTAGATTGGTTCCACTCCTTGTATGTAGCTCTCCTTGGTAGATATTCCATGGCTCTGGCATTTCCAACCTCCCATGGTCTTCAATGCAATCCCAGCTTCACTTTCGCAGCTTCACACAATGGCCTCTCAGGACTTCTTACCCTCTCAGAACCTTCATGCAGGGTTTGCCATGGCACATATTGTCTGGCCTCTAAATCTAAAACCATGTGGATGATGCTGACAATTTTGGATGCCCACTTGGGATAGAGCCTGGTCCCTTCAAATCACTTTTATACTCTGTCACCAAATGACATGCCTCCACCAACAAGACTACATATCCCAACCCTTCTTAAACAATTCCATTAACTGAGGACCAAGTATTCAAACATGTAAGCCCATGGGAGCCATTCTCATTCAAATCAGTTATCCCATGAACATCTTTTTCCTGGTCTAGCATTGCAGGTTCCATTTAATGGTTGTGTCTCCTTCTTTTGACATGAAGCACCTTCCACATCATTTTTTTAATAATTTATTTTTTATTTCTTCAAGTTACATCTCAATCACAATCCCCTCCCTACTCCCCCCTCCAGTCCCACCTTTCCACCCTCTTTCCCCTCAACCCCCCATCCTCTACCCTTTTTTTTTTTAGTTTAAGGTATATCTTTTTCTCCCCAACAGCTCCCCCTTTCAGTCCAACAAATGGCTCTTTCTCTTATAACAATAAATATAATACAAAACAACAGATATAAATAGGCCACAATTATGAGAGTTATATGGCTTAGCATACATTCCCAATGTCCAGTCCATATGTATTTGGCCCCTGACTTTAACATTCTACTATCTAACCATCTCCATGAGTTTAAAGTTCTATATCTAATTCAGCTTTCATACTAACTTGCATCACAATTTTAAAAGCATCTTCTTAGATCCAGAACACCCTCTTGATTCCTAAACAACTCAAAATTTAACTATGAGACTCTAGTTATCTATTCTTCAACCACCTCAGAGACCTGAGAGGGATAAATATATCTGATTATATAGGAAGTGCAGGGCCCGGAGCTTCCAAAACTAAGAAATGACATACCAGTGGCTTCCTGGACAGTTCCCATTTTCTCTCCATACATTACAGCATCAATCTTCAGCCATTTGGCCCCGTTTCTCTGACAGACATTGATTGTAGAGCAGGAATTATGAAGGACTTGCCTACCCAGTCTTGGCAGAGCTAGGCTGTTGACTTATCTGCTTCCTAGTTTTGTCATTTTTGGACGGCATTCTGTCTACAGTTGAAGCAAGGGGTTTTTCTTGCCAAGAGATAGGCTTGCCACTAATTCAACCATCTCACACTGGAGATTCTTCGATGCTCATCTTCTACTTGGAGTAGAATAGGGGGTGCTGTCAGGTGCTGACACCACATCATCTTTTTGACTTTATATTTTATTTATGAGCTCAATACTTTTGAGAACTGGCCAAACACTTTTGTAGTGCATTCATCAGTTAGTTTGATGTTTCCTCATAATTACTTCCTGGTTGTTAATTTTTTGCAGGCATGCCACAGAAATGATGCTGGATACTTTCTAGTTCAGTGCATAAAAAGCATATGAAACCCACTTATTCTGTTACTGGTAATGTTAGCTCTGATCCCTCTTAGTCTTTGGCATAACTTAATACTTTCACTATTCTGTGACTAACACTATTCTATACTTGGCCTCTAGAAGCCCTCAAGTTGACTCCTGAATCACTTAAAAATATTTTTACCTTATTTGCTTATGTTTAATTCTGAATGTTGTTGTAAAACAAGAAAATGCATCCCCTCTAACCCATCACAGCAACTCTGTTGATGACCTTACTACTCTCACAACGACTGCGGCTGAGCTGCGCCTGTGTGCAGGTATTTCCCAGATGGTGTTTGCATGGGCATTTGACTTCTATGAGTACTCTGTTATCTGTCTGGCATTACTGGATCTCCTGTAGTAGCTTTTTTGAAATATTTTGAAGGGACAGAACAGAACAATTTATTATGGTCACTTGAGCTCTAAAACACACTTTCTACATTGTTCTTGTGCTGGATTTTATTTAATTAACTTTTGATTTTGCATTGCAAGACCCTGATATACATTAGAAGGTCACCACCTAGCCATTTATCTTTTAAAGTAACTAGACTGGTTATTTTTTCAAAGTTCCATCAGGTTAAAACAGTTAGCAATTTTTCTCCTTGCAGTGTCCCTTCAGCCTGGACCAGACGGATAATAGATCAGCATAGGTTCAGCTGCATTACAACATTAGTCATCAATTAGGTTTAAACCAGCACTGTAATATATCATTTATCTTGCCCGCCACAGCTCTTCTGAACATTTAATTTTTTAAGGCCTCTTAGGGTTTTTTCCCCTTCTCTTCTGAACTGGCCCCTTGCCTCTTTTCCTTTGTCTCCGGCACAGACATCTCCTTAAGGAACAATAAAAATTAGATTTGTTTGACCTGCTCTCAGGGTTCATTTTGGAGAGATGGATTTTAATAGCATTGACTGGTAGGGCAGACAGCTTTTATGCAATATTCCAGACATTTACTCACTGTCTTTTGCTGAGCCCTCAGCAGGTGTGTGGGGAAGAAGGTGTGTCTATCTGCCACTGAAGAGCTCGTTACCATTCCCTTCACATGAGACAGTACTCAGAGAAATTGCTTACCCGCACATGGTGGGCATCTCATTAGGAGCTAGAGACATTAGCTAGCCTTCCCCATCTAATAGCCTGTTTTAATCTCTTCAATCCTACATTTATTACATTGTTAATTTAAAGGGATATCTTTGCTCAATGAGGTCTTTCCAAGATGGACGAGGTTGAAATGGGGTCTCTGCTTTTATATTACCTTCTTCATGAATATTCTGCTTCAGGCTCAGGATGTTTTCTCATTTCAAGATCGACTGAGGTCATGATGAGAGCATGTATTTGTAGCCACACTACCCAGGGTTTGAATTCTGATGCAGCCATTTATGAGGTGAGCCACTGTCGGGATTTGAGCTGGTGACCCTACCTTTCTGAGGCCCACCTCATTAGAATAGTAATACCTTTCTCACAGTACAGCTGCCTTTTTTCCCCTAACAAAGCCATGGTTGTTGTGGCACGCCTGACACAAAATGGAGATATTTATTTATTTATTTATTTATTTATTTATTTATTTATTTTGGAGAGGTAGAGATGACAGTTTTCATGCCACAAATATCTATTGAACATCTACTTAGTAACAGGCAATCTTCTAAGCAAGAGATGCAGCAATGAACAAAGCAGATAAAACATTTAGCCCTGAGAGGTTCAATTTCTATAGGAGACAACAGCAGAAAAGTGAATAAGGCACTGATCTGCTAGATGGTGCTGGGCTAAGAAGGAAAAGACAGAGCGTTGAGGTTGAGTCTATTAAATAAGAAATAAAATGTTTCTCTCTAGTATCTAGCACAAAACTAATTACCCATAATTTTTATTCATGTATATCACTCATTTGCTATGTTTTCTGCACACTTTTCAAAGTTAAACATCATATCATCCCCTTCCCTTTCTCTCTCCAATTCCTCCCATGTACCCTACTCCCTTCTTCTCTTCTTCTCAAAATCATAGCCCTATATATACATATGTGTGTGTGTGTGTGTGTGTGTGTGTGTGTGTGTGTGTGTGTGAAAACATATAAATACAACCTGCTCAGTTCATTTAGTGTTACTTGTATGTGTGTGATTTCAGGGCTAACCACTTGTTCTCCACATTTATCCAGCATCTTTGGAAGTGATACTGTAGGCAAGACATGGATCCTGGGATTCTTGGGAGTGTTTTTTTTTTTTTTATATAAGTACTTTATTTTTTTTTTCCTCAAGTTACATCTCAGTCACAAACCCTTCCAAATTCCCCCTTCCTGTCCCACCCTTCCACCCTTCCCCCCCAACAGCTTCCCTTTTCAATCCAACAAATGGTTATTTCTCTTATAACAGTAAATTCTATACAAAACAGCAGAATTAAATAT
>CAJQZJ010032273.1:5528445-5565843 GCA_907164525.1 Lophiomys imhausi | reverse complement strand
GGGTTGGGAAGGGGGAATAGGGAGGGGTTTGTTACTGAGATGTAACTGAAGAAAAAAAAAAATAAAGTATTTATAAAAAAAAAAAAAAAAGAGGAAAAAATACAGCAAGTTGATAGATTTGGTCAGGCACTTGGCACAGCAGACTTTCTGCTTTTTGATGCTGATGGGGATATTCATCAATGATCCAGTCTCCTGGACTGCCCCCTCCACTTTTTCATCTGATTCTTTGAAGGCACCTCACTATCCAACAACAGGGTAAGAGCAGGCCAGACAGCAGGGCAGACAGCTGGTGAGACTCAAAACAAATTTCTATTTTGTTATGGAAGCCTCCAGGTTTCTGCTGGAAGAAGAATAAACTACCAGCTAAAGCAGAGAATCGTGCCATGAAAAGATTCTCTGGAGAAAATGTATAAAATTAGTTGGGGTTTTCAAAATAACATTTTAATGTGTTTAGAGGGGTCAGTTTTTAGTCTTGACCTTATCAAGAGTTCGACATTTGAATGTAGACTTTGAATAATTTATTGATTGGATTAGATAAGTTCTAGCTCTGGGAATAATGCCATAGAATTAATTACTCTGCCTTTGCAGATGTATCTCAGTTGGTAAAATGTTTGCTTGGAATGCATGAAACCCTGTATCACATAATTGGGTACGGTGGTGCACACATACAATCCTAGTGCTTGGGAAGTGGAGGAAAAATGATCAGATGTTCAATGTCATCCTTGTCTATATAGAAATTTCTAGATCAGAGTAGGCTATCTGAGACCCTGTCATAGAATAAACAAGCAAGCAAGGAAGCAAACAAACAAACAAACAAATAGCAAATATGACTTGCAAAAGTTTAATTAGTTTCTGCTCACTTATAGAGCTATTCATCTCCCCTCTGCATGTCTGTGTTGGCCCATCTTCTTTTGTGCTTTAATTCTGAGTATCACACATCACCTTATGCTAAGGAAAGTTGTGACTCCAGTATTCCAAAAAAATGAGTCTCTGAGTTGCATTTTTTTGGAAATTATTTATATTCTGCTACAGTTTGTTAGACAACATAATAATTATAAAATAACAATAATTTCTCTCTGTCCATATAATATAGCATGGAAACTGTAAATGAGATAGGACAGTACAGGCCCCCTATTGTGCCCCTTCTACAAAGAAGAAAAGAAAACACAGAAAAATCTCATGGGAGCCGCAGGGGCTCCCTCCCTGCTCCTGGGTGGTGGGAACAGCAGGGACTCCTTTCCCTGCATTGGATGGGCAATAACATCACAGTGGTGAATAGGCCATCGCAGTTTATGTGAAATTGTCCCAGACTTAATACCGAGAGCCCAGCACCTATCATAAGATGCTGAATTTATACTAGACAAATTTGGTTGACTGGTTACCTAGCATGCTGGATAAAATTGCTCCTGTATCATTGAACATGGATACATTTACAAAGTCAGTAGGACCTACAGATTTAGAAGGAAACAAATGAAAGTCATGCTGGAAACATTTTGTTTCTTTCCATTGGTGAAATAAAGTGGGGCCTACTGCTTTTCTTTGGAGACCTCCAGAGAGAAGCTGATGGTGAGACAGAACACAGAATTTTGAGGCTTCAATGGCAAGTCAGTCCTTCCTTTAATTCTCTAAGTAGCTACTGAAGGGACTTCCAAGTATTCTTTGAATGGCAGTTTACTTTGCATATATTTAGAAGATAATTGTACTTTGGGTATACGTGGGTATATGGATGGTAAGATAAAGTTTCCTGATATTATCAACATGAGAGCATCCCAAAGACTCTGCATTCCCTAGAGCAGATGACTCTACCTCTGACTGTCTCTTCAAAATACCACAGTTTGGAGAAAAGTGGTAGAGAGAGCATTTGCTTTACTTGTACCAATTAACTGACTGATTAATTAGCAAAGAAGCATTCTTGTCTATCTGTTCTTGAGAAGCTGACGACCAGGCCATTTCCTCAAGAGATGAGAATGAAAGATGGGTCAGGAAAAATGAAGAGGCTAAGGTCTTTTATAGACTTGGAAGCCTTAGGACAGCCCATTTCTTTTGGGGGGGATCTCCCTGCTTCTGTTTGGAGAGAGCTCTGTCTGCATCAGTACCTTCAGACCTATGAGGGAGGTGAGGAAGTAGCTAGCTCCCAGACCCATGAACAATGTTCTGACTCTAGGCACAAAAGCTCAGTGACTATACTATGCTGCGTCTTTGGATTTATAGACAACCCTGGCCCTGGGACTGAACCATTTATGATCACAGACAGATTGCTTAGCTGACCTGAATTGTAGTTTCTTCATCCACACATTTTTATTTTTTTGAATACCACAGCAATTTGGAGGTTCTGGCTACTGACTGGGGGATTAGGGATCTCCCTAGCAAGGCCTACCACAGTGTCAGCCTTAGGGTAAGATGCATAAGGTATCTGGGGACCTAGGTTTTTACTCCAAGAACATTAAACTCTCACTTATGCAACAATTTTTACCCAAACCATACTCTCAATGTATTAAGTGATTTTGACAGCAAATATTAATGATACAGATTGTGTTTTTATTACATTTCTGTACAACTCAGTTCACTGCTTCTGATTATTTTCTTTATTCCAATTGTATTGCAATGAAAGATTTCTTTGTAAACTAAAGAGTGCGTAGCTTACTAATCCATCAGTATTCTTTTCCATGTCTACTTGAATTGATTATAACTTTTGTTATTTTGAGTTTTCTTTTATGAGCATGCATTCCACAATATTCAGCATCAAAATCTATTTAAGAATAGCTCAAATTTTGTTGATTTCTTGTCAGCATTATATAATATGATGTGTGGTTTCATCCATTATCAGTTTTTTTTTTTGTGCCAAATCTGTCTACTCATAATGTTTGTTAAGGATTATCCAGACATTAAACCACAGAGATAAATGGTCCTCGTTTGCTCTTCTAAAGCAAAAACAGCCATTGGGAAAACAGGAAAATGACTTGACATGAGGCAGACTATAAACAAAGGGATCAAAGCTTTCTACTTTACTCTGTCCATTCCCCAGCCCACTGACAAACCCTGAACTGGCCTCTGACATTGCACACCTGGAACTCGAGGCACACCTGACCTGGCCTCTTTTTTGGCACAAAAATTATTTCAAAGAGGCACAGTAAAGTGCTTTTCACCCTTGCCCATTTTCCTTAGTACTCCAAGTTCAGCACTGGCCTCCCTTTGTTCCTACCCAGTGCAGTCTAGCTAAGTGTGCACCTTAATTTTCAACAAAACAAAATTTAATTTAGTAAAATCTTTTTGAACACAGAAGGGTGGTGATAAGTAAAAGAGTTCTGAGCAAAGGACTTAATTTTTAAAGTCTTGGCTTCTCATCTGAAAACGAATGTGCCCAGCCTGCCTAGCATCTTGAGCTATCACAAACGTTTTTCTCCCTTTGTTTGTTGTCTCTAACCTGCACTGAGTGTTTTCAGCCAGCTGTAACACACTCAGGGCCGACCACCTGTATAATCCCAACAGTAAGTTCATGACATTGGAGCTACCTGTGAATGTCCCGATGGCACTTTCAGGCAACAGAATTCCCTAAGAGTATACACTCATAAAAGATGAAGAAAGGCTGGATTCTGGCCTTAAGAGTCTGGGTCAAAGGTCATGTGCATTATACCCTCTAGCTGCAAAGAGAAAGTTTTTGTGATTTTGTCTGTTTTTTCCAACAAAGGCATGAGAATTGGCATTACTCCCATCCACCTGAAAAAAGACCCACAGGACATATCAGACATTCTATAAATGCTTCCTGACTAGAGTCTCATCTCAACTGAGCCTGTCAGTGAGAGTCACATAGCAGAGCTGGTAGGAGGCAGTGGAAGGACTAAGGACCCAGGGACCCTCCTCTTTCCCAGCACCTTCAGAAAGCCTTTCAACACCCTGATTTCTATGTGCTCTGGCACACACATGAATTATGGGCCTCTTCCAGCTGCCTGCTCAGCCCATGTCTGGAGAGGTGCCAGCCTCCTGTTTGATCGGCTCTAGCAGCAATGAGGTAGTTAAGGCTGAGCAGAGTGCAGCTGGCTAAGAAAATGGGTAAATATTTTATAGACTGTACGGTAAATAATATGTTCAGAGAAACAAGGTGAATCTTTTATAGGCTTGAGCCCCTGTTAAGCCTGCAATTAAATGCTGGTGCTGGAAGAAGTAGAAATAGGCTTCAAACTCTCCTGTCTTACTGAGAATCAAAGGCCTACCCGTAAATTCTCAGTAAGTGGTTTAGACTGCTTCCTGATGCTAAATTGCTCAAGTTGAATGTCTTTCTTTTCTATGAAGAAAAGGCCCTTTTCCTTACTCAGTGCTACTGACAGAAGTGTTCACAGACATTTCACAGTATTTATATGTTTTAACTGGAATGTCTATGTAAGAACTGTTTTCATCCTTTTAAAAATTTATTTATTTGTCTATTTTACATTCCAATCAAACCTCCCTTCCTCCCTTCCTTCCAGTCCCCAACCTACTTCCCCCATAGAACTTTATCTATTAGATTTATTTCAGTCCTCATGCAATTCCAGTAAGATGCACGCAGAAATTGTTAATAAATATTTGCATTTCACTTGCTTGTTGAAGCCCCACTTGCAGCAAGCCCTCCCTTAGCTCAGGGCTTCTTAAACTTTCCCCACATTTGACATCTTTATTGATGACATTGAGAAATGTTTATACAATGGTGCATTTATAGGTATATAAAATTGGTATACAAGTCAAACATTTACAGATCAATCTTAAAGAAATCTCTACTTTGCTGTACATATAATGACTTATAAAACTCAAGCAAGTCATCAATTCAAACAACAATTTTTAAAGCCAAACATTTTAATAAAATACAATCTAAAATTGTGCTACTTTTGTCAACTTACATGAAGAGTGAGGATAGGAAAATATTTAAAGTGGTTTTTGTAGAATTATACTATTACTTTTCTATAAGGCTAGAAAACTTTGTGGGGATAGTTAAATAAATAGAACTCTTCAATTTGTAACATACAATAATCTTGACTCTGAGCCAAGATGTTTTAGACAGTATTCACTGGCACTGCATTGGGAACTGTCTTCTACAGGGCAAAGTCAGTCTTCTGCATGTTTGGATTAAGGCAGTAGTGAAGTTGCATGATATAATAGGAGTAACTGCTAACATGAATACTTTGGATTAATTCTAAGTTCTATTTTTAATTCCTTTTTTGGTTGTTTCAGGTTCAGAAACATTTTACTGTTATCAATTCAGTTATGTAGACCCATGTTGGGTCATGAGACGACATAGTCTATGAAGCTGAGAAACAAACAGTATAGGAATAACTTGAAAGATTTGATATTTAAAAAACGTCCTTTGCCTGTATGTACAACTACCCTGCATATAGTGATTTTTCTTTTGAGTAGGTTGATCAGCTCCTGCGACCTTCAGTTTAAGAAGCTGGGCTCAACTGGGAAAATATCTTCACCAACCCCACATCTGTTAGAGGGCTAATATCCAAAATTTACAAAGAGCTCAAATTAAATGCCAAGAAACCAAATAATCCAATCAAAAAATGGGAAACAGAGCTAAACAGAGAATTCACAAAGGAGGAATCCCTAAAGGCTGAGAGACACTTGAAGAAATGCTCAGCATCCTTAATCATCAGAGAAATGCAACTCAAGATGACTCTGAGATTCCATCTCATACCTATCAGAATGGCTAAGATCAAAAACTCAAATGACAGCACATGCTGGCAAAGTTGTGGAGAAAGGGGAATACTCTTCCATTGCTGGTGGGAGTGCAAGCTTGTACAACCACTATGGAAATCAGTTTGGCAGTATCTTAGAAAACTTGGAATAGCTTTGCCTCAAGAACCAGCATACCACTTCCGGATATATATCCAAATGATTCCTCACTAAACCACAAGGATGTTTCCTCATCTATGTTCATAGCAGCCTTATTTGTAACAGCTAGAAACTGGAAACAACCTAGATGTCCCTCAACCAAGGAATGGATAAAAAAAAAAAAAAAACTGTGGTACATCTACACAACGGAATACTACTCAGCCATCAGAAACAACAAAATCATGCAATTTGCAGCCAAATGGATGGAACTAGAGAAGCTCATCCTGAGTGAGCTAACCCAGACTCAGAAGGATGCACATGGCATCTATTCACTTATAGTCAGATTTTAACCATATGGTACAGCATAACTATGCTACAACCAACGCACCAAAGGGAATAGGAACATAGACTTTTTCTTCCTGTCCATGAGACACTTTGCCCTAGTGGTGCTGCCTTGTAGGGCCCTAGTGTATGAGGAGGCTCTTGGCCCTCATATGACTGCTTAACTGGGGTGGGGGACTGTTATGTAGGGACACTCCACTCAGGAGGAGTGTGATGATAGGGATAGGGGGTAGAGGGTGGGAGGGTGGGACTGGGAGAGGTGGAAAGAGGGCACTGTGATGGAGATGTAACCTGAAGTAATAAACATTAAAAAAAAAGAAAATACAGATTTCTTAACAGAAATAAAACACCAAGATTAATGAAAAAAAAACAAACAAACAAAAAACCCAAACAAACAAAAAAAGAAGCTGGGCTCTAGGTTACAGCTCTAGAATTCAATATCCTGTGGTTAGGAAGACAATGGCAATCAAGATAGTTAAGGTGGGGAGAGAAATGCTAAGGAGAAATATGAATCAAAGTAAGGGGAAGATAGTTTGCAAGAAAGAAATGTACAAACACACACATACAGAGAGAGAGAGAGAGAGAGGAAGCAAGAGGGTCTCACTCTCCCCTTTGAAGTTACACTCCCAATTGTTCAAGCTTTTCCCAGTCAAGCCACCTCTCTTAAAGGTTCCACCACCTCCCAATAGTGCCACAGGCTGAGAATCAAGACACAAACACACTAACTTTGGTTAATGTTCAAAATTGAACCCATACCACATGTGTGGGATGGGAGACTGGTAGAAAGGAGTTAACTAGATATTGCCATACCTCAGGCATTTGAGATGCTTAGGGAAAAGAATCATTATAAGGATGATGCAACTGTGTAGCTGAGTACAATCAATACACTAGAAAAATATGAAGGCCTGTGTGATTAGTCATCAATTTATATGGATCTCAGACGTCCTTCTGGGCAGTATGTAAAGAAATTTTCATTTGCTGCAGAGAGTAGAAAAACTGACTCTCAGGCCCAGAATTTAATTGAAAAGAGGGTAGAGATCTAGAAGAAACTGATTTTTTTTTTTTTACCACAGTAAGCTGGCTGCACCGAAGTCGAGGCCCTAACTGGAGAGGAGGAGGCGGCTGAGACTTGGAGGAGGAACATCAAGGTTGATTTCATGTGAAAGCCTGAAACCACAGAGTTTTCTAGACATTCGTGGCTATTGAATCACACATTTATGTTGGTTAAAGAATAGCACACGATCCTCCCTTAAGAATAATACAGATGCTTCTGTCTTGCAAGGTAAACATGACTCACCCACTCTCACCTGAAGCCACCACCAAGAATACTCCTTCACTTCTGTTTTGATCAACAGGCCAGTAATCATGTAAGGTCATAATAAAACCAACGAGGTGCTGGTACTAGATTGCCAGATATGCCATTGCACCTGAGAAGCTGAAGCAGAAGGATTATGAGTTTGAATCCACACTTAGATCTGAGCTACATAATGAGACTGTTTTAAAGAATGAATGCATGGATGAATCAATTTAAAACATAAATGAATAAAGTTAAAGAATAAATAAATAAAGAGGAAGAGGAGGAAAAGAAATTACGTTTTGAAACAGCAGAAGGATCTCACAACACAAACCAGCAGGGCTGGGAGGGAA
This sequence comes from Lophiomys imhausi, assembly GCA_907164525.1. Taxonomy (NCBI): domain Eukaryota; kingdom Metazoa; phylum Chordata; class Mammalia; order Rodentia; family Muridae; genus Lophiomys; species Lophiomys imhausi. Next base: position 5,558,049 of record CAJQZJ010032273.1, on the reverse strand, counting down.
TGCTTTTAGCCTGACTTTAAACACTGATGATTAAGCGAAAAGCAGGACACAAGCATTCTAAATGGTATAGTCTGTTTGAATGCCGTAAAAAGGGCTTAGGAGATGACATTAATGTCTATGAAAGGGCTGCCAGAAGCTTCAAAACAGTGGTAGTCCACACTTGTTGAAGGAAGACTGACAAGAGGTTCATTTCAAATGAGATAAAGGGGTTAGATAGAAGTAGGTATATTGGGATGAACTTGTAGGTAAGTCCCAAATCATAGGACACACTGTCTACCAATCTTGGACAAGATGCAGACAGAAAAGTATAACCAAAAACCTTTGGATACTTACTTGTTTCTCAGCTAATGATAGAAGACAACATCACGGTCCTGGTTCCCCGACATCAATGGGAAGAGAATACCACAAATAATAGGAATCACTTGTTGTCACTTAGCTATTAGAAGCAAGATCAGGGTGGCTCATGCCTCTGAAAGCCAAGAAAACAATAAATAGAGCATAGTATCTTTAGGGGCAATACAGATTACAGACAAAGCTGATGTTGCTCAATGTACACTCAAAAGAATTTACATTACTTGATCAAGAGATTCTCTATGTTCTGGACCTAAATTAATACATGAATTCAGAATCTACTGATTAAAGAATAAAGTACCCTGCAATATCAAAGAAGCACATTTAATAATGATTTCCTCAGGACCTTCCCCCAAAAGAGCATACAGCCTTTTATATGAGTGAGTAAGCAAATACTAGGGACAAGGTTTATGTGGGTGTTTCAGCAACTTCTATTCCCAGGTTCTGGGTTGGCAGTTTACTCTTGGAATGAAAAGTATTGTCAAGCCTCCCTTGCTAAATAGGAGCATACAGGACCACTAAGAAAATGGAATCCTGGCCTAAGTCCCTCTCAGGGTGTCCACTGGGTCCCATCTGGCACAGAGATTTTGGTTCCCGAGTGTATAATTAAAATGTATGTGGTGGTAGTTGACCCTGCACTTGGTCCTTGGCTTGTAACTACTATTGAAATAGGAAACAGGAAACAAAAGCCTCTTAAACTGATACTTTACTGGCCACAGTAGCAAATTAAAAACAATAACCCATCCCAGGAAGATGTAAGATCCAAGAATTATATTCATTAAATACTTAAAGGAGGCAAGGATGGCAAATTCTGTATTTCCCACTTAATTTATCTCTCTGCTCCAGTACCAAGAGGACCCCTTCATAAGATCTGGTCTAGCTTTTGAGTCTGGAAAAATGTCCAGGGGGAGAGAGAGAGAGCATCAGACAAAATCTAAACTTCTGATGAAAGAGTATTCCTTGAAGAAATGGACAGCTTCAGGATATGTTTAAAGGGGAAGTGATTCTCCATGACCAGACTAAACATATATATCGGGTACAGGTTTGTCTTTTCTGCTTGTAGGCCTTTATCTTGAAGTACTACACAAAGATTATTAGATGTGTCATCAAAAGGTATTCTGAATGATATTATGTGAAGGAACTTATTTCATAGTAACGAGGGAAAGTTGGTGATGTGTGATTGAATTCATTTGTCCTATTATACATTGTATGAATTGGCTCTAACACTGTAACAGAGTGATAGAACAGCCATTTAAATAATCATCTAAAGCTCCAGATTTGAGGTATGACCTAGAAAAGTTATTTTCAATCTCTCACAATGAAATAAACATGCAAAATTAATGACCCATAGTGGTGTTCTATCCCCATATGTAGAACTAGTTGGTTCAGGAACAAAGGAACAGATATTGTTCTTATTTAATTGTCATTTCTTATCCACTTGGGGAGTTTGTGCCTCTTGTCTGCACTATTTTGGACTCAGCAGATTTGGAATCATATCTCCCAAAGGAGGAAATCTTCCACCAGATGCACTCTGAGCATCCTGTTCAACGATCAGTTGTCAGTATCTTCTGGCCACCTTGGGAATTAGAGTTCATAGGGAAGCAGGGAAGGATAGGAATCAGTACCTTAAACAAATAATTGATCAGATCTCTCTCTCTCTCTCTCTCTATATATATATATATATATATATACATACATATATATATGTATATATATATATGGAGATAGATATATACATATAGGGAGAGAGAGAAGACTATATATATATGTATATATATATATACATATATATATATATATAGTCTTCTATACAACTAGGACCTAAAAGTGTAAGTTTGACTTCCAGGACATTTACTTTGCCATCTTTTGGTACCTGCTGTCATCTAGTCTTACTATTAAATATGTATATGATATCTATATACCTCATGGATGAGGGTCTGGACAAGCCTGCTTTGCATATTAGCTATGTGCTAGAAGGTGAGGATTTTATAAAATGGGAAAGGATATGTAAAGGAAAATTATCTGGAGAATCAATTATAGCATCATGGACTAATCTATCCTACCAATCTTCACCTTCTCACGGGAAAGAAAAGAAAACTGGCAGCATGTGGCCTCATTCCAGTTGTGTTGAATTAGGTAAATAAAGCCTGTGATTCTGAAAAGCCCAGCTGTAGCAGGTGTTGTACCGCCCCACAGATGCCCTGTTTAGGAGTGTTAGCTCTCATTCTCCCAGATACCAGGTGTCTAATGATCATCCAGATTTTGTAGAGCAGCAAGACAAAGGGATGGTTGCAAGAAGAAGTAGTAGGTCACCAAATGGATTTCTAATCCTATCAAGATTTAAATTTGTAGTGAAGATGAAACTTGAGATTAAAGATTGTTTAGCTTAAAGCCATCCAAGCTCATTCTGCCATCCCAGAAGGGCTCTTGGTACTGGGAGAAGCCTATGTCTCTCCCCTCACTAGTGTACCTTTAGATTTGTGGTTGCAGGGAAAAGCTACTCTCTGGAAGGGACACCACACTGTACTCAGCATGTGCTAGCTGCAGCTGTTCCACTCTTTCTCCCTCAGGGTCCCCTGGGGCATACCATATTTCTCTCAGACATTCTTGGAATATTTCATGATTCATTCTTGAAGCATGAACTTTTTAACTCTTTTCCCTGTGGAAGATTTTTTTTTTTCTAGCTAAGTTACAGGTTGACCTGGAAACTCACAGAACCTCTGTAAATAGGTCAGGAGAGATCCCCTATGTTGGTCAGTAGCCTGTTCTCTTAAGTCTCACTTGCTGAAACCCACTCATTTATTTGCTTTCTCCAGAATACATTAAGACCAAAAGGATCTTATTTTATTGAAAAGTGACTTGGTCAAAGGCTCAGCGTGAGGTAGAAACTTTTTGCATTCCAAATTCATAAACCCATGGTGCCTGACTTAGTACACTAGATTATACTAAATGAGAAAATGAGTCAATTTCTTTGTTTTGCTAATGATACTCATGACTTTTACATAATATTTTAAATTATAATGTTGGGATAGAAAAGTTGAACTGGGCTGGCTCTATATTCCTAATAAGAGAATGAACATCCACAAGAAAAATTCTTTGGAACTGGAACTAATATATATCTCTAAAGATTTACATTTCCCCCCCTCTGATGTTCTAATAGCCTGTGAGAGATTCAAGATCACCTTTCTTATAGCAAATGAAATTAGGACCCAAGAAACCAATGAACATATTCAAAATTTCCCAGCTTGTCTAAATCAGCTCATGTAGAATGTTTGGAATCTTTTCACAGTCCATTAGTTTCTGGGGATAATTGTCATTTTTATGAAAGGCGAGTTTCTCTAGAAGTTAAAGTATCCCTTGCTCTGAAGCTGGGCAGAATTTTGCATTCTCTCAGGAGGGAAGAGTCTGCAATAGCAGCTGTTACACCCTATTCCATTCCCCACACCCCACCCTCTGACATCATGGGTGTACAGCTCATTTCTGGAAGGAATCACCCATAAAAGATCCACCCAGTGGCTCAACATCATAAAAATGAGCCCATCCTCTGAGCCAGAGAAGTCAGTCCCTGATCCCAAAGCAAAGCAAGAAGCCAGTGGTTTCATGAATTTCAGGCCAGATAGTAGAGCTTAGGACTCAAATCTTAGAACAACTGAACATATTCCAGTAGTTCCATGTCAGTGATTTAAGATTATAGTTCTATAGGACAGTCTTTAAATAGATCCAATACCATTGAGAAGAAAGTGTCAGTGCTTAGCCTGGCAAACAAGGCTATTCATGACCCAAATCTTGCATCAGCACCCCTTTAGTTCCCTCTCATATGTTTAAGGACATGAAAGTACCCCAAGTGTCACATGCACCTGGCTCTTCGCAGAAGCTGAGCTTTCTTGTTCTTGCTGCTTTTCTCTTGCTACCTCTTCACTGTCTAGATAATTTTAAGCCTAGCCTCACATCTTCTATGAGAAGTCTTCCTGAAAGTTCAAGTCTAGGTAAGGTGCTAGTGTAACAACATGAATAGCTGACATTGTATTTCTCTATTTGATCACCTTTAGGCTGGGAGTGACACAGATCCAGGGAATGCATCTTGGCCATCAACAGTATCCCTGGGGCAAGGCAAAGATTGGCCATTATCATGAACAAAATATATGAAGAGCTTGTGGACATACATATTATCATCAGAGTGGCATGCCTTCTAGATCTGATCACTCAGAGAGTCACATTTAATATCCTATTCCTCAATCTCCTACTTCTGAGTCCAATTTGCACAGACATCTTGGGGGGTGTTTCTTCTTTACTTCTTCATTCACATCTCTTCTTTCTCTTCATCCACCTCTTACTCAGTTACTCTTCCTCCCACACCCACTTCAATCAAATTTTCACTTCAATCAAAAGTAGTCACATTGATCTTTAAAGCTACAGTGCTTTCTCATTCTCCAGAGTAGAGTATCGAAAGGCTCCTTCTTCAGTTCTCTCCCCAGCTTTCTTTCTTTCTTTCTTTCTTTCTTTCTTTCTTTCTTTCTTTCTTTCTTTCTTTCTTTCTTGGTAAAGATTTACTTATTTATTTTATGTGTATGAGTGCTCTGTTTTCACGCATGCCAGAAAAGGGAATTAGATTCTGTTCCAGATAGTGTGAGCTACCATTGAGTTGAACTCAGGACCTCTGGAAGAGCAGCCAGTGCTCTTAACTGCTGAGCCATCTCTGTCTAGCTTTCTTAGTGATCCTTACATATATTTTTTTGTGTGCTTGATGTTTATTCTGACTTATTAATAACCCATTAAATGCAAAGGATTTGCAAGAGGAAAAAGAAGGAAGTAGAAATAAAATGCTATGTTACCTGTTTGGAAGTCTAACAAAATATGTTTAGCAATTTATAGACAACAGAACATTTCTATTCACAGTTCTGAGGCCTGGGGAATATAAGAGCAAGGCAATAAAAGATTAGTGTCCAGGGTGAGTTCCAGGACAGCCAAAGATACACACAGAGAAACCTTATCTCCAAAAAAATAAAAAATGAAAAGATTGGTGTCTTTTAAGAGCCCATTTCCTCCTTCATGACATTTGTGTGTACTCATGTCTTCAAGATGGCTAACAAGTTCCCTCAGAACTCTTTTATAAGGTCACTGTCTCTTTAATCTAAAGATCTATCTTCTAATACCATTGCCTTAATAATGAAAACTCAGGTCAAGAATTTAGGGGAATACAATATAGATTTTATTTGAATGAAACATGTTTAGTATGTTAAAGAATGTTGGACTGATTAAAAAAAAGACTGGCAGGATGTGTTACATAGTAAATAAGCAACATGCTCCAAGACTGGGCCTGGTCTTGATCCCATAGTGATCAAGGTCAGTAGATCATGCTTCTCCTTGCTTCCCAGGCATGGATAGTGTCTTGAACCTTGTAACTTTGAGCTCAAATACTGATTGATAGTCCATTGTTTGTAGAGTCCTGCCTGGCACTAACCACTGACCTACACAGCTTGCTACTTCCTGACCCTGGGTTTTTTTTTTTTTCTCTCTCTCTCCAGGCTTAGCCACTTGTTAACTCCATCCTTGTCAAGGAACTCTCAGAACTGATAACATTTGATCAAACAATAGTTATTGAGAATCTCTTCTATACTAATGCATTTTTCTCCTAGATGATGATTTACAGACACCTACCTCATATTGTTTCATAATTCCACCTGCTGTGTTTCCACCTGCTATGTGGTTTTAGGTATGTGATATCCTGGTACCTCTCCTCCAAGAAAGAACTTGTTTAGCAACTGGGCTCCTCCCCATCTGCCCAACTCTTGTACATTGCAAGGTCTGGGCTCTATAGAACAGAATCAGCAAGGGAGCATTTAGGGAGGCTGAATAAGAAGGGTCATCAATGTGGAAGACATGCCTTTCCTCTTGAAATGTGATAAGAGGAAAAATTACAAGAGTCCAGGAAGGTAGGAAAGTAGTGTTACTGCTATTTGATCAGCATTAAGTGTAGTTTGTCCCCAGTAAAACTCATATTAAGATTTACTTCTCCGTTGTAGCAATATTGAGAGAAATAGAGAGAACAAATCACACTCTTTAGTAACCCAATACTAGAAGTGGCATCTCATAATATTAAAAAATCACATTTTACTATTTGGAAACAAGCATTTTGGTCTAGGCCACAGTCAAGGAAAGAGGCTCATAGGAAGTGATAAGGCCATAAACACTAGAGGACTATTACAACTTGAACTACATGTCTTACCCTGCACATTCACATGCTGAAGTCTTGAGCCTTAGTACCTCAGAATGAGACTTTTATGTGTAGACAGGGTCTCTTCAGGGGTAATCAAGTTAGCATAAGGGTGAAAGGGTAGATACTAATTCAATATGACTGGTGGGCTTATGAAAACAGGAAGCTTGTAGGCAGACATGAGTAAAAGGAGAATGCCATGCAAACATTAAGATACCAATCAACAAACAGAGAAAGAAGGCCTGAGGCAGACAATCCCTCAAAGACCCTGGAAATAACCAAACCCTCAGTGCTTCCAACTTGCTCATCTTGTGATCAGAACCCATATATGGTACTTTGTGTGGCAGTCACAACAGTTTGCACAAGGGCTCAGTGGGAGCTGATTTAAAAGATACCTATGATGGTTAATTTTGTATACTGACTTAACTGTGCATGGGATGCTCAGAACGCTGTTCAAGTGCCATTTCTGAGTTACCTACAGTAGACACAAAAGTCTTAATTGATTAAGAAATATAAATGACTCTTTCCAGTATGGGTGGTCATCATCTAATCAGCCAAGAACATGCAAAGAGTGAGGAAGTAGAGGAAGATTGAATTTTCTGTCTTAGGCTGCATAGGATTGAATGTTGGTCTTCTGCATACTGTCCCTCTGGTATCAGATATTCAGACATGGACCTGAATGGACATCATTGATTCTGTGACTGTCAAGCATCCAAACTCTAGCCAAAACCAGCTTCCCTGCAGGCAGCAAGCTCTAGATCGGCTCAGCCTTCTAAACATGTGAGCTTCAGGTGGTGACTCTTTTTACATACACACATATATGCATACATGTTACACACACACACACACACACACACACACACACACACACACACTATCTATCCATATACATAACAGTCTGTCTGTCCATCTATCTATCTGATCTGTGAATTGGTTTTCTCTGGGGAACCATGACTCGTAGGGGCCTAATATCTGGCAAGAAGAGTCTGATGTTGAGAAGGGACTAATGTCAATAACTCGTAGATGGAGATTTCAACTTCTTTCCGGCAGATGGAAAGCTGAGGGGAATCAGGTCTCTGATGTGCATTCTGTCTAGATAACCTTGTAATAAGAACAGATGGAAGGATGCCAATTAGTAGCACTTTGGTAGAGTGGTTGCTCCTCCAGCTCTGAGTGGCCTGGTTTCTGGGATCCTGGAGTTCTTGAAATAGGTGACACACCTAGTGTGAGTAGCAAATGTTAATTAAGCATCCGTTCTTCTTGGGACTAGGAAAATGATGACTAATCTTCCTAATTGAAAAATGTGAAATATTTAAAGCCATAAGCAGCATATAACCATTTCTTAAGTAAAATACAGGTCCCTAGTCCAATGTCTGCAAACCACCCTGACCTAACCCAGGTGTACCCACTATATGCAACCCTCCAAAATCTAGCACCGGCTTCTCCTCTGCCATGCGACTTCCATTCCAACCATTCCCATGGCACCTGTCCCCCTCATCTCTGTATCCTTTTACCACATTCATACTTATAGTCATACTGACCTGCAATCATGAGTTGCTTGTAAGCGAGACAAAAGCATTGTGAGAAACATGTTCCCAGCAATTTAATCCTCTGCACAACTCATGGAGTATATATATATCTTGATAAATCAAGAGTAACAGTAAACCCCATACACATGAGGCTGTTACTGACAGAATACATCATGCTATTTTACAGCAAACTCTGTGAGTAGAAATAATATAGTCTAAAATGATGACTAGAAAGCTTACTATAGTGCATCATAGATTCATGTGAGTATTACACTTTGATGCCATTGCCATTTGGTTTGCTTACAAGAGCATGACCAAAACTGTGTGAGTAATGAATTGTATTGCAATTCCAGAATAAAGATGTCATTGAGTGAGAAGAATTTTTCAGCTGCATTATGTTTTATGGCTGTGCCAGTCTACACAGCCCACCATCAAGAGAGATATTGCTACATGGTGCCTTACTGTGTTACTAGTTTCTAAATAAGACAGGTCATTTCAGGCTTTGGGGCCATGGATGGTATTCAGGTCTGCCTGGATCATTAGCTTGGTCATAATCCCTAAGGAAGAACCTACTACTAATGTTCTGCTAACTGGACAGTGAATCTTTCAACCTGTATCAGAGAAACCTCTTTCTCTAAAAGTAGGTGACAGTTCATACAGAGATCCACAATTGGTCAGTGTGCAGAATTCTCACAGAAGAGACTGTGAATTGCACACTTCTAAATCTATAGCATACCCAAGCATGAGTGAGAGTGAACTCATGAAGTCTTACCTTTTGATGAGCAGCTACTGGCAATTGATGGCTACTAGGGAATAGAGAGTCAGTTTGCTTTGGAGGCAAGGCTCTTTAGAGGTTACCTGTGAGTGAATATCCTGAGAGATGCTCCAGTGGATAGTTCTAAACCTGTACACATGCAGGCAGCACTAAGTGGACTCAATGGGATCAAAAAGAGAGCAAACAATGTTCATAGGGAAAAGTGGTGTATGGGGTAGAGGAGTTATTGGAGAGGGAGGAATGTGGAGGAAGGGTTGATCAGAACACATTATAGGCAAATATGAAATTCTCAAAATATAAAAGCAAAATTTAAAAACTTGCTTAAAGTTAGTCATTCCTTTCACCACTAACCTGAAATAAAATCTTCCTTTGGGTGACCCATTTTGTATGTCTAAGAAGATTTTTAAAAAAAAATTATATATTATTTCAAGTTACATCTCCATCAGTGTCCTCTTTCCACCCCTCCCAGTCCCACCTACCCACCCTCTACCCCCTATCCCTTCCATCCCATTCCTCTGGAGTGGAGTGTCCCTACATAACAGTTCCTGCCCCAGCTCAGCAGTCATGTGAGAGTCAAGAGCCTCCTCATACACTGGGGGCCTACAAGGCAGCCCCACTAGGGCAAAGTGTCTCATTGACAGGAAACAAAGTCTATGTTCATGTTCCCTTTGGTGCATTGGTTGTAGTATAGTTATCCTGTACTATATGGCTAAAATCTGACTATAAGTGAATAGATGCCATGTACATCCTTCTGAGTCTGGGTTAGCTCACTCAGGATGAGATTCTCTGGTTCCATCCATATGGCTGCAAATTGCATGATTTTGTTGTTTCTGATGGCAGAGTAGTATTCCATTCTGTAGATGTACCACAGTTTTTTTTTTAATCCATTCCTCAGTTGAGGGACATCTGGGTTGTTTCTGGTTTCTAGCTATTACAAATAAGGCTGCTATGAACATAGATGAGGAAATGCCCTTGTGGTTTGATGAGGAATCAAATGGATGGATGCATACCCAGAAGTGGTATGGCTGGGTCTTGAGGTAGAGTTATTCCAAGTTTTCTAAGATATTGCCAGACTGATTTCATAGTGGTTATACAAGCCTGCACTCCCACCAGCAATGGAGGAGAGTTCCCCTTTCTCCACACCCTCGCCAGCATGTGCTGTCATTTGAGCTTTTGATCTTAGCCATTCTGACAGGTGTGAGATGGAATCTCAGAGTCATCTTGAGTTGCATTTCTCTGATGATTAAGGATGCTGAGCATTTCTTCAAGTGTCTCTCAGCCATTAGGGATTCCTCCTTTGTGAATTCTCTGTTTAGCTCTGTTTCCCATTTTTTGATTGGATTATTTGATTTCTTGGCATTTAATTTTTTGAGCAATTTGTAAATTTTGGATATTAGCCTCTGTCAGATGTGGGATTGGTGAAGACTTTTCCCAATCTGTAGGTTGCCGTTTTGTTTGAATGACAGCATTTTTTGCCTTACAGAAGCTTTTCAGTTTCATGAGGTCCCATTTATTGATTGCTGGTCTTAGAGCCTGAGCTGTTGGTGTTCTGTTCAGGAAGTTGTCACCTGTACCAATGAGTTCTAGGGTTTTCCCCACTTTCTCTTCTAATAGATTTAGTGTGTCAGACTTTATGTTAAGGTCTTTGATCCACTTGGACTTAAGTTTTGTACAAGATTGTAAGTATGGGTCTAATTTAATTCTTTTACATGTTGACCTCCAGTTGGACCAGCAGCATTTGTTGAAGATATTGTCCTTTTTTGATTGTACAATTTTGGCTTCTTTGTCAAAAATTAAGTGACCAAAGGTGTGGGGGTTCATTTTTGGGTCTTCAATTTGATCTTTTCAACACATTTTTGTGGAAGAAATATGTATTCTTTTTCCATTAGACAGTAAGTCCTTTTCTTGGACAATTAACCTAGTAAGATAGGATTTCTTCTCCCAAATATCCACTAGCTGGCCTGAAGAGCAGCTCAATCAATGTCATCTGAATGTGATAAAATAAAGTAGATGAACTGAAAGCAGGTCTCCAGTCAACAAAAGCTCAGCTTGAAAACATGCAGCTCTAAAACAGAACACCCAGGATGTCAGAACTGGATTCTAATCAAGATAGTAGGTAGAACATGTCCGGCTTGTCAAGAGAAATCTCAGGACAGCATACTAGGGAAAAGGACACGTAAACTGAGTCTTAAGGCAAATGAGGCCTTCATCCTGTAGGTGGGAAAGGTATTTCCAGCCGAGGAACTGTAGTGTGCTTGTGCATAGGGCAAAAGAGTTGGTTCTCAGAGAGAGGCCTGCTTGAACTAAGGGAGGGGCACAGAGAAATGAAGATGCTGTTGGCCATGAAGAGCCTGGAACACCAGGAAAAGGAAGACTGCCTGATCATGGAACGTGGAATATAAAGGAGCTTGGTGTGGCTACAGAAAATTTCACTTGGGAAGGGATTATTCAGGACACTTGGACCATGGAGTCTATTCTCATGGTCACCTCAGCATAAACAGAGTGGTGGGGGTCAGGGTGGGATGACAGTGCATCCACAGGTTCTGAAAAGAGAGCCCATGCCCAGAAGAGTTCATGCTGGTCACACTTTGTTCTTTCACTCACCTTAACAATCAGGTGGTTCACTCCCAGAAGAAGAAGCAAAGTAATACTGTCTACATTTCTTGAAAGAGCCAGGATTTTCTCTCTTCTCTTCTACTCCTCCCTTCCTGAAGCTTGGCACATGGCAAAGCCAAATGGGTGAGTTAGTTATAGTGCATTTTAGCATATCTGACTTTGGAAGCCTTCACAGGTGGGTGCTCAGTAGGCGTCGGTAACCTGCCTATACAGGGAGACACTGAGCTCCTGACCTCACCTGGAGCACTCTCACAACTGGGTGGAGGTTTTATGCCACAATGTGCTGTGAGTTCCCCAGAGCCAAGTCCTGATTCTGCTCCATTTGGACTCCTAGATCCTAAGGGAAATCTCAGTACAGATTTTGATCACATGTTTAAGGCATGTGTGAAGGAACATACCTCATGTCCTTTATTTAAACTCAAGTATCATGTCTGGCATTATAAAGTTTCCCATTTCTCCTGCATCTCCCTGTCACCTCAGGTCACATGCTCACACAGGATGGTGGCCCTGTAAATTTGTAAAGGCAGGCACGCCCTGCTGGCCCAAGCTCATGGTCTCCAGGGCAATCTAGAATGTGCCTGCTGTAACCACACCTCCAGGGCTGGTATTAGACTTTACTAATTTGGCTTTGAGAAACATGTGGTTTTGTCCTTGTTCAAATATTGATTTGGGGTAACTTGAGCCTGCAGAAAAGGCCTTTGCGGGGGCCAGTGGGACTGTTTGTTGCCTTAATGACATTTCTGTGTGTGTGTTTAACATGGACTGGCAGTCGAGTCATCACTTCTATGGAAGATTTATGGGACTTTTTACACTTTGGAAGATATTAAGACAAACAGTCAATGAAGGCCCAAGACATAAATCAGACCTCTCAAGCCAACAAAAGACAGGTTGGAACTTTTTCTAATTGCCTTTTTCCCTCATGAGCAGCTGGGGTTGGGAGGTGTTGGACTGGTCACTAGGCTTTAAATGTGTGTCCCCCATTCCTTTGAATTCAAAGGAGAGTGAAGGAAGGCAGGGAAGAGGAATACGTTGGGGTTAGATGCTGAACAGGCAGGGTTCCAGAGCCTTCAAAATGGGCTTTATGTCGAGAGCTCTTACTCCTGCAGATAAAAATACAATCTGAGAAACCTAATAGTAAAGATCTGAAGCTATAATAACTAAAGTGTTCAGGGTCCTAGCAGGAAACAGAGGGGTTGTTCAACCAGGATTTTGAAGAAAAGACTAATGAGTATATTCTTAACAAAGATATGAACAGCATCAAGGGAAACCTATATAGGTAGGACTGTTAAGCAGCCTGTGTGAGACACAACACCTGGAGAGACCAGGGCCTTGCTAGGCCTCAGCATGGGACTACCTGATAGAAGCTCAAGTGGTGGGTGGAGGAACCCTGCAAAAGCTTTCATTCCCTGTGAGGAGCTTAGCCTCTCTCCTCTGTTCCCAGGCCTCTTGCAGATGCCTCTCATTGAGTGAATGTGGTCTATGATGCTTTGCTCTCATTTTTGAAGGGCGAAGAGTGTGGATTTTTCAGGATGAGCGGAGACAATGCACTCTGTCTCAGGAATCTTGCATGCCATCGCATGATGGAAGAAGACAGAAGGTCCTAGCTCCCTGGACCTTCCTCAGTTGCCAACCTTCTGCCTGGCAGTTGGTTTACATGTTTTAGCACATAGGACTTTGGCAGCTTTGCTCAAATTTCCTCCCATGTTATGAGCAATGATTTCATGTCTGTCTGAACAGGGAAATCCAGTCAGTAGAGTTCACAAGGACAGAGTATGGACTCTGAAATGTATATTAATTAAGAGCATGTACACTAAGTTCAAGCAGAAAGAGGTTTTTGTATTGACTATCTCTTAATAGATGGTAGCTTTGGACAGGCTACCCCACCTTTTAGATTCTCTTTCTTACTTTTGAAATTTAATGTTTATGTATATGTATATGAATAATATATATAATGAAATATTTTTTTCCCTGTACCATTAGGGCAATGTCAAAATCATGCAGTGCATTTAGAGCTGAGTGAATGGGTAGACTTGGTCAGCAGCAATGATTGTTAAATGCAGAACACTCTCCTGCATCAGGCAAGGCTAACTATCATCCTTTTGAGTTTTACAAGTTACTTTCTGACTCTCTGTACTTGGGTTTCCTGGCCAGAGCTCTACAACCTGGGGATTAGATTATTTCCAGAAGACATTTGATAATCTCACCTCTTACCATTGACTTCATCATGTGCTCTTGAGAAATCCATGTCAGCAATCCAGGCTAAGGTCTCCAGCTCTCCTTTCTCCACCATAACCACAGTCATAGCATCATCAAGGAACAGCAACCTGTCCAGAGCCTCAGCTGAACTCTGCAGGTCCTTGCCTTTCACTCTTCAGGTACAAGAAGCTTACCCAAAGCAGGCTGACCCCCAACTTTGCTCCTTGGCAGATAAAACTCAGCTCCTGCCAAAGTCGAAACAGAGGAGAGAGAGCATGGGTGATCCATGGCATCAGCCACTTCCCACCTGTAACAAACACCACTACCCTTCTTAGGGCACAAGGAGACAAATAGCCAGTCCACAGCACAGCAGCTGACTCTGGCCATAAGTCTGCACCATTTACCTTGGCTTTCACTGGAACAGAGAATGAAGTCATTGGAAGAGGAGAAAAAGAAGAAGACCCCTGGAAAGGCAGCAATAAAACATGCAGACCAGAGGTGGGAGGAAGCCCTGAAGTCATAGGATCCTAGGCAGCAGACTGTAAGAGGTAAATAACTTCAAGTCCTTAGCTAGAAGATAAATTGTTTGCTTTTAGGCACAAAAAGGTCAATTCCAGATGCTACTCTTATTTGGTAATTTTATTGAATCTGTGTCCTCAAGGGTTAGGAATGTGGAATGGGGGGGGGGGGGAAAGTGGAAGGCCCATGTTTCAGAGGCAGGCAATGTAGGCCAGTATGCCTGCATGTGCACGCCCATGGTACCACATCCTCCAGCTTCTCCCTGCTCTTCTCTCCCCTCAACTCTTAAGTGTGGGACTTGTGCCTTGATTTCTCTGGACAGCTCTGCCACATCATTACCATTGCTCATTCCTGTGCATCATTAAATCGTGTTAATACGCCACTTCTTCAGGGTCTTTTCCTCATCCCCCTATTCTGTTTTCCTTTCTGATGGGTGAAATGCATTTGCTTTCATTGGAGTTTGAGTGGCACTTCAAGATGTGAGGTTGAAGCTAAAAGCTGTAGATGCTGGAATCATAAGACAAAAGGGAAAAAGATGTCTAGAGCTTCCATAAAGCTGCAAGAAGGTTCTGAACATCCTGCCTCTGCATTTCTTAAGTTTTATTTTCTTAAGTTAAGCATTAGACACTTAGAATATGTAACCCAGCGATTCTGACTATATATATCTGCCATAAACACTCCCCATGTTTCCAAGACATTTAGTGAGTCCCAAAAACAGTACCATCACCCACTATCCATTCTCTATTCCCTATTCACTGGAAAGCTCCTGTTTGCTTTCTGTTTTGACACATTTGTCTATTATGGGCATTTATATAAATTAAATGGTGAATATTTACACTAGTTTCTTTTACTGAGCCTGTTCTTGATATTCATCCACTTTGCATCACGGCTAAGCATTATTACATGCCATGGGTATAAAGTATTTCATTGATGTTCTGTTGATTAGGCATTTGGGCTAAATTCCATTTTGGGTTATAATGAATAATGTTATAGAAATTGCTGATGCATATCAGTGCCTCTAGACTTTTATATGACATAAAATATATTTTTATTTGTTTAGTTGATTAGGTCTCTGTCACTCTTAGCTGATCATGCTTTTAACTAATACAGGGGATCTAGAAATTACTACTTTGTATATACTCCTTATATACAAAGCTTATCTAAAACCAGAGAGTTTGAAGAGTGGAAGGATGTAAATGCTGTCATTTTCTTTCTGCTACTATTTCCTGTTTTTCTTTGGATCCCCACAATCTTATCTATGACATGGGAATGGTAGGACCCTCAAGACTGATGTCTAAGTCAGATAATCACTTGAAAGCTCTTATGCATATTCTTCAAAGTGTGTTGTGATTGGGCTCCAGATTACAGGAAACATGGAACCCACTGAAATGCAGAGTCAGTTTCCTTGAAGCCCTTGCCCAAACTCCTTGCCTTCCCTTGTCCTTAAGCTAAAATTGTTCCTTTTTCTTTGTGCCTTGCCTTTTAGCAATTCAAAATTTGCACACATTTTGGTCCATCTTTTTAAAGATTTTTTTCTTGTGTGTGTGCATGCAAATGCTGGGTATTTTCAGAGGTCAGAAAAAAATATTGGATCCTCTGGATATAGAGTTATAGTTACTTGTGAGCTTCTGGAGTAGGTGCTGGGAGCAAATCTCTCAGTTCCTCTGGAAGAACATGAAGTACTCTTAACCACTGAGCAATCTCTTCAGGCTCTTCATGGTCCATCTTAAAGTCACCACTGTGCACATATCAATCGTTAGTACCACATACAATCCTTAGAAGCCAGTATTTCAAAATTAAGAGCCTAAAAGCTGGCTCAAGTAGCTTTTCACTCTAACTCTATCTTCTTGTCTATCTCCTGCCAGTTCCAACACCTTCTGATCCCTTGGCTTTGGTACTCAGATATCAGTGTCTCTGATAAACATATTATTATGTCAGTTGCCAATATTATCTCAACTCATTCTGATCATCAAGGCACAGCTATTGTTTAGTCATACCAACTTGGACTCACAAAATCCTCAGTAGTTTGTGTCATCCCTTAAATTAGTCTGATTCTTGATATATCTTAAACACTTAAAAACCATTTAAACAACTGTTAGTCTCTATCACTTGCTAAGAATTGTACATATTCTTTTATATGATCATTTATTCCTTTAAACTTCTTAAGCAATAGATCATGAAATTATTTTCATTTTATCTGTGAAAACATTGAAACCTGCCAGACAGGATGAGTAGCTTGCTCCGTATCTCAGAGTTTGTAAAGTTTCACTTGGTATACACACAGCTACTGTTTTACCCTTGAAATGAAGTTCTAATACTTCTAGGTATTCATTCCTCCATTTATAAAGCTGAGTGCTTCTACCAACTCACTGGTGATAAAGAGATACTAAGATGGGGTTCCCACATGAAACAGGATAGTACGAAGAACTCCAATGTTATTTATGGCTTGCCTCAACAATCCCTATTTCTTCACTTAAATCACAGGATATTTTTAAATGATGTGATACTTCTGAAATTTTCCAAACTTTTGATAGTCAAAGAGAGGTTCACAGTAGGCTGAGGAGTGGAATGCAAAGACACCAGGCTCTGATCTGTGAAGTCTGTAAATGTTACCTGTACAAAGCAAGGACTTTGTAGACATAATAAAGACTCTCAATGAGGAGGTTATTTTGAATTGCTTCACATATGTCCTCGGAGGAAGGCAAAAGGGAGATTGGTTTACACCCAGAAGAGAGGGCAATGAGGCATAGGTGAGAGCCTTCCTACAGCCCAGGAATGCTGGCAGCTATGGGGGGTGCTACAGGCACACTATGGGTTCACCTAGTCTCTATAGTCTCTGGGAAGACTCTTAACAGGCACACCTAATAATGACCTCTAACACTGTAGATGAAGGGAATTCTTTCATTAAACTACCAAACTCTGGACCCTGCTTATGGCAGCCACAGAAAACTAGCAAACCAGTCTCTGTGCCCTGGTGTCATTAGAAGCCAGGACCAGAAAGAAATATACAAAGTAGGAAACCGAGCTTCAGAAAAATAAGTTGACTGGCCCAGGGCCTCACAGCCAGTGGTGAAGGAGCTGAGAATAAAGTACAGTTCTGAGTACCTCTTTGCAGACACTTCAGTGTTGATAAATTTCCCACAGAATGATCGGTGCTCAGGGGAACCCAGTAACACTTTATTCCACTTTTCCTTCGTTTTGATAGGTAGATCATCTGATGATGTCCTTGGGCACAGTTGCTGGGGCTGGAGATCTGTCTAGGCTCACTGCTCTAGGACCACCACACTCTGCCTATGATGTGCTTGTATGCTGGGCATGGACCAGTCTGACTGTGAAAAATATGGTCAGCTCGCCTATGGAGGAAGCTGCCTACAGGCCAAGGCACTGGCTCTGAAAGACTGCATTGTCCTTATTTAGAATTGCTTTCACTTGGACTAGCTCTGCTCTTGCAAAACATGTTTATTCTGGTTTCCTCTCCCTCCTGGCTGCCTGACCAGTATAAGCCCAGAATGCAACAGCAGCTGCAGCTTAGACCTGAGCCAGGCAGGGCAGACTTGCAAGAAGGACATCAAGGGCAAGAGTATCTGATACAATTTGAAAGCCAATGAGATTCTCATTCTCTCTCTCTCTCTCTCTCTCTCTCTCTCTCTCTCTCTCTCTCTTGTGTGTGTGTGTGTGTGTGTGTGTGTGTGTGTGTGTGTGTGTGTGTATCTGTATTGTGTATTGGGAGACTTCATTCCATACACACCCTGCTGAGCCTAATCTTAATGTACACAAAGAACACAAGGGTAGAACTTTGCTTTTTTGAAATCCAAGTTATTTTAGCATAACAACAATAATGATAATGATAGTCTTCACACTGCAGCACCTTTTATTATTAAGTACTTATTATAAGGCTGAGAAAATGGCCCTTTCTTCAGAGCATCTGAGTTTGATTCTCAAGAACTCCATTTAAAAAAAAAAAAAAAACCCTTCTGTCTAGCTAATGCTTGTAATCCCAGTGCTGGGGATGAGAAAGCAAGCAGATTTCCAGGGGTTGATGACTGGTCAGCCTAGCCTACTTGGAAAGTTCCAAGACACTTAGAGACCTTCTCTTTAAAAAAAAAAAAAAAAAAAGACAATTGTCCTCAGGACTCCACAAATAGGTGCACACTCATGAGTGTTCATTTACATATGTAGAAACACCACACACTACTACTACTATTACTACTATTATTACTCCTACTACTATTACTACTATTATTACTACTACTACTACGACTACCCACCAAAGCATGTTAGTAAATCCTTTATATAACTTATTTCATTTAATTGTAGGAAGGTGCTTTTAGTAACCCTGCCTCATAGAAGAAAAACTGAGACTTAGATGAGGTAAAGGTCTTCAGCCACAGGGCAGCAGTTTGAAGCCAGATCTGCTTGGTCTAGAGTTGCTGTCTTATGTACTGCTGTATTTTAGGGACTCAAATTTGTGTTGAAGTTAGAAGAGTTAGGTTTAGAGAGAATAGTGTTTTGCCCAAGGTCACTTCCTAACAAGGCCAGAGTTCTGGGATGCCAGAAGGTTGAAACCTAGACTTTAAAACAGAAGAAAAAGCTAGCCACTTGGTGTACAATGTGATACTCTTCCCTTTGTGCCTGTTATACATCATCCACCATCAGGAAGAAATGGAGAAATGTCAGCACTGAAGGGCCTGTGCGACCTACCTTTCTGTGATACGTCACAATGTGTTGACTGGACACAGCTCAGGAATACCTTCTGGGGGGGGGGAGCCTCATTTCACAGGAGGCTAAACATTAAAGACAGTGAGGCATTTATTCAGGGAAACTGTTTATAAGGGAGTTGAACCTGTCTGTGGTTTCTGACAGCCTGGTGACACAACTGTGAAGAATCTGGGTTTCCCTTCAGGGCAGAGAATTCCTCATGCAGTCCTTTCTCTCTCTCTCTCTCTCTCTCTCTCTCTCTCTCTCTCTCTCTCTCTCTCTCTCTGTGTGTGTGTGTGTGTGTGTGTGTGTGTATGTGTGTGTAGGAATGGGCTGGAAATACTGACCACGCATAAAGGAAAGGGGAAAGGAGATGTGTATTTATTGCTTTCCTCATAACTATGACAAAATACCTGGCAGAACTGTCTTCTGAAAGGTTCCACCCAGCAAAGTATCGAAACAGATGCTGAGGCCCACAGCCAAACATTCGATGAAGACATGGAAGTCTTGGAAGAATTGAGGAAGGACAGAGACACCAGAAAGGGACAAGAACTATACAAGAAGACCAACAGAGGCAACTAACCTAGGCCAATGGGGGCTCACAGAGATAGAACCACTAACCAAAGAACACTCATGGACTAGACCCAGGGCCCCTACACTTATGGAGCTGAAGGGCAGCTTGGTCTTTATGTGGGTCCCATAACAATTGGAGCAGTGGAGGTCCCTGACATGGACTCTATTGCCTACTGTTGGATAACTTTCCCAAGTTGGGCTGCATTGTCTGGCATCAGTGGAAGAGGATGCAGTTAGTTCTGATGTGACTTGAAGTGCTGGGGCAGGTTGGTGGGGGGACTAGAGGAGAGATGGGATGGTGCTGTGATGAAGATGTAAAGTGAAAAATAAATCTTTAAAAAATAAGGAAGGTTTTGCTTTATTCTGTTGCATAGGTCAAGGTATAGTTTGTCATGACAGAGAAGTCGTGGGGGGTGGGGCAGCTCCATTGCTGAGGCAAGGGCTGAGGTGAGAGGCTGTTTAACATCTTGCCAAAGAAGAAAACAAAGCTCAGAGCTGGAACCAAAATAAACATTGCCTTCAAGGCACACCCCAGTGACCTCTCTTCTGTTAGTTGGGCCACCAGATCACATTCCCAAGAATTTTACAACTTTCCCAAACACACTACCACATAGGACCAAGTTTTCAAACCTATGAGCCTAGAGGGTGGGTGGAAAAGTAGATGGAGGTGGGAATATGGACTCTACTTTCAAACTCTAACAAGATGGAAGACTCCCAAGTGCATCTTCTTGATTGTAGGGTAAGGAAGTTTGAGGAGAGAGCAACCAATAAAACAAAACAACCCCACCACTGTCACTATCACCAACAAGAAAGCAAAAATAACCCCCCCAACCCCCCCCAAAAAAAAACAAATAAAAATAAAACAAAAAATAATCATTTCATTTCAAGTCATTCCCTCTTGGGATCTTAGCACATTTCCCAACTAACCTTTCTAAAAAAAAAAAAAAAATGTACCACATAACAATGAAAGATGCTTTCTTCTGAAGACTGCTACCTCTGAGTATCTGGAGAACAGGCACAGAAACGACAAAGAATGAGCTGGTGGGTGGGGGAAGTGGTGTGACTTCTCCTGTCGGTAGACAGAGAAGAGGAGGCTCTTTTGGGGTCTTGCCCAAGTCTGGTAATTGGAGAGCTTCTTTCCCACATGGCTTTTGCCTTTCTCTTGTTCTGATTATCTACTGTTGATTATGTCATTTTAGAGATGTCACAATTAAATAGATGATAGATATATAGATAGATAGATAGATAGATAGATAGATAGATAGATAGATAGAAAATAGGTAGATTGATGGATGGATGTACAGTTGACTTTACAAAAGGTAATGATGATGTTATCCTGATGAGATACAAGGCTCACTATTTTCTGGGATCTCTGTAATATTTCTTCTCCCACCTCCCTATTAGCAAATACTACAATGGGAATACTCTCAGTAGAGTGTGAAGTGGAGCCATGTTGATCTTACTTAAGATAAGATAGCTATGGTAAGCCTTGATTTTGTCATAAAGATGAGAAAATCACTACCATTGTTTCCTCCTCTCTCATGTCTTGGAGGAAGGTCTAATACATTGCTTTTGATAGGCTGATTTCAATGCTGAGATCTGGTTACTGCCCCTTCTGAGGCATTCTCTTGATTCGCTAATAAAAGTCGCTGATGGCCAATTAGCTGGGCAGAAAGAGTATAGGAAGGTGGGACTTCCTGAGACCTAAACAGGAACCCTGCATTTTACACAGAGGAATCTCTCTTTCTTCCAGGAGACACGGAAGCAGACAGATGTGTTTGAGAGCTCTGGAAGGTAACAACAGGCCACATGGCAGTTTGGGATTAGGTGGTCCAGGTTAATTTAGATTAGCTCGTTGAGAGTCTGCCCAGCTAAGGTCTAAGCATTGAAACATAAAAGTGTCTTGGTGTACTTAATTATTGGGAAAAGGGCTACAGTGGCCTAGTGTAAAAAAAAAAAATATTTAATTAAATTACGTTGAGTGCCATTTGTAGAAATAATTAAATTATTTACCAGTATTTATATTATATTTAATTGGTTTGGCAGTTAATCCTTAACCATCCATTATAAATGAGCACACAGAGACCACGTGGATTTTAACAAGCCTTGGCCTGAATTGTGCAATCCTAGCCCATCTAAGCTAGCTCATAATTCTATTACCCAAATATGACTACATATATACATGCATCCCCTTGAACTGACACTCTTCACAATATGCCAATGTTTCTGGCCATGTGGAATGAGGTTCCTTTTTCTAACCCATGGTATGCATCCTCTTTCCTGCTGCTCCTGGCTGGAATTCCTTCTTCTTCCTGCTGCTGGCTGGAATGAATTAATCCTATGTCTAAAGCTCAGGCTTCCTGTTCTAATCTCAGGAAGTCCCACCTTTCTCTGTCTTTGTCCAATCTCAGGCCTCAGCATTTTATTTAACCAATCAGAGTCAATGTAAGTAACAGACAGCAAACAGGACCAATTAATTAACATTTAGAATGCGTAACACTACCCCAACAGCCTAGTGGCCACCAGTCAAAGCAATCCAGGCCCATCAGCCTCCCACCTATCCCCAGTGACTATTCCTCCACGATGCCGACAATTCTACTGGTCTAATATAATAGTTTATAGTTATTAGTAAGTATTCATCAGTTACCCCACCAGCTTTGCTGCCAGATGGCACTGCTAGGCCATCCCTCCAGGCATACAGACTTCTAAGGCAAATCAAACCTGCCAATCTCCAGTCATGCCATAGGCTGTTCTGTTGGCCTAAAATAAAAACTTGTAGTTATTAATGAAGATATTAGTTAATAGAATTTAGGTTGGAGATGGTGAAGAACACCCTTGATCCAGAGCTTTCTCCTCAGGATGGGTCAGGCTGCCAGTTAAGGCAGATCAGGCCTGCTGGCTTCCTGCCAGCCTGCTAACTGCTCTGCTGGGCTAATCTTATAGTTTATACTTATTAATAAATAAAACTGATAATTAAATTGCAGTTTCACTCAAGTATTATTGAGAACAATGAAACTCACAAACTTTGAAAAGTCAACAAACTTCTAGATCATTGGGAAGACCAAATTTGAAAATTTCCCTCCCACCCCTAGAGGGAAAAAAAGCTCTCAGTAGTCAGCTTGTTATTTCACAGATCCTCTGCTCTGCTTTTCACAGCAGACCTCAAAGAATGCGTGTAGAGAGGAAGGGTCACAAGGTCATGAGTGGAAATGTGCTTGCCTGGTAGAAACAAATGTTTTATTTTAAATCCTAGGAAAACTACTTAATCTTTCTGAGGCTCAGTCTGTCAGTCTGTGAAGAAACTCCAATGCCTATTTCATAGGGTTGATGTGAATCTTAATAAGAAATAAAAATGAATTCCACATACTAATTTGAACACCTGACTTGTGTCTGCTATTTAACTTTAATGACCTCTGCACTCACAATGTCCTGATAAACCTTTTTTAAATTAACACTTCTTTAAAATGAGAGAATTGAAGGCCCGAGAAGTTAAACATCTTGCCTAAAATGATAAAGTAAAAGAGCTGAAACTGTGGCAGAACTGTTCATTGCACACCTGGGAATCCATACTGCTTCCACTGTCCACTTGCATAAGTGGATATGCTCTAAGAAAGCCAAACAATGCAGAAAACCCATGCTTCATGAGCTCACAGTAGGAACCTACTACCCTGAGACACTAGGTCAAAGCCAGCTGACAGAGGCCATGTATTCAGTATTCCATTCTTTTGGGCTCCAGTGTTCCCAGCTACAGGATAAAAGGGGACTCTCTTTAGCATCTTTAAAACCCACCTAAGCTCTGGCTTTCTAAAACTGTTTGTTAAAGAAATCCTTTGAAGTTAGTGAGTTAATGTGAAAATGGCAAGAATGAACTGATGTTCATTATGTATCTATGACATGCTTGTGTTTTGGAGTTGATGGTCTCCAAAAATGATGTTTGACTCCAATTCCTTTGCCCATTCAGTATGTGTTACTGTTCTATGCATCCAGCACAAAGATTTTTTCCTTAGAATCTGGGGTAGTTTCTATGACTTACTTGCCCTGTGGCACGTGGAAGCAATCATGATCTAGAACCACCAGGGCAAGAGCATGGAAGCTTTGCAGCTCGCTCCAGGTTACTTTGTAGCTAGTAGGCTCTGTTTCTGCAAGTTCCATACCCAAAGATTCAATCAGCCATGTATAAAATTATCTTTAAATGCATTCATACTGAATATGCACAAGCTTATCTTGTTATTCTTGTTTAATGATGCTTTATAATTATTTACACAGAACTTATTTTTTAGTTAGCATAGGTAATCTACAGATAATTTTAAGTTTACAGGAGAGAATCTAGTTAGTAAGAAAATGCTATACCATTTTATAGGAAGACTTGAACATCTGGATATTTTGTTTTTCATGGGAGTCATTAAAACTATTCTCCATGCTGACTGACACTTGGGGTATTTCATCTTGGAGTCTAACATTGAGCTTTAGGATATTCATTCCATGTGGCAAATCCATGTGCAAGTGTTCTAAACTGATAGTGCTAGGTAGGCTCCAGACAACATGAACTATAGAAACCATCTTCAATGATAAGATCAATATTTCAGACGACCTCAGCCCAGCTGACAGGACCTCAAGTATCATCCAGCTGATTCAGGTAAGCTCCCTGGATTCTGGGAAGGAGCTGTTGCTGTTTTTTTTTTTTTTTTTTTTTCATGGTAGCTCATTTATATATATATATATATATATATAACTTATTTTTTATTTCTTCAAGTTACATCTCAGTCACAATCCCTTCCCTACTCCTCCCTCCTGTCCCACCCTTCCACCCTCTTCCCCCTCAACCCCCCAATCCTCTATCCTTTTTTTTTCTTTAGTCTAAGGTAGATCTTTCCCCCCCAACAGATCCCCCCTTCAGTCCAACAAATAGTTCTCTCTCCTATAACAATAAATACAATACAAGACAACAGAAACAAATAGGCCACAATTATGAGAGTTATATGGCTTAGTATACATTCTGAATGTCCAGTCCAAATGTATTTGGCACCTGACTTTAACATTCTACTATCTAACCATCTCCATGAGTTTAAAGTTCTATATCTAACTCAGCTTTCATACTAACTTGCATCACAATTTTAAAAACATCTTCTTAGATCCAGAACACTCTCTTGATTCCTAAACAACTCAAAATTTAACTATGAGACTCTAGCTATCTATTCTTCAACCACCTCAGAGACCTGAGAGGGATAAATATATCTGATTATATAGGAAATGCAGGGCCTGCAGCTTCCAAAACTAAGAAATGACATACATACCAGTGGCTGCCTGGACAGTTCCCATTCTCTCTCCATACATTACAGCATCAATCTTCAGCCATTTGGCCCTGTTTCTCTGACAGACATTGATTGTAGAGCAGGAATTATGAAGGACTTACCTACCCTGTCTTGGCAGAGCTAGGCTGTCGACTTACCTGCTTCCAGGTTTTTTTCCTTTTTGGACAGCAGTCTGTCTATAGTTGAAGCAAGTGTTTTTTTTACATTTGGGGGTTTTCAAACAGTGATATGATAATAGAAACACAATTTAATTGCCTTAGTAAAACTGAAGTCTTAGTCTGTTTTATGAAAAGGACACCTGAAGCTCAGAAAAGTTGGGTTTTCTAAAGTCCCACAGAAAGAGGCAAAGACTTCTCTCCAACCTGAATCTATTTGATTTGAAATCATGCACATTTTTACCTTCTTGACCAAGGCATCCTCTTTTTTTTTCATTTATTAAGTAAAGATACTAGACTGAGGTAGACAACTCAACTATGAATTACAAAATTTGAGAAAGTTATAAAATAATAGCTCTGATATTCCTTTACTGAGAAACAGTTATGTCAGGTTCTAATTATATTTGTTAGGGTTGTGAAGTTAGTAAACATTTTTGTGCATTTGAATGTGGCTTTGTCTAAATTTCTGGGCCAAGGCATTGTGAAATACCAATCAAAATGCACACTCCATTGATTTCTTCTGAACTTCATCATTCTTGTCTTCAACTTTGTAGACGTCTACCTCCGTCACCTGTGATGTCTGTTGTACTGTGCCTTAAACACTGAGAACTCATTCATTAAACAGGAATTGAATACTGACTTTCAGCAGCATGATACTTGGTACAGAGATCTCAGAAACTAGGATCCACATGATAGACAGACATATGGATTAGGTCAGGAAGAAGCCAGTCACCCCCAGTTAGGACTAAAATGGTAGTAAGTGGGAGGCAGGGTGGGTGGGAACTGAATCCTGATATTCTGTGGAGACATGCACATTCATGTTCATTTCTACTCTGTTCAGCCCACAACTGTCTGTGACCTGCCTGCTCGCCTCCATGTCTCTCATCTATGCCCATGCCTAGGTTACATATTGTCACGTGCTTTGTACTTGATATGGCTGTTTTCTTTCTTTTATCAGCTTAATATCTTAGCTTCTAACTGTTCACTTTGTGCTCCTTATCCTTCCTACTAAGTTCAAAGCAAGGACTGTCCTTTTCCATTTTGCCATTTTATTTTTTTAATATCAAATTTATAGCATGCAATAATCATCACTGAAAACAACAAAGTTAGACTAATGAATAAGAAGCACTTCAGCTCTGCATTGCACTCAATTTACTTCTGCACTTTGTTTCAGGTTTTGATTTTTGAAACCTGAATTGTCACACAAACCACTGAAGATGTGAATTGTGATGCCAAGTCTCACAATCTCAGGAGTGTGGTTTGCAGAGCATGCTGCCACGTGCTTATTCAGGAGGTTGCTCACATTTAACCTACAACACATGGCAGTTTTTCACACACACATATCTCCCCTGAAAATACCAAGATAAATGACTGTTTTAGGCTAAAGAAGATAGAAATAGGATTATGTTTCAGAGAACAAAGGAGGAGTTTTAGATAAGATGTGGGAAAGTGTTTTAAGAGGTGATGTATGGGGTGTAACTGAAGAGTGCAGACATTTCAGGTGTGCAAATAACTAAGGCAGGACATTCTGTACAGGGACATGGGATGGCATTTGCAAAGGCTGGGAGCAGAAAAGAGCCAGGTTTGACTATGTGCTGTCCATGTAGGTGCGCAAACATGGATGTCCCCAGTGGCCTCTCAAAAACCTAACCTCTTCTTAAATGCAGGTCACTTAGCCTAGGAAGGGGGCTCTACATTCATCTTCTACTGAAGAGTAGAGCAAGAACATGGATGTCACACACAGGTGGTGCTTGACAGGGCCACAGAGACCTCTGATAGCAACACTCTTATTTCGAGTCTGAGATTCCTAACCACAACCCCGCAGTGAGGAGCTGCAATTGATCCTCAAACCAAGCTTTCTCCCACGCCAATCCACCAACTTGGTGCCAGGACTGGATTTATTACCTAGTAACTGAGGACAGAAATAATTGGTCGCATTAGTGCCTGTCAGCTGCACTGGGGCTCCATTCTAGAAGGGAGTCAGGGACTAAAGAACTGAGACAAGTTTACTTTTCTTGGCCCAGGTGCTCTTCTGAGACCCGCCCATCCCTAATGAACTCTGCAAGCCAAGGCCTGTGCAGCTTACAGACTGGCTCTCTACTGGCAGAGGCTCCGTTTCTTTCCAAGCTCTGAAAGGAATACACTAACTAAAGAGGAATGAAGAAATGGCTGCTCTAGTTTCATCTCCTGCTATGCTAATTTGATTCCCACAAAAGCCAGCTCTACTCTATCAAATGAGTGTGGAAAGGAGGAGAAAACCTGGAGAAATCAAGGAAAAAGGAAGGGACAGAATGAAAATCAGGCAGGTCCCTGGCTTCCAGGCATAATTAACATACTATTCAACATGTTATTCATACTGGGTGGAGTTAAGTGCTTAGACTTTAGGGTTAGGTGGATCTGGATTTGAAAACAAATCCAACTACCCAATGTATGTGTGATATCTGTAAGACATGCCCACTCTGTACCTAGGTTTACAAGAACTTTGCAACAGAGAGTGTGACCTTGTGGCATCAGAGCTCAATGCCCTCTCTTGTTCTGTTACCATCCACAAGAAAGTTAATGAATGTTTAGGGTTAATGTCTTTGTCTCTGAAGTAGTCCTGAACCTGTTATCTCGGCACTTGGAAAGCAGAGTCAGGAGGATGATGAGTTCAATTCCAGCCTAGTCTATACAGTCCATAACTCGAATAAACAAATAAATAGGACCCAATTACATGGCTTCTTTGAAGAACTGTCAAAATGGCCGAGTATGGTGACTTAAAGTGCAGGTGCATGGCACCTGTGAAAGTTGTTATTGTATAAGCACTGCTTCAGTTTCAGGGTCGTGTTTCTCAAAGTGTGACCCAGAAGCATCATTTCCCTCCTGGGATGTGGTAGGCACACTCTCAGGCCAATCCCAACCTCCCTAACTCCAGGTCAAGCACTCTGCTCTGGAAAGATCTCTAGGGGATTCTGGTGCATTAATAAAGTTTAGGCATCTCTGCTCTAGGTGGAGATTGTGAATGCCTTTAAGAGATTTCATTCATCTGTAAATGTCTCAGGCTTCTAAAAAGTTGTTCAACCCGTGATCTTTCCAAATGAGCTCTCTGCTCTTTCTTTGAGAAGAAAGCAAGTTGTCAGTTGAGATTTCTGTCTCTGATTTACAACACCTATATGTTTACAATCTTTCAGGCATGCTGATCATACTTCCTTCCACAAGGATTAATATAATTCACCTCTGCAGTTATCTTTATTAGGCAAATAAGGAAAGTGATGCTCCATGAAGTGAGATATGTTACCCAAATATTTGCAAGCTGTGAGTCATTAAGCTGTTTGTTAAGCTGGATCCACTAGTCTGTTTCTAGAATCACTACACTTTTTGCCTTGTCCCACTGCTTTCTCATGCCAGGAGAAGGAATGGGACTGTCTAATTGACTCCAGAGACACTTTCAAGGGACCACGTACAGGGTGTCTTTGCACATCATGAGGCTTTTGTGACCATGGAGCCCATCAGTCTGATGATATTCCAAGAACCCAGAACCAGTAGGTGGAAACCACAGAGACACAGACTGTGGCTCAACAAAAACAATAGCTTTTAGTGACCACGTCAATTGTTCAGAACTTCCTGCCCTGTGGGCAGTTGGGCTGAGCAGTAGAACAGATGTCGTAGGAGGAGGATTGACAGGATCGTCTCTATGTAGTGCTTTGAATCTGGGCAGAGTTCGCTTGGTAGTGAGTGGTGACCACAGCCCAGGACCACAGAATCTCAAAGCTGTTGTGCCAGAGCAGGATTCTTACAAACCATCAGTGACCCTGATATGACCCAACCCTGTGCAGACTTTGACGTTCATGCATAAACTGTAGATATTTCATTTGAGTAGAAGGAGAGTGGTTTTAGAAGAAAGATCATGGTCCTATACAAATTGTAAAAGGTCTTCAGAGAAACTATTTCAGACTCTTTGAGAAATCCTCCTGCTTCATCTACCTCCAAACCTATTCTTCTCACTGAAACAGACATCCTCTATGTGGCATATGATATAACATGTTACATTTAGTTAAAAACTAAAAGGGAGATTATGAGTAAGGGGAGCGGAGGGGAGGGAAAGGAAAGGAGAGGAAAGGGAAAGAAGGATGGGAGAACTGTAGAAGGAAGTAAAAGCAAAGAAACAGAAAGAACACTTGAATGGAGGAATGCTCTTCCTCACTGCTGGCCATCTGCTAAGCAGTATACCTGGACAAACAGTTTCCTGGATGCACCATCGTTCATGTGTGTACAAGCACGTGATTACATACTTGAGGGATTGAGTATATATGCATGTGTAGAAATCCACAGCATGCTATAATATGAAAAAGCCAATGGGAGAGAGTGTGAACAAGGAATACAGACTTGCACCAAGCTCCCTATAGGAGACTACTTGCAGTTTTATGGTTATTTTGGGACAGTTATTCACTGTGGGGAGCTTGTGGACTCTATGGTACTGTACATCAAACTGTACTCTCCATTTTGAACTCCTTGGATAGGAGCAGAGGGTTTCAGGTACAGATTACAGCAAAATTCAAAGTGGCTCTGTCTGTAAAGTGACCACATATCGAACTCGCTCCATACTGGGGACAGGCTGAGTAGTGGCTTTTGAAGCTTTTTTTTTTTTTTTTTATAAATACTTTATTTTTTTTTTCTTCAAGTTACA
>CAJQZJ010032273.1:5517606-5528045 GCA_907164525.1 Lophiomys imhausi | reverse complement strand
TGGGACTTTTAACAGTCCCTTGGGAGCTGTGAGCGTTCCCGGGGGGGGGGGTCTAGCCCCTCCGGTTTTTGCACAGTGCCCAGTAACTCTGTGTTTTTTATGGCTCTTTTTTCCCCGCGTTCAGAATGCATCAGTGTAGGTCGCCGCCATCTTCGCTCGCCTTCGGCTTTTGAAGCTTTTAAACGCCCCTAGGCCCATCAAAAATGGCTGCTGAGAACATACCATTTTAGAAGTGTTTTTAAAAGCCTTGTGGGCTTGTATTTAGAGAAAGCCTTCACCTTGTAAGGCTTCTTAAAGAAGCCACCAGAGACTGCCCTGTAGTCCTAGGCAGAGGTTCTCAGAAACTCCAACAGTCTTTCTTTGTGCTGGATATATGTCAGGAGGCTAGCTGAGCTGAGACAGGCTGCTTCCTGAGAGGTGCCCTTCTAGCCAGAGGAAATGGGCTCCAGGGGAGTTGCACAGTGGGGCAGAGTTCGCTTGGTAGTGAGTGGTGACCACAGCACAGGACCACAGAATCTCAAAGATGTTCTGCCAGAGCAGGATCCTTAAAAGCCATCAGTCACCCTGATCTGATACATTCAGCACCTCGCTCCAAACACACTTGTAAAGGAGGCAGAGAAAGAAAAAGACTGAGAGTAGGTATGTTTCAACACCTTCAGTTATAAGATTCTCTACTCATCCTTTATTCCTTTGGCACATTCTAACCGGGTAAGTACACATTGTGTGTCCAGTACTGCAGGGCAAAGGGAACATGGCTGAATAAAAACAGATGCAGATTCAGTAGAGCTGATGGCAGCAGAAAAGATGCATGAACCACAGGCACGAATTCACATAACTACAATAGAAAGGAACCACTGAGATACCCAAGGTCAAGATACCCAAGATTCTGTCAAGCTTCTGACAGAATCTGCTGTGGACTGAGGTGAGGGGGAGGCTGATGAAGAGGTGATCTTTACCCTGACCTGACAGATGTACAATGGTAATAAGGGAGAGGAGACTGGAGAGAGGCACAGAGGGAGGGAGGGCCAAAGAAGCCTCTTTGCAGGTTTTCAGACTGGGAGTTTAACCATGCAACACTTCAGATTTGGTGGTTCTCAGCCTCTGGGTTGTGACCTCCTGGGAAAATCCCTATATCCAAAAATATTTACATTGCAATTCATAAAAGTAGCAAAATTACAGTCATGAAGTCACAACTAATATAATTTTATGGTTAGGGGTCACCACAACGTGAGTGTTATTAGAGGGCTGCAGCATTAGGAAGGTTGAGAACCACTGCTTCAGAAGAAATAAAAGTGGCCCAGGTGCATGAAATGGAGTGAAGGAAGACCTGGGGTCCAGGTGGGAAACATTCAGGGTGCACAATGTGAGTGGCTATGATAGGCATCCTGATCTTTACCCAGGAGGTACCAGAAGCTTCTGCCATGAAAGTAGAAGGTGTCTAATTCATAGAACTGAAAGTCCTTCCATGTTACTAAGTGTGGTCCTCTTCAAGTAGCCCTGCAATTCTCCCCTTTATAAAGTCAAGCTTTGTCCTCATCCTCTGAATGTGGGTCAGAATTATAATGTATAAACTGTGAGGGAAGTGACTCACCGTGACTTGTGAGGCCAGGCTTCAAGATGACTAGCATCCACATGGCACAGTCTCTTGGAAATCTCCAGGGAAAACCAGATCCTATGATGGGAAGCTACTCAAGCAATCGGGCAGAAATCTACATGAGGGGAACAAGAGCTTCTTCCTATAGCACCATAGTGTCAGTGATTGGAAGCTGACCATCCAAATATAACTAAGTCTTCAGGTGAAAATATGTTTGCCTGATATCTTTAGCTTCATGAGACACACAAGCCAGAATCACTCAGCTGAGCTGCCCTTAAATACCTGACTCACTGCAATAGGGAGATAATAGATGTTATTTCAAGTTTAAAATATTTTAAGTATTATTTTGCTTTTAATTGACAATAATTCTACACATTTAGGGGGTGCAATGTGATTTTTAATATACACAGTAAAGAATGATGAAATAAAGCTAGGTAGCATGTTTATTATCTCACTTTTTTGTTGTGGGAACATTTAAAATACTTTTAACTGTTTTGATTTATGCAGTATATTATGATTAGTTATAACAGCATAATGTGTATATAGATCACCAGCAATTTTCCCCTCCTGTTGACCTGATAACTAGTACCATTTGGGCAACATCTCCTCTTCTATCCTCTACTTCAAGTCATTTACTACCTCATTTGGGTCAAACACTACAAAATATCTCAAGGCATGAGAGGAAGAAAGGAGAGCCTCTGGGGTAGAGAGATTTGAGATCTGCCCTTCCACTTAAAGGTTGTTGTATGGAAGGCTTGTACTTAACTTTTTGGCCTTTCTATTTTTAATCTGTCACAGGAGATAATGCCTGTAGAACATGTAAGATACAATTCTGCCTATACTTCTCAGTTTCTTCATCTTCCACCATTTTAATATTCAACTGAAATGTGACCCTCTCAAGAACCAGTTTTCTATTAACACTAAGTACTACAAAGTGAGGTTTTGATTGCTATGATGGTTTGAATAAATACAGCCCCCATAGACTCATGTGTGTGAATACTTGGTCCATAAGGAGTAGCACAATTAGGAAGTGCATCGTTGTTGGAGTAGGTGTGGCTTTGTTGGTTGAAGTGCATCAATAGGGGGTGGGCTTTGAGGTCTCAGATGCCCAAGCCATGCCCAATACCCTGTGGTATTGTCTTCCTGCTGCCTGCTGATCAGATCCAGATGTAGAACTCTCAGTTACTTCCGCAGCACCATGTCTGCCTACATATCACCATGCTTCCTGCCATGACAATAATGGACTAAACCTCTAAGCTGTAAGCCAGTCCTAATTAAATGTTTTCCTTTATAAAAGTTGCCATGGTTATGGTGTCCCTTCACAACAATAAACCCTAAAACAATCACTGTAGAAGGAAAGAAGTAGAGAGCTGTTTTCCTGAAGCTGTCTTTGAGCATGCTTCCAGAGAAGCACTGTTGGTTTTCAAGTCAGTCCATCACATAGGTGAGTTGATGAGATTTATGAATCTGAGTCCTGTTTGTAAACCTAATGACCTTGTGTTTATCTGAGATTAATCCTTACATGGCTCCCTTCTTACTTTTTCATTTTTAATACAAGTAGATTTATGAGTGTTCTTATAAAATAGACTATTTCTCACGACATCATATATATTGTGTAGACACTCATGAGCTTCTCCCATTCTTTTTATTTTCACAATCACTATTTTGAAAACTAGAACAAAGTTTCCTCTATCCCACTTTGCTTTGTCCATGGTATGTTTCTACACTGATTTAATTTTCATTTTTAAATCAGTTTTCAAGCCAAATGATTCTGTCTATAATCCTGTCTCTGCATTGCTGTCTTGATTTACAGCTAAACAAACAGGCTCAGGAAGGTAAATGTGAATGGTCCCGGATTCTGTTGGTTCTAGATAACAGAAGAGACCAAAGCTAGTTATGTAGCTAAGTTAACAAGCCTATCATAAGATGCAGGGCTGTCTTAGGGCTCCCAAGCTCCCAAGCTCCCAAGTGAGCTCCCTGAGGGGCAGAGGATCTTGGAATAATAGGACTGGAGAAAAGGACACTGTAGGAAACCAGCAATGCTGTGCCCCATCTTTTCTCGACTTGCTGATGGGATGTCTTGATCTTTTTACTTTTCATACTGGATTTATGAACTACCAGGTAATGGAGGAAGGATTGAAGCCTCCAGAGCTTCCAGTTCCATATCCTGTCAGCCAAAAAAATAAGGGATTGATCTTCTCTCCACTCTGTTTGGATTCCCCATGACTACAGACAGAACTCTGGAAAGACAAGTGTGGGTCAGAGATCTTCCCTGGTCCAGTCAAACATGGCAGGTGAGTGGGCTTACAGTGTAGACACTGCTACAGAGGACTCAGTTCAGGATAGAAAAATCACAAGCAACTGAAGAACATCTAGTGGAGACATAGGTAATGAAGAATCTTTTCATTAGCCATTTCAAGCACTCAAGTGGCTGAGGAAGATTCTTTCAGATATTCTCTTCCATGGGGCTCTGGTTTCTTCCCTCAGACCAGCTTCTGAGAGCACTCATAGTGGAGTAGATATGACCACCTTTCTAACTGGCCTTTGCAGGTAGCCTCAGACAGTTACCATTGTAAGTTATGTTATTAGGGGTCTCCCCCATTTCTCCTCCTGGTGAGACAGTTCTACATCCTCAGAAACTGCCCTTGTGTTTTGAAGTTTCTCTAGAGGAGGAATGTACATTTCCATATATAGTCCTCCTTTTAGTCTCTGAGAATGTTTCCATACTTGCTGTGTATGCTTGAAACTGAAGATATGAAGAAAGCATTGAACTCTATACCAGTAACTTTCCCTATCTATGCACACCCATGACAATGTTTAATTTGCAAATTATGTATGAAACAAGCTTAATAACTGTAACTAGTAATAAAATAGAATTATAGCAAATACTACAATAAAAGTTATATTAATATAGTCTCCCCACCCTAATACCTTATTGTCTTAGACTTATCATTTGATTTGAGATGATACTTTTAAAAAGCACTCTCTGGTATCTCTTTGTCATAGTTAAATGCCCAGCCTTGCTACTCTTGTGTTCTGGGGCATGAAGTAAAAAGAGTGTTACTTATACACAGGCCCTACAATACTGTGGTTGTCAATCTAATATTAGTCATAAAGGGCAGGCAGTCATGGGCTTACAGCTGATGGGGATATGCTGAATAGAAAAAATGGTTCACATTCTGCTAGGAGAAATTCCATCATTTTGCTTAGAATTAATTCCTATAAAAGCTTATGAATTATTTGCATCTAGAAGTTTCTATTTAGTATTTTTAGACTTCAGTTGACCCTTGTTAACCAAAAACACAGAAAACAAAGCCACAGTTAAGGCCACATGGCTCAGTTTAGCCAAAAGAACTGGTCCTGTCCAAGTATGAACAGACATATGAGGAGCTAGTCCATGCTTTAGCCACGAAGAATGTCATTTCCCAAATGCTGACTGATCCTTTGACTTGGATCTTTTAGAAAAGACACAGAACAGAGCCACATTCTCTTTGAAATGGCCCCCAGTGGTATAAAACATGAAAGTGATGAACATTGGAAAAGCAACTCAACAGACTTTCTCTTGAAAGTACTCCTAAGAGGTAAAGGTGGAGAGCAGAGAGAGCCTACCTCTCAGCATTCCTCAGAACCGGTCAAATGGGTTTCTGCTGCCAAGCTTCCTTATCTCCCTTGCCTCTGTCAGATGTACCTATTGTACATACAAAAGCCACCAGCCCTTTTGGCCTGTAAGCCCACTCCCCTGCTACCCTACACTCCTAGGCAATTCCAGTTTACAGTCCAATCCCCACTAACCTGTTCCCTTTATGACCTGAGAGCTACCCCCACTAATTTTTTTTCTCTCTGCTCCTGAGAGACAACTCTGCCATGCAGCTTTGGATTCCACCAGGTGCCCCTGGCTCTTCTCTCTCTCTCTCTCATAACTAGAATAAAACCTTCTCCAACCACAGAGCAGTCTAGTTCAGTGGTTTTACTATGCCCTCATAAGCAAGGGTACAACAAACACCAAAGTGACTGTTTAATGGGTAGAAAGAAAGGTTTATTGGGGATCAAACTGCCAAGGCTCTCTTGGGGGACAAGGAAAAAATGTGAGAAAAACAAGATTTTGTGTCAGTCATCAGGGATAGTGGGGGGAATCTTTGAAGTGTTTGGATTGACTTAGATCTACATGACTATGCCAAAGGTAGTTGACATTTGAGGGTAGATTAAGGGAGGTTCCTGTAAACAGAAACTGTTAATCCCACCAGGTGAAAATAAGACCATGACTGTAATTTTGAGCCAGATTTGAAGCAAGCTTTATTAAATACTGGCCAGGAAGATGGACCCTGACCAGATCCATACCTGGGATTCCTAGAGAAAAGCTGTGAACTACATTAGTCAAGTGCTTATAAAGGTAAACTCCACAAGGCTATGCACTTCCTGCCTTCATCCAATCTAGGGCAAGCATGCATCCTGACATGCTTCCTGCCTATGTACCTCCTGCCTGTGTGTAATCAAACACATCCTGTGCAGTTGGGACAACCAACCTTGCTTATAAAAGTGAAAACACTCAGCTTGTTATCTTATATGAGCAGCCCCCAACATTTCAGGTAGTTATCTGTCCTTGGGCAAGTGAGTCTTACAGGTTAGGCTATAGATCTCTTAAACACAGTAATTACAACCTAAAATATAACTTTAGCTCTCACAAAACCTGCCTTTAGGCCTCTGTTTACCCAATAACATTCCTTCTGTTCACATAGGCAAAGTCTTTCTGTTTAGGACATTGTCACAGCATTGTCCGTTTGGGGGCCACTTTGAATCTAATAGAAACACTGCTCTTTTGTCGGCCCTTTGCCTTTTCCCTGTTCAGTCTACACCCAGTCAGTGTGGAGGTCATACTGGAGTACAGTGGGAGAGGCCCCACTGTCTGTGCCTTCACACCTGGTAGTGGGACAGTAATCTACAGGGAGAACCAAGGACCAAGGACGCTCTCTGTGTCTGGCCTTTGTGCATATCCTGTCTGAAAGATGGAGAGAACGAAAAACAAAAGAATTTCTAATAGTATTTTTCTTTATAAAGGTTGCTTCAGGGAGCCAAGCATTAATCAAGTGCTTCATTGTAAGAGGCTGTGTGGTAAACTCCCTTGTTTTCAACAGATGTTGAAACAGGCTGAGCCAGAATTCAGGAAAACCGCTCTCCCTCCATACCCACCCTAGCCCCAGGGGCTGTGATAAAGTTGATTAAACTATATTCAGGTCAAGCCCCTGGGCTCTGGTGACCTCACAGAAACCTCAGGATTCACTGCATCCGAAACAGAAATGGTGGCTTGCAGTGTCCACAGTAAGAGAGGGGGTTGAGGAGGAAACCCTCACAGAGTTGGCAGGAGCCATGCTTAGGGAGGCCCAGGTGCTGAGAGCTAAGTTGCTGTTCTTGAGCATATTGCTGTCCTTATTTCCTGAAGAAAGCCCAGATTAGTCTACAACACTCCTGGAAATATGGGTCTTATTTAGAATGAAATGCTCATTTGTGTAATATCTTTACTTGGGAGTTTTGTGCTAATGTTTTTTCCTATAGCCATACTGAATGGGACATCTCATCTCTGTAAATGTTTTGCATTTAACAAAGTATACCAGTTGTCACATCCATGGACTACTCAGGAAATGGGGCAGCTGTGCTCTGGGGTCTCACCAAAAGACACACAAGCCTTAAGGAGCTGTGTGTACTTGGGTAAAGTTAAGCTCTGGAGTCCCTGAGCTAGGTTCATATTCATGAGCCATGTGTCCTTGGCAAACCCTGGAAACCCTTGGAAGCCTGAGTTTCCCATGTAAAGTGGAGCTAGCATTACACACTGGAGAGGGCTTTTATGAAGCTGAGAGAAGGAAACACAGTTGGCCTTTGACTGGCCAATCTTCCTTTGTGCTATTGAGGTGGATCAGAAGGAAATGATAGAGCACACAGAACATCAGCTTTATATCAGGACTGGAGATGCTCTGGTGCCAAATGCAATATTCTAGTCCAGTTCACTGTTTTCTGTCCCCAGGACTTCAGACAATGAAATTCCCCAGAGGTCTACTGCTGGCAGGATGCGACCAACTCTGCAGTGCCATGGTCAGGAAAGAGGGTCTTTCTTTGACCTTGTGAGCTCCCTAAAACTTGAAATTACCATATTAATATACAGTACCT
Organism: Lophiomys imhausi; assembly: GCA_907164525.1. NCBI lineage: Eukaryota > Metazoa > Chordata > Mammalia > Rodentia > Muridae > Lophiomys > Lophiomys imhausi. The sequence continues at coordinate 5,520,292 of CAJQZJ010032273.1, read as the reverse complement.
GAAATTAGCCTGACCAGTCCCATGTTAGCGATTGAACTCGGGACCTCTTGTATACTGGGAAAGTACCCTACTGTTGAGCTATACCCTTAGTCCCCCCTCAATCTTGTTGTTAGTGCCAGCACAGTGGTGTGGAAGAGGGCTGGAAAGGATCCTCCTGGCTAGTATGTCGTGATTCGGCCACTCCACAGACACCATATCTGTGCAAACCTCCTATACAAGGCAGTATTGGTTTTGCTCCTACCGAGAAAAGCCCAGACAGGGTAAGTACCTTTTCTTAGGTCACACATCTAGCACAAAATGGGATAACCACTTGAAATTTAGAAATACAGTCTCCAACCTGATGACTTTAATTCTCTCTTTGCATGTGTATCCTCTTGGATCCCAAATCTGAAGATCGGTCAGATCTTTGTACTGTCTTCTCAGTACAACCACTAGAACTGAGGCAGGATAATTTTGAGTTTGAGATCATCTGTTGCCTGACAGTGAGCCTGTTTCTCAAAAAGCAAAATAACATGTAGAATCTTGACTTAGTAAATCTAAAAACCCTTTTCTCTTTTGAGAAGTTGCCTGTGATATTTTCTAAAGGTTATTTCAACAAAATGAAAAATGCAATATTTTTCTCTTTTCAAGCCAAAAAAAGTTAAGTTTAAAATGCTAGGCTTTAGAGCTTATGTATGTAGGAGAAAGATCTTCCCCAAATTGTGTCCAGCTCATATGTACTATGCAGGATTTTATTGAACCCACTAGCACCACCATGAAATGTGCATCATGGCCTTTATTTTTGCAGCTGATGAACTTCACAGAGGCTGAGTAACTTATTCAGAGTTCACATATCTGTTATGTAGGACTCAGCTGGCTCTTTCTAGACCACTTATCCTTCAAGTTTGCAGACAGGGCTAACAAACACCCAAGGGGCCTCAATCAGATTCTTTCAGGATGTCACAGCAGGCATTTGGGGTTGGGCCCAAGTACAGCTCCTCCAGAAACAAGCTGCACGTACAGGGTGGGGAGGTCATTGGGGAGGCCTGGAGGGTGGTGACCTGGTGTCCAGGGAGGCAGGCAAAGCAGGTTTCCAGAAAGTTTGGGCTGGGCAGGAGTGAGTGGTCCAGGCAGCTGTCCCAGCCATGAATTCCAGCACAATTCCAAAGAGAAAGTTCAGTACCCAGGGATCTGTGTGACCCAGCGGCATGTATCAAGGCAAACTAGAGAATTAATAGCGTATGACCTGGGACTGAGCAGTTCACATGCTCAGGGGTCGTGGGTACACTGATGCTGGTGAATGGAAAAGAGCCCTCTCCACAGAATCACTGAGAGGTGGAGTATCATGGTGCTGAGAGGGGAGATTTCTGAGGCCACATTGGCTTCCAACCCCAGCCGATGCATGTTAGCTGTGTGGCCTTGAAAAGTTCCTTCAGTCTTTTGCATCCCATGTTCTTTATCTCTCAAATGGAGTCACCAATGTGAAGATAAAGGAAGGGAGAGGAGAAGAACATCACTGGACTTCTCTCAGTGCTGTGAACTGCAGACACTCAGAGGTGTTGGCGTAAAGGACACTGGGATGGTGGTTAGAGGACATGGACATAGGAATCATAGAGAACAGCCCTTGGCACAAAGTCAACACCATGCAAGGGATGCTGTCAACATCCTTGGGTAGGTTAATCCAGGCAAAGACTGAATTTAGAGTTAGGAGAATTTAATTTACATCCCCATCTACTATTCAAAATAGTAAAAATATAGTTTAATATCCCATATTCAAAATATATTGGCATGAATATGTTTAAAATTATTTGGATTTTTTTTTTTGGTCATTCACCTGTTGGAGATTCCTAGTCAGGAAATTTTTAACCCAGAAGTGCTCCAAACATCCAATTTGAGAGCATTCCAAATTTGAGGGACTTGGATTAGTGATGCTCAACCTGTAGTAACCAAGATTTAATCAGGCATTTCACAACTGCCAGTTACGATGTATAGGATTTGGCTGGAATGATCTCACTTGTTGACTATGCGTTATGGGCAAGTTGCCTGGCCTCTGTGTGTATCTTAGTCTCTCCATTTATGAAAAGTGTGGAAGAGTCTCAAATGTTTGTTATGAGACACGAAAGGGGTCTCATGTAATTTTGTTAAAATATGAGTTAAATGACAAAGTCTGAGATATAGTCAGCGGCTGTCTGCTTACTTCAGCTTGACATGAAGCTAACAAAGAAAAGAAAGCTGAGGTGATTAAAAGTTGGATTTAAGTCTTCACACAGTTTTACATTCTTTTAGGTAAGGCTTAGATTTTAACTTACAATTTGTTCCTCTGCATGAAAAGAATATTTAGAAGCCCCTTCACCCAGCCGCAGGTTGGTGCGTAGCTTCTCTCCAGGGGCACCAGGGATGATGAGTATTTGAATGGTTACCTCTCTTGTTTTTTTTTTTTTAAATACTTTATTTTTTTTTCTTCAAGTTACATCTCAGTAACAAACCCCTCCCTATTCCCCCTTCCTATCCCGCCCTTCCACCCTCTTCCCTCCAGAAGTTTCCCCTTTCAGTCCAACAGCTGGTTCCTTCTCTTATAACAGTAAGTATTATACAAAACAATAGATATAAATATGCCACATTTATGAGAGTAAATTGGCCCAGTATACCTTCCCAATGTCCAGTTTATACATATTTGGCCCCTGACTTTAACATTCTACTATCTACC
>CAJQZJ010032273.1:5491747-5507606 GCA_907164525.1 Lophiomys imhausi | reverse complement strand
GTTTCAAACATCCAAGTCAGGCCCAATCTCTCTCTTCTGTCTGCCTGCATGCTGCCATGCTCCCTGCCCTAATAACAATGAACTAAACCTCTGAACTCTAACCTAGACCCAATTAATTAAATGTTTCCCTTTATAAAAGTTGTTGTGGTCATGGCATCTACTCACAGTAATAGGACTCCTAATAAGACAGAAATTGGGACCAGGGACTAGGGTATTGCTATGACAGACCTGACTGTGCTTTTGTTTGGAGGAATAAGGACTTTGGGATTTTGGATTAGGAAAACAGTTGAATGTTTTAAGTGGGGATTAATGAAACAGCCTAGTAGAAGCATGGAAGACAGTGGTACTGGAGGTTATTTGAACTGTAGAGCCCTGCCTCATGAGGTTTCAGAGGAAAAGATTATTAGTATGTGGCCTAGAGACCAAACCTGTGAAATTTTGGTGAAGAATGTGGCTGCTTTTTGTCTTTGTCTGAAAAGTCAGCTGTTAGTAGAAATTTAAAAGCGTTGCAGTTTTCTTTTAACCTGGCTAGCTCCCAGATAACTGAGACTGGACTAAAATATTTATTCATCAAGCTTTAAGGGACAACAACTGAGCAATATTTATATATTTTAATCCTCTAAGCTAATCTGGATAGCTCCTAGACGAATTTTCCAAGATATTTTCATTTTATGGCTTTCTCCAGCTGTTTTCTCATGATATCTCCTGGACCTCTCCTCATGGCTTAATCCCCATTTCCTCCCACTCTCTCCCCCTCTCCTGGCTGGCAGGAAGTCCAGCCCTATTATCTCCACTGCTCAGTCATTGGCTGATCAGCTTCTTTAATGACCAGTCAGGGAATAATTAGGGAGCAGTGTTTAGACAACATTGAGACAGGAGATTCTCAGAATAAGGATTACAGACAGATATGGGAGCACAGAAATCAGCATTTGAATTATACAAGGATAATCTTTACAAAGTGCATGATAGCATTATGCCTATAGTCTGAAGAAGCTAAATTGAAGAGTTTAGAATTAATGGCATTGGCAGAAGAGATTTCCAGACAGCCTAGTATTGAACTCTGAGTTCCAGGCCAGCCTCGTCTACAGAATGATTTCCAGGACAGCTCAGCTTAGATGGTAAAGGAAACCATCAAAAGCAGAAAGTTGGTGGAAGTGTGTAATTGATCTAGGGGGATAAATTCCACTCAGAACAAGCCTTAGAACCTGGCAGCTTTGGCCATGAGGTCTGGCTTTAGAGTCAAGGATACAAGAAAGGGGTTATGGAATCTCCCTTAGCAATGAAGGAAAGCCTCAGAGGCCAGGCATATGTCAAGGATGTTCCTGTATAGAGGCCAGAGAGGTCACTGAGTGAAGCACTGAAGGTAAACTATGGATTGCCTTGGAGACCTAAAGATATTGGAGATGCCAGAGCCATGGAATACCTGCTGAGGAAAGCTGCTAACAGGGAGTGGAATGAGCCCAAGAGAAATAAATGTTTTGCAGTCAACGAAGCTGAAAGGAGTTGGAGATCTGAAGAGTGCTTTGACATCAGACATGGCGATGCAGAGTTTGGAGTTTGCCCAGTTGGTTTTTGGTCTTGCTTTGGTCCAGGTTTTCCTCACTACACTCCCTTTACTCCCCTTTGGAGTGTTAATGTACATCCTGTGTCATTGTATGTTGGAAGTATGTTATCTGCATTTTTGATTTTGATTTTACAGAGGATTACAGCTAAGAGACTGCCATGAGTCTCTGAAGAGACTTTTCAACAGGGTTGAGAGTGATTGACTACAGGAACTTTTGAAGTTGGACAGAATGCATTTTTTGCATTATAGGATACAAGCCTATGGGGGCCAAGGAGTGGAATGTGATGTTTGAATAAGAATGGCCCCCATAGATTCATATATTTAAATGGTTGGAGAGTGGCATTAGGAGGTATGGCCCTTTTTGAGTAGGTGTGGCCTTGTTGGAGGAAGTATGTCCCTAGGGGTGGATTTTGGGAGTTTCAAATGCCCAAGGCAGACCCAGTGTCTCCTCTCTCTTCCTTCTGCCTGCTGATCCAGATGATCTCTCTGCTACCTCTACAGCACTATGTCTGCCTGCATACCACTATATTTCCCACCATCATGATAATGGAATAAACCTCTGAACCTGTGAGCCAGCCTCAATTAAATGTTTTCCTTTTATAAGAATTGCTATGGTCCATCTCTTCACAGCGATAAAAAGAGTAACTAATACACAAGTTGATAGATGAATCTTGAGGACATTATGCTAACTGAAATAAGCCTGTCACGGAAGGAGCAATAGTGTATTACCCATGCTCCTGTGTTCTCTGGAGCAGCGCTGGCCAGATGAGTGTCAGGAAGAAACAACTGGCAGAGGTCAACCTTACCCTAGAAAGGGAAGGGAATGGAAAAAAGAGAAAGGGGAAAAGAAAAGAGAGGTCTGTAATAAACAGGTGAGAAAGTATCAGAAACACTTTTGTCTCTTGTTAGATATAAGGAATGAGAAACATGCTCATAATACAAATTACCTCCAGAGACAGTCCTCAGTGATTTCCAGCCACAGTGGTGGTGGAGAAAACCCAAGTCCTAATCTTGACTTCTCAACTTAGTTCCTCAGGCTACGTTCACACATGTTTTGTTTGTGTCTGTAATTCCATGACTATGAAACCGGGATGTTAATATTTGCCTGAATCTCAGGGGACAACAACATGAAAAAAACAGCGATACAAATTATTTAGAAAGTAAACACTCTACTTAAGTCAATGCTAACATCACTTCTACTTACTTTTACTTTTGGACCTAACTACTTTAGAATGCTGATCCTGTTTCATCTGTGAAAGGTATAGACATCAACACTGCACTATAGACTCATTTAAGGACTAAACTAAACAATATGTTGGCCACATGTAAAGAAATTGACAAATGTCTGTGTTTATAAGAGACAATGACAGCAATGGAAATACTTCTTTGTAGTTGAGAATTTAAAAACAAAACAAAACAAATGGTAAATAAAAACAGACAAACAGTAATACTGGGCATTTTAGGAACTTGCCGAGAATTTAAACGGTCCTTGTTTTCAGCCTTCTGATATGCCCCTACCATGCCCCTACGTAGGTAAAAAAAGCTGTTATCGAAAGATTCTGACTTTCTTTGTTTCCACAAGGTTAGAAGCCCCTCCACTCCATCCTCGTTCTTGTGATTAACCACTCTTATGACGTTGGATCACGTCCTGGACTTCATTTATTTAATAACTAATCTTTCATTGTCTCTTCTCTTTTAAAGCCAGCCAGGCTTCTTCCTGCCTCTATCTCTGCTCAAGGTCTCACCTCTTTAAATCACTAAGATAATTCGGAGACACACTCCAACCCACTTTACCGGAGCGCTGATGAGCAAAGGCCATTTCCCTCATCTCTTTCCCAACCTTGCAACATTTCAGATGCATCTCAATAATCCCAGCAAATCACTCATGCCATTCTTCCACAGACACCTAGTAAATACTCCCCATAGGCAGTTTCTTTTGGTTCTTTTTGTCTGGGAGGGGTTGTCCCACTAGGACCCAGAACTCAGAAAGAGTGTGCACATACACAAAGAACTTGGGAAAACTAAGCCCTGGACTTCAGAAGAGCTGAGATCCCTGAGTCAAGCACTAGGTGGAATGCTGAACCTCCAGCAACGTGTTTACTCTTCTCAAGCCCTAAGTGCTCTCTTGTCTATTTTGTGGACAGAGAAACTAAGGCACAAGACATTTTTGCCTGTCCCCCTGTTCCTCCTTACGCACCCTCAGTCTGGTTCTCTCAGCAATGTTACCTGGTTGGAAACGTGACTCTGCGGACTGTATCGCCCCTGGATGCACTCAGAGCCACTAAGGTGGTATTCAGTAATCCGTTGCTTAACAAGCCCTTCATGCTATTCTGGCACATGCTCAAGTTCAAGAAACACTGGGCTTGAAGTGGGCCAAGTTCACAAAGGTAATAAGTAGCAGAGTTAGGGCTGGAAATTAGAAACTGGTTAATTCTTAAACCAGAGTCGGAGGGACTTCAAAACAATACTGCTCACGACAAGGATTAGAAGTAAAACTGCATCGCATGAGGTTGAGAGAAGCTTAGTTCTGGGTTTGATTTAATGGAGCAGATCATTGGCTTCTCAGCTCTAGTTCAATAGCATTTCTCTCAGTCTCTTGGTCTTCTCTTCAAGTTATAAGAGGGCTGCAACAATTCCAGCCTTCATATTATGTTTCTCAGAGGTTCAGAGGCCAAGGGATGCAGTGCAGGAAAGAAGAGGCTTTGACACTTCTTTTGTGTCTTTTTAATTTGTGACCCCAAAGTGGGCTCTCCCAAGTGATCTCTTCTCATGTATTATTTTCAAGAGTTTCATTGTATGCTGATTTCAAACCAACCACTGGGAAGAAAACTGAAATAGCATGATTGGGTAAGACTAATCAAGAACTCCCGAACGTGGATTACATGGAACGACATGGTGAATCAGAGTGATGCATACAGGTTAGAGCAACAAATGGAGGATATAAAATGGTAACAAAGATTTATAACCTGGCATCAGATGATAGAACCCTGTAGAAATAATTAAATTACATTGGGTACCATTTGTAGAAAGAATTAATTTAATTGAGGAGTGTTGTTATGCATTCTAAATATTAATTAACCAGCTCTCAGAGCTTGCTTGCTGTACTTCAAGTAATCCTGTGTTACCTTGCTTGTCCCTGATTGGTTAAATAAACGCTGAGGCCTGAGATTGGGCAAAGACAGAGGTAGGCAGGACTAAGGTGGGTGGGCTTCTGAAGCACAGAGGTTCATAAGTAGAAGAAACCTCCAGTAGAAAGAGTAAGAAACTTCTGGTAGAATCCACGAGAAGCAGCAAGAACAGGAAGGAGAACACAGGCCATGGGTTAGAAAAAAGAACCTCATTCCATGTGGCCAGGAACATCAGCATGGCAAGGAGAATAACAACCTAAAGAATGTATGTATATTATATGGGATCATATTTAGGGAATAGAATTAATAGCTAGCTTAGATGGGCTAAGACTGCACAATCCAGGCCAAAACTTGTTAAAATCTATGCAGTTCCTGTGTGCTCCTTTATAATGGTGGGGTAAAGTGTAACGCTGCCCACCAATTAAATATAATATAAATACTAAGTAAATAATTTAATTAATTCTTTGTGCAAACGGCACCCAACATAATTTAATTAATTAATTCTGCAGAACCCAAATAGAAAAATTAAGATTTTGCGGTTAAAGACAAGCAGAGCCATTATTTTTCTAGAGCAAAGGTGACTATCAATGGACATCCTTGGAAAAAAACAAGTGTAGGGGAGAGATGGCCACTGGATGCAGGAGAAAGGGGTAATGTGGGTGATGCGATTCTGGTTCTTTAACCTTAGTAGAGTTTGGGAGGTCTGGACCTTGGCAAGTGGCAATAGTAAGAGGAATGGATGGAGATAAGTCTTTTATGTGGAAAGTTATTAAGAGTAGGTCACTGAAGTGAAGAGATAAAGAGAGCATGAGTCGGGGGCTACTCCTCATTCTCATGTGTGTGCACAGTTGTTTCTGCTCCTCTCTAGGATCAGGATGAAGAAAAGGTAACAACATCTGCAAAGAGAACTTAGCAGCTCTGAGCTCAGTTAGAAACACTTGCATTAATCTCTAAATTTGATGCTTGGCTATGATGCACCTATAACAGTAGTGCTCTTTATGATAACTCAACTGTACTTTGGATATTTATTTTTCTTTACATTTATGTTAGGAATTTTCAAATATATACAAAATATAGTTCACTTGGCAAGTTGCGTTTCTCTGCTGTCCAGTGCGTAAGACCGTGAGAGAGAAAGCACAACCTGTGGGCCAGTTGTGGTTCTCTGTTTCTCTCTGGCATCCTGGTGGGCACGGGACTGTGTGAGAGAAAGCACACAGTTGTGGATCTGCTTCTCTGGGGTGCCCTGGTTGATGAAGTTACACACCATGCCAGAGAAGACTGAGGCAAAGAGGCTCCAGCTGTGGTTCTGGAATGCATAGCTCTCCAGGGTCGTCTAGATAGTCTGGATCACCACTAGTGCCCTGGGCTGGACAAGATGGGGTAGCGTCTGGAACTGGGTGAAGTTCTGAAGGACTTCCATTTGAGCAGGGAAGCAGTGGGGTCACAGAAAGCATTCTCTGATTGGTACAATGCTACAATTCCTTTAGGCAAAATAAAGACAGCTCAGATGGTATTTTGTGAGTCAGCTTAAGTATATCTCTATATCTCTTTATTCGGCAATGAATGAGGGTTTATGAACAGTGGGATGTAGGAAAGCATTTGGGGGTGAATGCATTCTGTTGGCTGAGATGATGGCAATGCTGTATTTACATGAGGAAAGATCCCAGGGGCTGGGTACACAACCACTTGCCTGTAACCTCCTGGTAGGTCACTTGGATTATGTTCTAAAAAAAAAGTAACAGGCTGTTTTCATGCCTAATCACCTGTAGCCACTTGGTGGGGGTGTTTACATGCTCCCGAGGAAGGCAGGAAGAGGAAGAGAGCCTTGTTCCACACCTTCTGTTCTCAGTATGAGTTGTGACACAAACCTCCATGTACCTGGTCTTAGTTAGGGTTCCTATTGCTATGATGAAACACCATGACCAAAAAGGAAGTTGGGGAGGAAAAGCTTACATTTCTACATTGTAATCTATCATTGAAGGAAGCCAGGACAGGAACTCAAATACAGCAGGAACCTGGAGGCAGGAACTGATGCAGAGGCCATGGAAGGGTGCTGGTTATGGGTTGGCACATCATGACTTGTTCAACCTTTCTTATAGATCCCAGGACTACCAGCCCATGGATAGCACCACCCACAATGGGCTGGGCTCCCCACCACCAATCACTAATTAAGAAAATACTCTATGGACTTGCCTATAGCCCAGTTTTATGGAGGTATTTTCTCAATTGAGGTTTGTGTCAAGTTGACATAAATCAAGACTACACATACCCTATTACCAGCTTAGTATGATCAAATCTAAGTCAATTGATTTTTTTTCCTTTATCTCTTGCCTCCATTTTCACCAATCCCATCCCCTAGCCTAGGTTACATTTTTAAGGACAGCTGTACCGATACATATTTTCACAAGATATAATCATCCATTTAAAATTCATAATTCAACATTTTCTAGAATATTCAGTTGTGTTACCATCACCACATCACCACCTGTACCAGTTATATGTAGGAATATATACATATACATCATATACATATGCACATACATATATATGTGTATATATGTATATATATGAGAAATAAGACAATAAAGGAGAGTGAGGAAGGGTATACAGTAGGTCTTGGAGGGAAGAAAGGGATAGGAGAAATGTCATAATTACATTATAGCCTCAAAAAGAAAAGAAAATCTGTACCTTACACCTATCACAGGTGATAACATCAGGTCTCAGCCCTAAACAAGTGCTCTTCTATTTCTTGCCTTTCTGAAATTGACTATTAGGAGCACCTCATGGAGACAGAATCAATCAATATGCAGTCTTTTATACCTGGCTTTTCCCACTCGATATTTCTGAGGCTTATCCATATTGTAGCATACATCAGCACTTCATTTTGTTTTATTGCTATAAATAATATTCTACTTTGTGGATAAACTGCCTGTTTGTGTTTGTTTAAGCCAAGATCATTATATAGCCCAGACTAGTCTCAGGCTTGAGATCCCTAGCCCCTTATGTGTGGGAATTGTGAGCATTCATCTCCCTGCCTGGCTAAATCACACCATCTTTATCCATGCACCAGCTGGTAGATATTTGCATTAGTTCTACTTTGGAGGTTTAATGAATAAGGCTTCTATGAACATTTGTGCACAAGAATATTCACATATAAGAGTGCATATGTTTTCATTCCTCTTGGGAAATGTCTTGAAAAGGATTTGTTGAGTCATATAGTGACTCTATTTGAATTGTTTGAGGAACTGTCAGATCAATTTCCATAGAGACTGTTCCATTTTATATTCTACTACCTGAATGTGAATGTTCCAACTTCTCCATATTGCCCTCAGCACTATTACTGTCTTTTACATTATGGATATTGTAAGGATATGGAGTGTCATCTCCTTGTGGTTTTTACTCATATTTCCATGATGACTAATGGTATAGAGCATATTTCCAGATTTTTATTGTTAATTTTCATAATTTTTGCAGAAATATCTATTCATATTTTTCCAGTTTTTAGACTGAATTATTTGTCTTTTTTTCAAGATATAAAATTATTTATACATTGCACATATAAAACATTATTATACACATACATGAATAAATGTTTCTTTTACTTTATGGGTTTTTCTCCCTCTCCTCCCTTAACAAGTTCTCACTATGTATCTCAGACTGTATCCAACTCACAGTCCCCATACTCCAGCCTCTCAGATACTTGGGTTACAAACATTACTGCCATACATGGCTTTTTTCTCTTTCTTTGATAATGTACTTTAAATCAAAACTGATTTTCATTCAGACAAGAATCTAAATTTCTATTTTTTATTTTTTTACTAATATTTGTGGTGTCATAATAGCTGTCATTAAGCAATAGCTGCTGATTTGTGATAAAGATGTATGCTTATAAATTTGTTACAAATTTTTATAGTCTTAGTTCTTACATTTATGTGTTAATCTATTTTTAATTAATCTAATGTAAGGTTGGGAGTCCCAACCCATTCTCTTTTTTAATTTTAATTTTTGAAATTAATGGCAACATTTCTCCCTTCCCTTTCCTCAGACCAAACTCTCCCATATACATCCCCTCCTTGCTTTCTTTCAAATTCATGACTTCTTTTTTCACTAATTGTTATTACACACACACACACACACACACACACACACACACATTTCTAAATATAACCTGCTTAGTCCATATAATGATACCTATATGTATATTTTCAAGGCTGACCATTTGATATAAGACAACCAATTGGTGTGCTCTTCTCTAAAGGTGACTATTTCTCTCTCTTTTTTCTCTGTCCCTCCCTCCCTCCCTCTCTCCCTCCCTCCCTCCCTCCCTCCTTTCCTCTCAGCATTGCTAAGTTGCCTACAGTTCTTTGTGTAGGCTTGGGGACACAAAGGCTTTTTCCTATCCACTTTGGCATGTCTATTGATATTGTCCTTGTTCAGCTCATATTTAAACAGTCATGCTCATGAGACTTTACAGGTAGAGCTTCTGACATTACTAGGAGTCACAATATCAAAGCAAGTTCCCTAATCTTCTGGCCCTTACAGTTTTTCAATCCCCTTTTTAATAATGTTCCCTGATCCTTCCCACATTATTCTTTCATAGGTGAATATCCACTTGTATAAGCCCTGATTTTTTAAAATATAAAAATCAATTGAATTGTTTGAACTCCCTTATTAAAGATCAGTTGACCATCATCACCAGTTACTTTGAAGTAAATCTTAGAAATTACATGAATTTGCCTGTTTCTGAATAGATTTGTATCTCTATATTTCAATGCCCCATTTTTTAATCTACCTCATATTTGATCCTCAGAACCACTAAGATTCCAGTGTTCATTTTAAGAGACAATGACACTGAAGCTTATGGAGGTTGGGTGACTGGCCCAAGATCATTTGGTGACAGAAGCAAAGGCAAGCTGTGTGCCCTTCCTATTACTTCATCATCCATTGTGGCCAAAGCATAACGTAATACCATAATAGCAAATGCAGCATGACTTTGACCGGGTACTCACTGCCTCGCAAGCATCTTTTAACATGTTTACTCTCTTCAAGGGCTTCATCTCTGTTTGAACTTCACCCAACATTCTGCTCACCAGGAGATAGGAAAAAAAATGCTCTTCAAACTCACCAAGCACCGCTCAGAACCCAAAGAAAATGTGAGAGAGCAGATCAAAACCTTGGGGGATGGGAAGAAATCTGCAAATTTGCATCACTGTGAAAGGTGACCACAGCCATTTTGAAGTAGATTCAACAACCCAAACTTTTAGAAGGAATTTGAATTTTGTTTACTGGAAGGAAGTCTTGAATCACACATCACTTGACATCTCCAGGAGTAGTTTAGCCTCTAATTTCACATACACCACATGTCTAGTGATTTTCCAATACTAAAGGTACCTATACTTCCACTACTAAGGGGGGTAAAGCAAAAGGATTTTAAATTTTAAAGCAATCTGGGCTACATAGAGAGACACTGTCTAAAGATAGGAAGGAAAAGAATAGAGAAAGAGAAGTGAGAAATGTAGGGAAGGGAAGAGGAGAGAAAAGAGTTAAGTAGAAAAAAAAAACAGGGCTGGTTAGTGGTAGAAAGAAGTCTCAGAAAAGGATCCTCTGATTCCTGTTTTGGGGAATGTCAGAACTTTTTGTTCCTAGAACCTACTAGGCACAAAATGCTGAGCAACTTACTGTCACCAAGCAAAATGTAATAATGTTATGAGGCTTGAGACACTGCAGGAATGTGGAATGGGAGAGAAAAAGGAAATCTGTAAGATTGAGACTTTTCTGAACCTACCTATAAAAAAAAAGTATTTTTCAAGCATCTATGATGTAATAGCCAGTTCAACATTTGCATCAGAGACAAAAACAAAAAAGCAAACAAAAAGACATATTCCAGGGATTGGAGAGTACATGCAAATTTGACCATCTTTTCAATAAAGCAAAAAAGAGAGTTGGTTTCAGATTCAACATTGTCTGGGACACAGGAGAAATGGTTCTGAGACAAAAGGAGCTTGGCACAATGAAGGCAAGGAACAGTGGTGTAGTGTGGGCTAGAACAGTTTAGGAACTACCATAAAAGACAGATTCCAACCAAGGTGGGTGACTGGGAAAAGACCATGGGCATTGGGTTCAGGAGTAGTGCCTCCCACTCAGCCTCTTCCTCTACCAAAATGTGTTCTTGGGGAAGGTCTTGATGGAAACTTAGACCAGGTGTAGAACAGAGCTTCACCCAGACAAACAGAACAATATGCCCATCTCTTTCTTTTACGACTACCTGTGTGATCATAAGTGAACCATTACATCCTTCTGCGCACATAGCTTCAGGGAGCACAGTAGTCTTCATTTGTGATTTCTCCCTTGCCTCTCCTTAGTCTTTCTTTGATTCCTATGAGTTTTCATCCCCTTTACTTCTTTCCAGGTTTTGTTGGTATCATATTGAGGCAATTTTATACCTAGAGGAGGCTCTGCTAAGGAAACTGAGCTAAAGCTTTGAGGGCAGAGGGGTTATTTAGGCTCTATTTGATGCTTGCCCCTCAGCATGTTGTTGGTATGCCTGGGATACTTGTTGCCATGGCCACCTAATTATCTCCTCAGGATCTGACCACCACAGTGAATTGGAAAACTTGCCAAACATCCAGAAAAACAAACAGCAGATGTCCAATTTAGAAAAAAAAATCATTCATGAACAAAAATGTTTGGTTTCCCATCAATCACATGGAGATATTCTCAGAGACGGGGGCAGCAGAGGCACTGTTAGAAGGCAAGGCTCACCTACGATCTGCAGCTGCCCTTTGTAAAGTGTGGAAGAACCATACTTGGTGTGAAGCACGCTTAATGGACAGAAAATTTACCTGCATCCGGTTGGCTGTACAAGGTCTAAACAGCCACCCGGAAGCAGGGAACTAGAAAACGGGTTTTAGCATCACACCTGGCTGTCAGTACCATATTTCTCAATGTCTGACTTGACGACTTTGGCCAAATTCACTCATCTGCAGTTTAGCTTCCTCATATAAAATGTGGATCCTAACAATCACCTCATATAGGCAAGTGATTAAGTTATGAGGCACAGTGATTTAGCACAGGGCTTGAGTCTAGTAATGTCTTGATAAATGTTCATTTTACATTTATTTTGTAATCAAAGCACAGTCTAATAGACCAACTTTCTCCAGATTAATTACTTGATGTCTCAAGATTAATAACCCATTTTGAGAAATGCAGAATACCATCCATATAAGCAGACCACTGTTTTACTGAAGGACAAAACTGAGATCAGAGATGTCATGACATTTGCCTGAGATCACACAGCCAGCTAACAGCAGGGCTGAGAATGTGTGCCTAAAACCTAAACCAAGGCTTTTCCAACATCCACAATGCTGAGTAAGAGGAGGGAAGAGGTTGAACATTAACTCTCCTTTCCTTATTCATAGGCATTTTTCATGAATTGTTTTATTAAGTTATTATAGACATAGACTATAAGTTATTACTATCCTTATTTAACAAATGAATGAGAGCAGTGGTTCTCAATATGTGGGTCCCCTCCCCCCTTGGAGGTCAAACGGCACTTTCACAGGGGTCACCTAAGATCATCAGAAAACACATACATTTACATTACAATTCATAAGAGTAGCAAAATCACAGTTATGAAATAGCAGCAAAAATAATTTTAAGCTTGGTGGTCACCACAACATAGGATTAAAGGGCTATAGCATTAGGAAGGTTGAGAACCACTGAATTGTAACATAAGAGATGTTTTTTCTTATCTTATTTCTGTGTCCTTAGCAAGAAGAGCATTATCTGGAACATAGTAGGAACCCAGTAAATATTTATGAATGAGTAAAGGGGAAAATTGCCTTAGTTAGATTTTTTTTTCAAGACAGGGTTTCTCTGTGTAGCCCTGGATGTCCTGGAACTCACTTTGTAGACCAGGCTAGCCTCAAACTCATAGAGATCCATCTGCCTTTGCCTTCCAAGTGCTGGGATTAAAGGCATATGCCATCACAATCATCTTAGTCAGATTCTTAATGAATGGTTGAATCAGGACTGGAACTAGAATTGAATTCTAAAGCCCAGGGTTATTTTGTTTTGCTTTGTTTTGTTTTTGAAGTAGGTCTTGTACTTTCTCTACTAGGGCTGCTAGGCTTTAGGATGGAAGAAGGAGAAAAATATTCCACCCTCTTTGAAGAACTTTGAGGTTCCAGACATGTTTATATATAGTACATCATTTAATTTTACAACTACTAACAACAGCTGCTTGGTTCTTCAAGGCAGGATGCCGATATTCAGGAGGCATTAATGTCTAATCCAAAGTTAGACAGTGAGTCAAAAAGACAAGTGCTCTGATTCCAGCCCCTGTCTTCTTCTATGCTGGCCCCTTCCCATCATATTGTTACGCCTTGATGACTGCATCCAGGAGTGGTGGGTCAGGAAAAGATCAAGCTGTCATGAGCTGGAAGCAAGCAGAGCCCCTCCGGTCAACTATGAGTGTTGTTGAGGATGCAGAAAGCTAGAGTCAACCTCTAGGACCAAAAGGCACAGCATGGAAAACCATCCTGCCAAAGAGTTTGGTGATCATGTTGGGACTTGGGTTATACTTGGGAGCTACCTGCCTTTCCACCCCAGTAGACTGGGAAAGTCTGAGAAAAATTTTCAGCCATTTGCAACAAGGGCCATCTCTGTCTAACATAGTGTACTTGCCAGGGGTGGAGGGGCAGTGAAAAACTTGGTACTCAAAGAACCTGTGAACTGTCAATAATTTCTAATGGTTAGTCACTCTCTTCATTAACCAAGGTTAATAGAAAATGTCTATTGGTAGTGAAAATGAAAGACATATTATTTTCATATCTGATTCAAGTGTTTAGCTTAATGTGAAACACCTCTTTTTGTTCTTTGTTGTGCCTCTGAAGGAATCTAATAGATTTTAATGAAATATAGGATAATAAAATGACTGGGAAGAAAAGCACTTTCCTTTCTACCTGGACAGGTGTTGTGCTCTGAATGTCTGTGCCCTTAAATACATCTGTTGAAAGCTTCTCCCAAAGGCAAGCAATGAAGAGGTAGGGCTTAGTGGAGCTGATTAAGTTATGTGGCTCTGCCCTCATGAAAGGTTGAGTGACTTAGAAGAGACTCCCTTCTGTCACATGAAAACACTGAAACACATCTAGGAACCAGGAAACTG
Source organism: Lophiomys imhausi (assembly GCA_907164525.1). Taxonomy (NCBI): domain Eukaryota; kingdom Metazoa; phylum Chordata; class Mammalia; order Rodentia; family Muridae; genus Lophiomys; species Lophiomys imhausi. The sequence goes on along the minus strand of CAJQZJ010032273.1, from coordinate 5,493,748 downwards.
GCCTCACCAGACACTAAATCTGCCTTAACTTTGATTTGCCAGCCTCTTAGATGGCAAACATTGAATTTCTGTTGTTTATAAATTGCACTGTCCAAAGTATTTTGTTATAACTGCCAGAATGGATTAAGACAACTGGTAATAACAAAAACAACACCAGCAGACATGCCAAACTGGACAGAGAAAAACTCACAATATGCTGCAACCCCACAAACAAAAAACTATAGATAACGTAGGAAAGCTGGGAGTGGGAAAGGTGGTCTTCCCCTAAGGGAAGAGTACACTAATGGGTTGTTTAGTGTGAACCAGTATTGAAAACATACATATAATCAGCACTACACCAGACAGGTTATATTTAGGGAGATATATCTATAAAATAAACACACACACACACACAATAACGATTAGTGAAAAAAGAGGTCATAATTTGAAGTAGAGTAGGAAGGGGTATGTAGGAGGATTTGGAGAAAGAAAAGGGAAAAGAGAAATGCTTTGATTAAAGAATAATCTCAAAAGTAAAAAAAGAATAGTAAATAATAGCAAACAGACAACATTCATCTGTTTACTTCCTAAATTATCTGTATTATATATTTATTATGGGAGTTATTATCTACATTTTACAAAGGAAATAAAGAGCCCTACCTAAATTTAACAGAGATTTGAAACTATGGTTTGGATTCATGTGTGTATATTGTGTCTGTCTGTCTGTCTGTCTGTCTGTCTGTCTGTGTGCAAGAGGCATGTCTGTATAAGGTTATATGTCCATGTGGAGGTCAATATCAGGTGTCTTCCTAAATAGCTCTCCACATTTTGAGTCATGTTCTTTTGCTGAAATTAGAGCTCACTGATTTGCTAGACTGGCCAGTGAGCTCTAGGGATCGGCCTGTGTCTATCCTCCTCCCACGCCCAGTGCTAGGGTTACAGACATGCATTCTGTGTTGTCCTCCATTTTGCAAGAAGATGATGCTGGGGATTCACACTAAGGTGGTCACGCTTGCACAGCAAGCACTTTACAAACATCTTACTGACTAAACAGTGAGCATCTCTGGTTTGGATCGTTAATCACTATAATAGTACTTCTCTTTGCTCACTTATCTTGTTGGGGTTTGCTTTTTCTCCTACTTGCTTCTTTGGGGGTACAGATGACAAAACCAATAAAAGTATAAGTTTTTAAATATGTTTATAGTTATGAGAGCATCACCACAGCTCAGATAAGGAACTGAACTGTGATCAGAGCTATGAAGTACATATTGCAGGCTCGTGCTTGGCTATGACACTGTTTTTGGAGGACGTGGAAATGTTAGGAAGCAGTGATCACTGAGGAAAGATATGTCTCTTTGTGGTATTCTCAATCATCCCCTGGTCTGGTTTGTTGTCAACCATGAAGTCCTTCATTGCAGTCTACCATTGCCAAGCCCATGAGTCCAGCAGCCATAGACCAAACCTAAACATGTGGCTAAAACACTTCCTTTTGCTCTTTTTGGTTTATTTTCTCAAGTATTTGGTCACAGCAGCACAAGCATCTTCTACTGCTGTTTTCCTCATGTGTTCTTGGCATCTAGTCCTTCTCCTGACCCACCTCAATATTTAGATTTCTGGTTTTCTCTCTGCTGCTCTAGGTCAATTTGCATTTTTGAGCATTTATATAGAGTCAGTTGTGTGGCATGTGCTCTTCACAAACTTCCCTTTCACTCGGCACAATCACTCTAAGAGCCATCCAAGAGACTAAGTGTGTCAACAACTCATTCATTTTATTTAGATCTATTATCACATTATATGAATATGCCTACATGTGGCAATGTGTCAGTCACTTTTGTGTCACTGTGACCTCCATAATTTAGAAATAACTTAAAGGAGGAAAGAGTTATTTGGCTCCAGATTCAGAGGGATTTCAGTCCATTGTAGTGGGGAAAAGCATTACAGAGCAACTCAGTTCATGGCAGAGAGAATGGATGGTAGAGGCTGTTCACATTGTTGTCATAAACAAGAGGAGAGAGACAGGAA
>CAJQZJ010032273.1:5426625-5438551 GCA_907164525.1 Lophiomys imhausi | reverse complement strand
GGCTGGACAGCGGAAACCTCAGCAGAGAGCAGAATCAGGCACCACGGAGGACGAGTGACCCAGTTGATTCTGCCTGGCAGACTTCCTCAATAGCGTCTCCATCGGGGGCCTGAAACCACCACGGCAATCCAATGTCGCTGGGACCGTTCAGCTCTACACAATGCCCTGGCAGGAACCTCAGTGAAGCCTGCAAGATCAGCTTCTGCCTACAAACCCCTTAGGTCATCTAAACAGCTGAGAACAGAAGGACTGAACATAAAAGGAGTGTACTAACATTTTTAACCATTTTTTCCATTTGAGTTCGGGCCCCAAACAGGTCTACTACGGCCCAAATCAGCAGGAAGTCACTTTAAGGGAGCGACGTCCCATACCCAGAGGGTGGGGAAGGTGTTTCTCCACCCTTCTTTTTGGTTATTTGAAGGATAACTGAAAACTCCGATATTTAGGGGAAGAGATTACAAGCTGATAAATGGTCCTGTTTAATGTTTTTTGGAGGTTAGCCCCAGGGACTTCCTACTTTTCCTTTTCTATATCCTTCTTCCTCTCCTATGTAGGCGTGCATAGGCTTGAGAAAAATGAGATATAGACATAGCACAGGAAGGTCCAAGAAGAAGGGGCAGATTATTGAATATGCCCTTATACCTTTGTATATTGATACAAAATTAGTAGTTTATTTGGCTAAAGTGGTATTGACCATTGTTTATTGTGCAAAAATAAGATTGTATTGGGCTACATAGGCATTGATCTTTGTATATTGATACATAATTAAGAGTATATTTAACCACAATTGAATAGATCTTTGTATATTGATACAAAATTAAAGGTAACGCTTCCTAATGGTATCATACCTAGAGATACTTAAAAATAAAATGTGAAGCTCTGGCCTCTTGATACCAGCCGTCTAAAACGGTCTAGGATAGTTAAGTAAAACAAACTCCTAGTCATGCAAACATGTCACTTTGTTAGCTACTATGACAGTCTATCACAGATATTCTCTAAACTACCCAGTAATCAAGTTGCTAAGAGACAAGCAACATTTGCTTATCTAAATACAAGAGATGGATAGGGCATCTTCAAAAACCCCAAGAGATCTGCAGAATATGGCATTCAAAGATGTTATCTTAAATCAAGATTTTCTTTTTTTTTTGTTATCGAGACATATCAGCACCTGACAGCACCCCGTATTCTACTCCAAGTAGAAGATAAGCATCGAAGAACCTCCATTGTAAGATGGTTGAATTAGTGGCATGCCTATCTCTTGGCATGAAAAAAACCCTTGCACCAACTGCAGACAGACTGCTGTCCAAAAAGGACAAAACTTGGTAGCAGGGAAGTCGACAGCCTAACTCTGCCAAGACAGGGTAGGTAAGTCCTTCATAATCCCTGCTCTACAACAAATGTCTGTCATAGAAACAGGACCCAAAGGCTGAAGACTGATGAAGGAATGTATGGAGAGAAAATGGGAACTGTCCAGGCAGTCATTGGTATGTCCTTTCTTAGTTTTGGAAGCTGCAGGCCCTGCACTTCCTATATAAGCAAATATATTTATCCCTCTCAGGTCTCTGAGGTGGTTGAAGAATAGACAGGTAGAGTCTCATAGCTAAATTTTGAGTTGTTTAGGAATCAAGAGGGTGTTATAGATCTAAGAAGATACTCTTAAAAGTGTGTTGCAAGTTAGTATGAATGTTGAGTCAGATATAGACCTTTAAACACATGGAGATGGTTAGATAGTAGAATGTTAAAGTCAGGGGCCAAATATGTATAAACTGGACATTGGGAAGGTATACTGGGCCATTTAACTCTCATAAATGTGGCATATTTATATCTGTTGTTTTGTATAATACTTACTGTTATAAGAGAAGGAACCATCTGTTGGACTGAAAGGGGAAACTTCTGGGGGGAAGAGGGTGGAAGGGCGGGATAGGAAGGGGGAATAGGGAGGGGTTTGTGGCTGAGATGTAACTTGAAGAAAATAAAATAAAGTATTTTAAAAAAAAAACCTCAAGAGATCTGCAGAATATGGCATTCAAAGATGTTTTCTTAACTTAAGATTTTTGATATCAAGACATGTCAACTCCTGACAGCACCCCCTATTCTACTCCAAGTAGAAGATGAGCATCGAAGAATCTCCAGTGTGAGATGGTTGAATTAGTGGCAAGCCTATCTCTTAGCAAAACAAAACAAAACAAAACAAAAAAATCCTTGCTTCAACTGTAGACAGAATGCTGTCCAAAAAGGACAAAACTTGGAAGCAGGTAAGTCGACAGCCTAGCTCTGCCAAGACAGCGTAGGTAAGTCCTTCATAATTCCTGCTCTATAATCAATGTCTGCCAGAGAAACGGGGCCAAACGGCTGAAGACTGATGCTATAATATATGGAGAGAAAATGGGAACTGTCCAGGCAGCCACTGGTATGTCATTTCTTAGTTTTGGAAGCTGCAAGCCCTGCACTTCCTATATAATCAGATATATTTATCCCTCTCAAGTCTCTGAGGTGGTTGAAGAATAGATAGCTAGAGTCTCATAGTTAAATTTTGAGTTGTTTAGGAATCAAGAGGGTGTTCTGGATCTAAGAAGATGTTTTTAACATTGTGATGCAAGTTAGTATGAAGCTGAGTTAGATATAGAACTTTAAACTCATGGAGATGGTTAGATAGTAGAATGTTAAAGTCAGGTGCCAAGTACATATGGACTGGACATTGGGAATGTATGCTAAGCCATATAACTCTCATAATTATGGCCTATTTGTTTCTGTTGTTTTGTATTGTATTTATTGTTATAAGAGAAAGAGCCATTTGTTGGACTGAAAGGGAGAGCTGTTGGGGGGAGGGGGGAAAGATATACCTTAAACTTAAAAAAAAAAGGGAAGAGGATGCTGGGTTGAGGGGGAAGAGGGTGGGAGGGTGTGACTGGTGTGGGGAGTAGGGAGGGGATTGTGATTGAGATGTAACTTGAAGAAATAAAAAACTTCAGGGCTATGAAAGTTTGGATAAGAGACATTATTGCTTCCCTAACTGTGTATTGTTGGACAATCTATCCGTACTTGTGTTTTCATTCATGTAATGAAATGAAGATGCACAAACTTATTTGGAAATTAATTATATACATATGCAAAATAATAAAAAAATAAATTATAAAAAAATAAATAATGCATCAATAACTGAAAAAAAGAACGCAAAGAAGCATAATATTGAAGACAATCATATGCTGCAAATTAGACTGTAATTGCTACAAAGCTTTGTGCTATTTAGGAGAAAATTCCTGCTCTGCTCTGAACCCATAGGAAGTATGCCTTGAGAAAGACTCCACCCAGCTAAGTCTCCAACTTGTTAAAGAGAGCCTAACAGATTGCTTGTCCCTCTAAAGCAGTGGTTATCAACTTTCCTAATGCTGTGACCTTTTAATATAGTTCCTCATGTTGTGGTGACCTCCAACCATAAAATTATTTTTGTTGCTACTTTATAACTGTAATTTTGTTACTGTTATGAATCATAATAAATATTTTTGGAGATACATGTTTGTCAAATGGGTTGTAACCCTTAGGTTGAGAACTATTGCTGTAAGGCATCTGCCTAGTGAAGTTTTTCATCAGCTTCCCTGTACAGAAATGGCTGTAACTGTGGTCCAAGGGGAATAAGGGTCTTCATCTCAAATTGTTAGCCAAACTTGGAAGTGTCATTCACATGGTATTGGTTTTTGAGACAAAAAAGACCCAAGACTGAAAGGGTCATGGATATTTCCTTCACATGTTTTCCGACAGCTGCTGGAACTGGGCAACATGTGGCAGGGTTGGAGTTGCAGTGGGCAAGCCTTCAGAGGCCATCATGTGATGCTGTAAAGGTGAAGCCAGGGATATGATGGGGACCTCAAGATAGTGAAGATGCCAGTACTCTGGGTCATTGGTCAAGAAAAGCTGCTTACAAGGACCAGAATCAGTTAAGGAGAGAAACATATGTTGCAGGCAGCAATGTGGGAGGGCTGGGCTACCTAAGCACCTTGAAATTGAATCCCCAGATGTTTGATGTGGAAATAGAGGATTGATCTAGCTGCTGGGTTTTGGTCCAGTCTTTCCTCACTATGCGTCCTTTTGGAGTGGAGATGCATATGGTCTACCATTGTATGTGGGAAGAATGTAACTTTTTTTTTTAACATGGGGTCATACACAGTTAAATAATTGCCTTTAGTCTCAGAAGAGATTTTAGATTTTTGAATGTTTTAGGACTGTTAAAGACTATAGAACTTTTGAAGTTGGACTAAATGCATTTTGCATTATGAGATACCCTTGAGCCTATGGAAGCCAGGGATGAAGGGTAGTGGTTTGAATGAGAAGTTCTCCTCATAAATTCATGCATTTGAGTACTTGGCCCCCATTTGGCGGTGCTATTGGAAAGGTTATGGAACCTTTATAAGGTGGAACCTTGCTTTATTGGAAGTACTTTATTGGGGAGAGACTTTGAGGTCTTATAGCCTCACCCCACTCCTGCATATATACCTCCCTCCTTCCTTCTTGTATGTAGATGAAATTATGATCAGTTTGCCTTCTGCTCCTACCTCCATGTTTTCCATAACTGTTGCATACCTTCTCCATCATGATATATACTATTCCTCTGGAACTGTAATCTAAAATAAACCCTTTTTTCTCTAAGTTTTTTTTTTGGGGGGGGTCAGGATGTTCTAGCTCAACAACAGAAAAAATAACTGATACAATATGCCTACAACAACCTACTTCATTCAAGTAGGTTCTGCCTCCTAAGGTTTTTAGCATTACCCAAAACAGCACTACCAGCTTAGGATCATCAAATGATATGTAATGAGGATGAGGGGGGTCAATGAAGGGATGAGGGATAAGACATTTCTTATTCAAACCACAAAAGTTTAGGATCACCTAGAAAATTTTATTAAAATGCGTATTATCAAGCTCCTGCCGCGGGAATTGATCTCAAGAGGTTTAATTCCAAGGGTCTGTATTTGAACAAATACCAGGCATCCTGACATAGGTAATCCAAGGCATTGAGAAGCTTCGGTCTACCTTTTTCTAAGGAAGCAGAAGAACCTGGTAGTGACAGCTCAGGAGACATCATCATGGACCTTGAAGAGCTCATTTTTCTGTTTTTGGGGGACAGAAAGCATGCTCTTATGATCTAAACCCTGCGAAGGCAGGAAAATAGTCCAGTTAGAGCTCCACAGAGGAGGTAACTTGCTCAGGGTTAACTTTTGTGGTTTGAATAAGAAATGTCTTATCCCTCATCCCTTCATTGACCCCCCTCATCCTCATTACATATCATTTGATGATCCTAAGCTGGTAGTGCTGTTTTGGGTAATGCTAAAAACCTTAGGAGGCAGAGGTTTGATCTGGGTCTTGACAATGCACAGGAAATGTTCTTTGGATAGAAAAAGAACAGATGAGACATATTTTCTGAAGATAAACTTTTTAAGACATATCTCCTATCCCATATCTTCCCTGTCCTTGAGTATAGAGGAGGTATTTGGCTGACTCTACCCAAAGGATATGAAAAAAATGATGACTATTTCTTACATGGCTGTGTTACCAACAGGTCATGTGGCTTTTTCTTGGCTCTTTCTGGTGGCTTTACGAGCACCATGTTATTACGATTACAGGCTCTGGGAATTTGAACCTAGGTCCCCTTGTTTTCACAGCAACTGCCCTCACCCACTATCATGTTTCTCCAGTTCCTGTTTTGGTGCATTCAAATCACCACTTTGGAGGTGTTTGTTACATGGCACTGGACAGGCATCAGATGATTCAGGTAGAGGAGTGGAAAGATAGCAACTGTAAAGGTCTGGGCAGGTGAAAAGGTGTATCTACTCTTGGAGATTTTGAAGAGATTCTGTGTCCCCATGCAGAGCTTAGAGGTCTGCATCCCCTGAAGATTGACATGTGCAGACCACCCACCTGTGTCTTTGCCTAGGAAGTGAGATCCAATCTCTTTTCCTAGGTAATGTGAGCCAGTAATCAGTCTCAAATTGGTATATGTGGTTTTAACTGTCACAGTTTTGTGAAGGTCTAATTTTTAGTGTGGGCAGTGCCTTTAAAAATCATAGAAAAAGATTTATTATTAATTAAAGCTGAAGTGAGTCATCATTTAGTCTCACAGTGGCAAGATCTGCCCTGGCACACCAGAGGCCACAGCAAAAGTTGCTTATCTGAGTAAGGCTCTGATAAATCTGTAGCATCAGCATCAGCCAGTATCAGCATCCCTAACTGGTGGGATCATAGAATCCCAGGCAAAGGAACTTTACAGGTCCCTTTCCCTATCATCCACACTCCTTCCCACCACCCATTTCAAGCTTCTTATGGAACTTTTTTTTGTGTGGCTGGATCCAGATAGAATCAAAAACCCATGTATTGAGGGTAATTCTGTTATTGGAGGATCAAAATCTGTTCCATTTCCCTTATGATCACTATGACAGCTTTGGAGCATGTCAACTTGGCTAGATTGATACGTGGACCTCCATTTGTTTCTGGTGGTGGTGGTGGAGGGAACCACACAAGAGAGACTCTTTCCTGGGCCACCTTTGAACATGCACAAACCATCTTCCAGTGAGACCATTCTGCACTAGACCCCACACTTCAGAGAGGAGGGTTCAGAGGTATAAGTCCCTGATGAGTTTATTTGATGAGAAGAGTTGGACATGCAACTCTTCTTTCCCTTGGGGGTCATCTTTCTGAGATGTGCCCTGTAGACTTGGAGTTTGTTTTGGCTACTTACACAATTGCAAAGTATAAATTATTGCTAAATTTAAAAGTAATTATTATATGTTTAAATTTTCCTTTAATAATAACTTTTTTATCCATACATCCAGACACCTACTTACCAAATGATAAATTGATAACTCATCTTCTAACTATTTTTCTTTTATTTTTGAGAATAAAATGTAATTATATTATTTCTCTCTCCAAATCTTCCTGTATGACTCCTCTTGTACATGTTCAAATTCATAGCCTCTTTTTTCATTAATTGTTATTACATGCATATATGCATATGTATTTCTGTAAATATTTATTCCTAAATATAACTTGATCAGCCAAGTATATATAGTTTCAGGACTGACCATTTGGTATTGGATAATCAGGTGGTATATTCTTCTGTGGAAAAGACTATGTCTATGGTTCTCAGCATTTCTTAGTTGCCTCTGGTTCTTTGTGTAAGACTGAGGCCTTGTGGTCTTTCCCTGCCCACTTTGGCATGCCTATTGTTCTTGTCCTTGTTCTGGTCATGTTTTGGCAGTCATGTTGGTGAGGCTTTGAGTGTAGATTCTGACATTACTAGGAGACACTCCCTGCTTCTCTGGCTCTTACAACCTTTCTGTCCCCTCTCCACAATATCCTCTAGCCTTAGCTGTGGGAGTTGTTTTGTAGATGTTTCCATTTGGACTGAGCTCCACAACTCTGCTTTTGATTGGTTGTGGTTTTCTGTAAGGGTTTCTATCAGTTGCAAAGAGACATTTCCTTAAATGAAGGGTGGGAACTGTGCTTATCTGTGGGTAGGTAAGTAAATGCAGAGTTCATTATTTCGTTTTCTTCACAACTGAAGAGTATTCCATTGTGTGTGTGTGTGTGTGTGTGTGTGTGTGTGTGTGTGTGTATGCAGACATATATATATATATATATATATAGAGAGAGAGAGAGAGAGAGATCACATTTTCATTATCCATTCATTGGTTGAAAGACATTTAGGTTGCTTCTATGTCCTAGCTATTGTGAATAGAGCAGCAATGAAAACAGCTTAGCACCAGTCTAATGGTGTCTGTGGAGTGTGATGTTGAATCCTTTGGGCATATGCCAAGGAGTGGAATAGCTGGGTCATATGATAGATTTATCTTAGCTTCTTGAGAATTCTCCACATTTATTTCCTTGGTAGCTGCACCAGTTTTTATTCCCCCAACAGTGAGTAAAGGTTTCCTTTTTCCTATTCTCCTTCCAGAAATTTGTTACAGAGTTTTGTGTTGAACTTTACCCCTCTGATTGGCAAAGGTGAAATCTCAAAGTCCTTTTGATTGCATATCCCTAATTTCTAGGGATGATGAACATCTTTTGATAGTTTTTGTTTTGTTTTGTTTTGTTTTTTTAGTCCTTTTCTTTTTCTCTTTTTAGAACTTACTGTTCAGGTCCCAGGGCTGTTTTGTTTTTTTTTTTAATGGATCATGTGTTTTGCTTTTGTTGTTTTGATTCTGTGCATGTGAATTCTTTATATATTCTGGATATTAATCTTCTGTCAGATGTATAGCTGACAAGGGTTCTTTCCCATGCTGTGGGCTTCCTCTTCTCTCAGGTGATTGCTTCTTTAGCTGTGCAGAAGCTTTTCAGTTTTTTGAAGTCTCAGTTGCCAATTGTTGGAGTCCTATTCAGGAAATCCTTTCCTACACCTATGTCATGTATGGTACAGCCTATTTCTTTTGATAGCAGTTTCAGTATTTCGGGTTTTACATTTAGGTCTTTGATCCATTTGGAGTTAGTTTTTGTACAAGGTGATTATTATAGTCTAATTTCCTTTCTCTGTATATGGACATGTTTTCCCAGCACCATGTGTTGAAGATGCATTTTTTTTCTCCAGATAATGTTTTGGGCATCTTTAATATTGTTGTGTTGCATATTTATTGTCCTTTATTTCCAGTAAATGTTTTATTTCTTTCTTCATTTCTTCTTTGACTCATTCATCATTCAGTAATGCATTATTTAATCTCCATGAATTTGTGTATTTATCACAATTCTTTTTCTGTCAACTTTATGTTTTATTGCACTGTGTTCAGATAGGATACAAGGTGGGATTTCAATATTTTGAATTTGTAAAGATTTGTTTCATGTCCCAGAATGAGGTTTATTTTAGAAAATCTTCTATGTGCTACTGAATAAAATGTGCATTCTTTGGTGTTTTGGTGTAATAGTCTATGTATAAATAATAAGTCCATTTAATGTACAATGCCAATTAATTTTAATATTCAATATCAACTAATTCTGATGTTACTCTGTTTATTTTTTACTTATTTATTTATTTTGCATATGACCTGCCTTTTGAAGAAAGTGAGGTATTTAAACTAACTACTACTGATATTAATCTGTGTCTTTAAATCCAGTAATACTTTTTTTTTTTAATAATTGAAACTGGGTGCCCCAGAGTTTGGTGCATATATATTTAAGGTAGTAATTTCTCCTTGGTTAACTGTTCCCCTTTTTAGAATGATGTGTCTCTCTTTATATCTACAGAATTGGTTTTAGTTTCAAGCCTATTTTACTATATATTAGGTTAGTGACACCTGCTTACTTCCTGGTCCCATTTGATTGGAGTCCTTTTGCCCATGTTTTACTCCAAGGTAATGCTGGTTTTAAAACTAAGATGTGTTTCTTTTAGATAACACAAGATAGATTTTGTTTCTTAATCCATTCAGTCAGTCTGTGTCTTTTGATTATGAAGCTATTGATATTAAAGTTATTAAATATGTGTGTCTTTTGTGGTCATAATGTTGTTGCTTTTTGTTGTTACGGTTTGTGTTCTGGGTAGTATTTTGTGTTTTGATAATTATGGCTTTGTATTTCCTTCCACAATCTCTCAACTATGGTCACCACCCTCTTCAGCTCAAAATGCTTCCTGCAATCCTTTAGCTTTGGTTTATTGGCTATAAACGTTTTTAGATTGTTTATACTGTGAAAAGCTTTTCTTTTTCCTTCAATCATAGAAAATAGTTTTGCTGGGTATATTATTTTAAGTTGGTTGTCATGTTAATTCAGAATGTGAACACATTGGCTCTTCTGGCTTTCAAAGTTTCCATTGAGAATTAGCTATTAGTCTGATATGTTTTCCTTTATATGTGACTTGTGGATTAGGTTCCTCCCACTGCTAACACTCTTGCAACTTTCAGTGCACTTTCATTGTTATGTGTACTTTGTATATAACTATGATTTGCCGTGACTATTTTCTTTTCTGGTTTTATCTATTTGGTGTTCTATGTGCATATTTGTATGAGTGTATCTTTCCTAAATTTGTGGACATATTTTTCTGTGATTTTGTTGAAGATCTAGTCTGTGATACAGAGTTGGGATTCTTCTCCTTCATCTATGCCTATAGTTTCAAGGTTTGGTTTTTTTCTACAGAGTCCCACATTTCCTGTATATTTTTTTCTTGTGAAGTTTTTTTCTTGTTGTTTTGCTTTTGGTTTTTTGTTTTGTTTTTTTACTTTTCATATTCCTTGCTTATTTTTTCTAGATCTTCCACTTTATCTTCAAGTCCTGATACTCTGTCTTTTGTTTGATTCATTTTACTTGTAAAGTTTTCCTTTGAGTTTTATAGTTGAGTTATGGGGCTTTTCAAATTCATCTTCATATCAGCTTGGGTCCTCTTCAATTATTTACATCCTTATTGAATTCCATTTTCAAGTCCTGGATTGTCTTCTTCATTTCCATCAGCTTTGCTTATGTTTTCTTGGTTTCTTATGTTATCATTCAGGAGTCTATTCTTTTTAAACTCGTTCATCTTGATTTCCTTGAACCGTTTCTTTGTATCTTCTTTAAAGTCTAAATTCTTTAATGAAGCATATGATTTTTTAAAAAGATTCTATGCCTTGGGGTTCATGTGGGTAATTCTCATTGGCAAACATTTCTACAGTACTGGTAAGTTTCAAAAAGAAGATACTAGCTTGACCTATCATATCAATATCATATTTATCAGCCTGACCTTTGTTCAAAGGTACTACACATTCATTTCTCTCTCCCCTACAAGTTGTTAATTCACTTAGTATTTACTGCATTCCTACTATAAGCAGGGATTATCTGGAAGTACAACAAAGGGTAAGATTCACCAGTTCCTGTGTTCATAGAGCTTAGATCCCTGGTTCTAAGCTCATATTCCCCAAAGAGTAAGGACTAGAGCAGCAAGGCCATTTGACCATCAAGGCTACAAATACTGTTCATTGCTGAAAACAAATATTGCTCTCACAGTTAATGAGCAGAATTTGATGACTTATCTTGGCCAATAGTTCTGCTAACTTCCAGTCATTTAAACACTACTTATTCCATATCATCATCACTCTATTCACATGGGAGGCATGTTCCTGCTCATCTCTCAAATGAGCCATGAGAATGCAGAGCCAAATACAACACTGAGTTTAAGACTCCAAAGACTAGCTTGTGGCCAAGCATCAATCAGCACATGGCCTTTTCCTCCAAGGGATGTCTGGCTGGTATTCATTGTAGGATCAAGTCCCATACAGTTTCTCTTACTCCGACAACCCTGCTTCTGTTGTTCTGTGGCTATGGTCTGCCACCAAAGCAAGTCTGGGGAAGAGCTCTATGCTCTTCAGAGGCTCTCTACAAGGGAAGTTACCCTGGAACAGTTCTTTCTGTAATTGCTAGTCTGGAACTATTTCATATGCAACAAAACATGGACCATGAAAACCTGAGACACTGTTCTTTGCTAAACCTGGGGGACATCTTTTTTAAATTGAAAGAAACATTGTTTTTCATAAAATATATCTGATCATGCTTTATCCCCACCCCCCAATTTCTCCCACTTCCTCTACATCCATCCAACTCCACATCCATCCATCCTTCCTCCCTTCCTTCCTTCCTTTCTCTTTCTTTCTTTCTCAACAAACAACAAACAAAACAAACACCTGCCCCCACACACACAAAACCAGAAACCACATTATACCAGTAAAAGACTGATAAGGGGAAAAATGCCTAGACAAAACAATTTGAGACAAAGAGTCTGAAAAAAAAATCAGTGCTGCATCCTTCCTGGCTCTTGCTGAAAGTGCCATTTGAGTTTGTGTTGCCCTTGAAGATGATATTGTCTGCCCACACACTATTCTGTGAAATTTCCCCTCTGGGCCCACACATGTAAATGTCAGTTTGTTTCCCTAGATACACACACACACACACACACACACACACACACACACACACACACACA
>CAJQZJ010032273.1:5416274-5426615 GCA_907164525.1 Lophiomys imhausi | reverse complement strand
ACACACACACACACACACACACACACACACACACACACACACACACACGTACATGTAAATAGATAACAACAACAAATACTTCACTCACTCACTGTGCAACAGCACCTAAGGATGGCCACAGTACATCATTCTTACCAGAGACATGTAAGCAGACATCTGTGCTAAGTAGCCAGTCCTGAAGAAGAAAGCCAAACATTCTTGGTAAAAGCCTTTCCTCACTTCTTCTTGGAATGGGGAAGGGAGACTGGGAGATACAGCAGCCATCTCTTATTTATTCAAGTTACATCGCAATCACAGCCCCTGACCCCCTCCCCTCCCGCTCCTACCTTCCCACATCCTTGCCCCTCTCCCTCACCTCCTTTTCCTTGGGTAAGGAGAAGCTCCATATTAACCCTCCTCGTTCATCAGTCACTTGAGGGCTAAGAGCTTCCTCTTGCACTGGGACCTGACATGGCAGCCCAGCTAGAGTAAGATGTTCCACTAACAGGCAACAGAGTCCATGATGCAGACTGATGCCCCCACCACTTGCTAAGGGATATGAAGACCCAGTTGCCCATATGAATGGGGGAGGATGCCTAGGTCTAGTTTATATATGCTTCTTCTTCTTCTTCTTCTTCTTCTTCTTCTTCTTCTTCTTCTTCTTCTTCTTCTTCTTCTCCTCCTCCTCCTCCTCCTCCTCCTCCTCCTCCTCATCCTCCTCTTCCTCCTCTTCCTCCTCCCCCTCCCCCCCTCCTCCTCCTCCTCGTCCTCCTTGTCCTCCTCTTCCTCCTCCTTCTCATTCGTTAGTGTTTCAGTATCTGTAAGCCTCTAGGGGCCTAGATTGGTTGGTTCTGTTGAACTTCAAGTGGTGTTCTTGCCCCCTCCTGGTCTCTCTATTCAATCTTAACTAAACGGATAAGTCTGAGTCTCTGTGGTGCTTTTAGCCTGCCTTTACTTGGACTCGGTGATGATGAAGTCCAAGGATAACTACCTTCAGCAAGTTTCAGCTGAAAGTGTTCCTGACTTAAGGAGTAACAAGGCTTTGACCCATCACACGCACCAAATAGCATTGAAGGAAGAGAAGAAGAAAGTAAGGCCCTGTACTCAATATATAAAACAGAATTCACTTGCTCACCCAGGCAACACCAGTGAACACTGCATTCCTTTCCTTTTCTCTTACTTGCTCCCCTCCAAACTCAAGCACACAGCCCTCTGAACCTGACACCAATGTCAGCTGAAATGAGGTAATGTTCACTAGTGCAGTGCCTGAAACAAATGCAAAACAACTGGATTTCCCTTTCTTAGAGATTTTGAAAAGGCTTCTGCAAATGAGTCTTGCTGACTGACAAACACATTTGCAGAATTTAAGAGAGTGTCCTGACTTCCGTGGTGTAGAAACCCAAGCAGCCTTAGCATAGAGTCCAGTCCTCAGCTCCTGCCTAAAGTTCTGGGCTCAGTTTGCAAGACTGACTCCCTTGTGAACTCTCAGTTGAGGTTTGTCTCTGCAGTTGTAGCTCATCTGATTGTCTTCCCTTCCCAGTGAAGATGAGAATGGCATCTCCTTTAACTTTGACTCCCTGAAAACTCAGCACACAGAGTAGATACCCAGAGGATTACTGCCAAGAATCAAGTCAATGCTTAGGAGTTCATTTACAAGGAGTTTTGGCTCCACCACCCCCTCCTCCTGAAACAGCGCTGAGTACTTGCTTTGCTTCCTTAATTTCTTGTGCTTTGAATTCTCTTCCTTCAATTATACCTTCAGGGCTCTGCTTACTCAATAGACCCACCTCAAACAGCACTTAGGTAGTTCCCAGGGCTGTTCCCCCTATCCCTTTGACATATATTTTCTTTCTCTGATAGCATATGGCTGTTATGACTTATTTATATGTTCTCATCTGTGCCAGACTGTAAGATTGAAAAATAATTTAATGATTTTTTTGTCAGTTGTATTAAAATATATATGTCCTAAAACATGGTAGATACTAAGAAATTTGATGAACTTAGCTACACAAAATTTAAGCTTTGACTCCTTCCCCTTGACACTAGGCCTGTAACATCCAGGATAGATAGACATTAGGTATCAGCTGAAGGCCAGGCATTTTTATTATCCAGTCTGCCTCCAGAATAAGTATGAAGAATGTCCTTGAAGAGCTGTGACTTCATTGTGGAGATATACCTCACTTACTAAGATCCTTTAGAGATTGGTATTAGTTGAAGTAATGGTCTTTTAAAATCTTATCTCTGGGATGATTGACTCATAATGCATCATGCTCTTTAGAACGTTAGTGAACTCTTGTGGTCCTGTTTATACGGAGACCCTGTTCCAAGGATACCAGAGCCTGACTCAAGCCAATCCAATCAGAGTACTTCAAATAGAAATATGATCTTTGGAATGGATTTCAGAAGAGAGTGGGCGTTCTGGGCGGTGAGTCACATTTGTGGCAGACCTCCAGGGAAAAAGGCCATGAAGAATATTGAGATACCAGAGTGGCCCTGGGTCCTCCTATCTCAGTAGTTCAGCACTTCCTTTGATTCTCTGAGACACCCACAGCATCCTTCCAATGAATTTCCCCTTTGTACAAGCTAGACAAACTCCATTGTAGATGCTTACAGGTTTTTTTAAATGTCATAACTAATATATCTATGTCCCTAAAGAATTTCCTGTTTGGTCTTCTGAATTGGTCAGGGTTTGTACCAGCTGTAAATAAAAGAAAGTCTACAGTAACAGTGACTTAAAAATATGTTTATTTCTCTCCATTAAATGTAGGCAACTAGAACTAGTCACCTGATCCTTAGATATCTCGGTACCTTCTATTGTACTGTATGACCAGTCTTAGGAGTTGACTTCCATTCTTTGGACCAAATAACCTAGCAAATTCCATCAAACATGTTATGGATTTAGTTGACAGGAAAGAGTAAAGCACATTTTGCCCTTTAGAAACATGTCCCTAGATTGAACATACAATATCTGTTTATATTCCATCATTCAAAGTGTTGATGTGTTGCTGCCATATTTCTGCTCTCCACTGCCAGACTTTCTGCATCTTCTTCCTGAGTTCTCTGTCATTGTAGGCTGGCCTTTGTAGACTCCTTCAATGGGATATCTTACACCTGAATTCTGTGCTTCTAATACAGAATTGGGGTCTCTAGGAAGAGATTAGAAAGAGAAGAGTGGGGTAAAGGGTAAAGTGGGCTAACTCTCTTCTTCAGGGTTGAATTAGGCAGGCTCTGTCCATCAACTCAAGATTGCTGGTTCTTGCAGAAGGATTGGTCCTGCCTTGGCCTATCTTTTTCTAGGTCTGTTACTTCTCTTGTATCATTAGGTCCTAAGGGAGGTAGCAACCTCACTGATATGAAACCTAGGTTGCTATACAATGCCTACAGTTTTTCCAAGCTCGTCATTGTTTTATTATCCTGTTTATTAAGGAATTCCCTTTGGCTTATCCTGAATTGAGTATATCATCTGTATTTGGTAGAGATTTTGACATATCTACTTAGTTTTAAGGTTTTTATTATAAGTCACATATCTAAAAAGAGGAAGGTTCTGTTTTCACATAAGAAGAGTCAAAATTACAGGATAATCATCTCCTGTGCTGAAGTCCCAAATATCTTTCTCTATCAGCTCTCTATTTATTTATTTATATTTACCTTTTTTTAAATGTGCATTGGTGTTTTGCCTGTATGTATGTCTACGTGAGAGTGTCAGATCTTGGAATTACAGACAGTTGTGAGCTGCAGCGAGGCTGCTTGGATTTGAACCCAGGTCCTCTGGAAGAGAAGCCAGTGTCCTTAATCACTGAGCAATCTTTCCAGTCTCAACTCTCTATTTATAAGTCAAAATTTTATCAGCATTTTATCCTCTGCTCTTAACTGGATGTCAGGAAATTGCCATCTTTCTTACCTCATACAAGGCTGTCATTATACTATACAAGGCCTAGCTCTCTTCTGGATCTGATCTCTAAGAATTATTTTTTCAAAACATTTTTGGGGGGTGGGGTGGGGACATTGTTTTAGTGCAAGGGACTGAAACAGAGTCTTGAGCATATTAAACCTATATATTACACTCAGTAATGCCACCCAGCTTTATGCATTTATTTATTTATTGAGTAACTGTGTCACAGTTATTCATGAGTCTTAGAAAGAAACATGGTGGCACTATTTTCAAGCTTGACGAAAGGAATACAGAGTAGAGTGCAAAAGATCCAAGAAGGGTCTTGAGATGCAGCCAAAAGTAGGATGGCAGCCTGGTTCCCACAGAGTGTGACTTCTAGAACAAGCCAGAGATGAACTGCAGCTCAGTGGTTAGGGAACACCCACAGGCCTACGTAACTAGACATGCAGAATCACATTCATGGCAAGACAACAGTCACACCAAGCAGACACCATGAAATGCTCCATCCATTACAGAATATTCCATTTGACCAAAGCAAAACCTGGGCTTCAAATATATAACTTAATGAGGCTTTTCTTACAGAAACCACCACATTCATCTATGTCTTATGATTCCGGTTTCCAATAACGCAATCCCAGCCCAAATATTTTTTGTTTTTGTTTTTATTAATGCAGTTTCCTGTTAGACCATTATTTTTCCCCTAGAGTCATTTTTCAAACTGCAAATGATGGCAATTTTCTAAAACACCAAAAAGATCATGTTATCCACCCACAAAAACTATTAAATAGTTCCTCAGTTATCCTAGAGTTAAAGTGTTAATAAGACCGTATGTTACATTGCAATTATATATCTGTTCAGCTTTATTTTACTCCATTCCTTTTCTTCTCTCCTGACACTTCATTTCCCTGAAGAAACTGCATAAGCTTTTCATGTGTGTAACTTTCTTTCAATGCCCTTCACTTCTCTCATCTGACACTTTCCTTCTAACTCATCCATCCAAGGTCTACTCACAAGTCACCTAAATCATGATGAGAACAAAGAATAAGTAGTGTGAATAGAGAACACATAACAAAATGGTAGGTTGAAGCACCACAATATTTTCTAATACATTAAAAATGAACATCACAATATCACAAAATTCAAGTGAATGTATTTGGAGTATTCAGATTCAAAGGCAGAGAATGTGACAAGGTGCTATTAGTAACCTCTTAATGAGGTCAGAATTAAAAAGTAGGAAAATATACTGTGAAAAATACCAACTAAGAGAAAGCTTGAGTGCCCGAGTGGAATTCAAGATGAAGACTATGACCAGGGATGAGGAAGGGTGCTCTACAATGGTAATAATGAAAACCCTTTTGGATGTAATAATCCTAAATCGCTACACTTCAACTCAAGGTTCATGATGCAAAACAGGCCCACAATAATATGTGAAGGATTCTAATATCTATCGCTAATTAATATTTCAAACATTGTAAAAAATACCCAAGAATAAAATAGAATTCATTAAAGGTATAAACTTACTCAACATTAGTGTATTTATAGACCATTTCACAAACATCAGGAGCTTCTATAGTGCCTGCAGGTTCTATGCAGGTTGCTGGGAGAGAAAATTCATCAATATCCTTACCCAGCTGTAGACCCTGAATGCTATAATACTGAACTGCCAAGCAAGATATGCCTACTGGTGCAGTAGTAGCATGATAGTTATGGGGGAGATCAATTACTTTCTGATAGGATTTGAGACCAACTCTACAAGAAGGAATCCATATCAAGTCTTGTAAACCTGTCAGAAGCCCAGAACTGGTCTGTCATTGGCTCTAAGGGTTAGGGGAACCCACTACTGATATTTTGCTAAATGAACAGCATGTGCTCTAAATATTTATGCATATACACACCCATAGTGCTGCTGTTGGACTTCTTCAGGGAGGCTTCTTTTTGCAATAGAAGGTGTTGAATGTGGAGAAGCAATATGAGAATAAGTAACTGTTGAGTTATTGGTTCTAAAAAGGTCATTAATATCATTTCCTCTAAGGCTTAGGTAACATTGTGGAAGAGGGATCCAAAAGAATGGAAAAGCAAGAAGCTGGGTGAAATGCTGTCTTCTGGACATGATCTGGCTATAGCAATTATGAACTCCTAGGAATGATGGTTACCTACACAAGACTGTGCCCTTCAACATTTCATATGAATGGGGGAGGGCTTTTTGAAGCCCCACCTCTTCCTGAGGAGGTGTAGACAGTTAATAGTTTCTGGAAGAGAGTTATATTTCTCAGTACCCATAACCATTGGTAAGTAACCCTGCCTAAGTAGACACCTCCCCAAGCCATGCTCATGCAACAACCTTAATTAAATTCAGTAGGTAACCAAAACAAGCAAACAAAACATGAAAGCAGGGGAGGGACTTGTTGTGAAGAAGCCATTAGGTGGAGGAGAATTAAAGAGGATAATGGGGTGAACACAGTCAAAGTACATTATGTATGAAACTGTGAAAGAATATATTTGAAAAAAGAATTCCTTGGCTTGTGACCTAGTGATCTGCATTTCGGACAATGTCCTACCTCACTGATCCTTCCTGTCTGGAAATCTTAGTTAATTGAAAAGAGTAAAAGGTTGTGTGTGTGTGTGTGTGTGTGTGTGTGTGTGTGTGTGATTAATAAATCCTCCACATGTTCTGTTGAGATATCCTTTAAGCTTGAGGTCTCTCTCCTTTAATTTCAGAAGCTAACAATTTGAATTTTGTGAGGAGGACAATCTTCCAGTCTTGACCACCTTCAGCACCATCATCTCCATCATCACCACCCCCACCACAACTTTCACAACTCCCTGTACCACTACCATTTCCACCAACATCACCATCTCTATCACCACCATCTCCACAACCATCCCACTGTTATTCTTAGACTATCAGCCTGTCAATAACTGTAGTGGGTAGTTGGTCATAGGGACACAGAATGCTGAGTGTCTATAATCTGTCAGGTTGTACTTAAGGCTGGTGGTCCAGAAAACATCTTATAACTCCACAATTCAAGGGTTGTTTGTAGTTTCTTAAAGCACAAATCCTGTCCCACCCAAACAGTGAACATTGCTTTTAACCTAAGATTTCTTACTGTGGGCTTGCTCATGACACCAAAAAGTTTTATGGATACCCCCTGAAACTACAAATTGCTCTGCAAGTCTTTAGATAGCTAGATGAGGTTTTGGCAAAGTGGTGTATGCAAGTGCTCTCTCTAACTCTAGTGCCACACAACTGCTTAAAGCCTAGAAACAAGTAGTAACATTTCCCCCTAGGCTCACAGATGTCCCCAACAAATGTAAGGACCATCCAAGAACTAAACTCATTGAGCAGTCTGTTGTTATCAACAAGCTAAGATCAATAGTGAACATGAGGCTTGAAGTAAGCAAAGCTTACAACATGACAGGGTTATTTTTCTCCCCAAACCTGCTTATTTGTTTTAATTCCCTCCTGCAGTGTGAATGCAGACAGGAAAGCTTAGCTACTTTAAACTCAGCTTGCAGTCCCCAGTCTTTCAGAGGCACATTGTCCATCTAAGCTTCCTTGTAGTTTTATAAATATAAATACTCTACAGGCTTCTGTTCAATTGTGAATTTCCCAAGTATGGAAGATATGCTGGTTTTCAGTAAACATAGAAGTGTCCCTTTAAACTCCTCGGTAAGGTATTCTGTCCCATAGAGCTGACATCTCACCTCTCATTTATCATGTGAGTTTGTGGTACTTTTCTTTTCTTTTTTTTTTGTAACAGTAAATTTTTATTTATCAAACATACATTTATTAATATTTAACAGTTACCTAACAATCACCTATAAAAGTTCCTAAATCTTAAAACCCAAACCCTAACTCTAAAACACTCTAATACCTATAAAGCAAGCACTTAACATTAACCTAAAGTTTCTTTTTTTTTAATTTATTTTCCTTTATTTTTTATTTCTTCAAGTTACATCTCAATCGCAGTCCCCTCCCTATTCCCCCTCCAGTCCCACCCTCCCACCCTCAACCCCCCCCATCCTCTTCCCTTTTTTTTTTCTTTTAAGTTTAAGGTATATCTTATTTCCCCCTACAGTTTCCCCTTTCAGTCCAACAAATGGCTCTTTCTTTTATAATAACAAATACAATACAGTACAACAGAGGTAATTAGGCCACAGTTATGAGGGTTATATGGCTTAACGTACATTCCCAATGACCAGTCCATATGTATTTGGTACTTGACTTTAACATTCTACTATCTAAACATCTCCATGAGTTTAAAGGTCTATATCTGACTCAACATTCATACTAACTTGCAACACAATTTTAAAAGTATCTTCTTAGATCTATAACACTCTCTTGACTCCTAAACAACTCAAAATTTAATTATGAGACTCTAGCTATCTGATCTTCAACCACCTCAGAGACCTGAGAGGGATAAATATATCTGATTTTATAGGAAGTACAGGGCCTGCAGCTTCCCAAACTAAGAAATGACATACCTGTGGCTGCCTGGACAGTTCCCATTTTCTCTCCATACATTACAGCATTGATCTTCAGCCATTTGGCCCCGTTTCTCTGACAGACATTGATTGTAGAGCAGGGGTTATGAAGGACTTACCTACCCTGTCTTGGCAGAGCTAGGCTGTCGACTTACCTGCTTCCAGGTTTTGTCCTTTTTGGACAGCATTCTGTCTACAGTTGGGGCAAGGGGCTTTTCCTACCAAGAGATAGGCTTGCGACTAATTCAATCATCTCCCACTGGAGATTCTTCGATGCTCATCTTCTACTTGGAGGAGAATAGGGGGTGCTGTCAGGAGTTGATATGTCTTGATATAAAAAAATTTAAAGTTACGAAAACATCTTTGAATGCCATATTCTGCAGATCTCTTGAGGTTTTTGAAGAGGCCCTATCTATCTCTTATATTAGGGTAAGCAGATGTTGCTTGTCTCTTGCTGGTTTATTTCTGATTAGCTTAGAAAGTAACTATAATAGGCTGTCATAGTACCTAACTGAATGACCAGCTTGCATAACCATTAATTTGCATTTCTTAATTACCCTAAACAGTTTATGGCAATTAGTAGTAAAAGGCCGAAACATCACATTTCATTCTTTTTCTTTACCTCCTAACCCTTCCATCCCATTTCTCTGGGGTGGGGTGTCCTTATATAACAGTCCCTCATGTCAGTTGAGAGGTCGTATGAGGGCCAAGAGCCTCTTCATTCATTGGGGATCTATGAAGCAGTACCATCAGTGAAAAGTGTCTCGTTGCCTGGGAGAGAGAACTACTAAACATTTCTTAACCAATCTCTTTTAAAGTGCTTATGATTTAATGGCCTTAAAAATAATACTATGAAGGACAATATACTGATTTATAAATGTATATCCCAGCCTGTTCCATGAGTCACATTTCACAGAATGGCAATTAGAAAGCTCAGAAGTATAAAATTTTGTTCAAGTTCTTGGTTTCTATCGCTAAATCACCTCAGAGAGGGTGCGATCATTCACATTCCCGTCGGATCCAGGAAAGGCCCATTTTACCACACTCTTACTCAAACTAAATTCTTCTCATGTAATCCTTGCCTCCTTAATAGATGACAGGTTCATAGACTGTTGGTAACAAACACTGCCTTTGTTTCATTTAGAAAGAATGAGTTGTAGTGATTTAAGATAGAATAACTGCTTTTAAATGCCACACTTCCTCAGACTCAAAGAAAAAAAAGAAATCAAGGCCTCATTCTAAGTGCCTGTAAATAGCCTTACTAAGGTGTCAGTGTTTATGTGAGAAACACAACTGATGTTAAAGGTGCATACTGACATCTGTTTCCCTTCTCAAAAGAGGAGCCTCAGCATTCCTAATCCCGTGGCCATGGCAGCTGTGAGCTGCCAGATTGTTTGTGAGGTGAGCCTTGCTCACCTCTGCAGGTATGCAAAGCATCACCACACTGGACCAACAGTAGAACCGGTTCATTGTAGAGTCTTCCTTACAAAACCTCTCTTAGTCTCCCTTCTTAGGACATGCAGAGAATATTTGCTGCACCTCTGTCAAGATAAGTATTGTTAATTCTCAAGCAGTCCAGATATCCTGAAATGAGCTCAAGCTGGACTGTAGCAGGATTTCTGGTGGTTAAATAAAAGCCAGCATTCCTCAGAAACTTGCGAAACCAGTTCTCATCTACCAGAAGGAATCATTTCTCTTACCTTCTGGCACCTATTAACCTATCAAAGATCACACTGGCCTTCAGGCTCCCTCAGTATCACAAGAACCTGCTATACATTTCAAAGTCCACAAGCATCCTGGCCTTCTTCCCCCCTTCCCCCCACCCCCGCCCCAGCTACTTGTCCTCTTTATAATTCACATGATTTGTCCACCCTTACTCTCACTTGATACACTCTACCACCTCCTCTCTCTCTCCCTCTCCCCCATCTCCTCTCTCTCCTCTCTCTCTCTCTCTCTCTCTCTCTCTCTCTCTCTCTCTCTCTCTC
>CAJQZJ010032273.1:5399478-5416264 GCA_907164525.1 Lophiomys imhausi | reverse complement strand
CTCTCTCTCTCTCTCTCTCTCTCTCTCTCTCTCTCTCTCTCTCTCTCTCTGTTCTCTCCCTTGCTCTTTCAATAAGTCTGTGTTCTCTATCTCTTGCTCTCTCGCTATCTCCACTATTCTCTTCTGTTCTCCCACTTCCCTATCCTTGGTCATGTCCACTCTGTTCCTCTTTCTCTCTGCTCTGGACTCTTCAATATGCCTCTGGATATTTTCTCTCTCTTGCCTACAATAACGACCTTTACTCTAATAGAATGGTAATGTCTGCAGTTTCTTTAGTGTGCCCTTCTGGTGCTGAAACCTAAGAGGGAAACAAATAGATCCCTTTCCAAGATGCCTAGCCTCTCTTAACTGAACCAAGCTACTGATTTGAGTCTCCTAAAGATAGATCATTTGTTTCTACTGGCTTCTCTTCACCATTTTTGACCCTAAATTCTAGAGCCCGCTCCTTCAGCCACTTCTCCCATACCTGCTCTAATCACTCACCTCCCTTCTCCTGCTCACTAAGTATCCTCTGTCTCTGGCTCCTGGAGCCTACTGGACCCTCCTAAGTATCCATCATGTGACAAGGCTCTGCCTCTTGTTAGCTTGCTGGATTTTACTGTATGCTTCTCCACCATAATTCGGGGTATCTCTCTGCTGAGGCACATAAACCCTTCTCCTTCTATTGGAATCCTCCTTCTGGTGGAACTCCTATTTGCAATCCCTTTCCCCAAGTCTCTCACCTGCTCTTCACTCTGCTTCTACAGAATGTCTTCTTTCCTGCTTGTTCTATCTCTCTGCTTACTCCTTCAACTTGCTCTGTGTCTCTTCCTTGCCTGGTGAAGCCTAAACTCCACAGACTCTTACTAGATTACTCACCTGCATTTTCTAGTCTTTCTTCCCCCTTAGACTCATATTTCATTAAAGCCTTGCTGTATTGCTGCAGACATTTTGGCCTTACTGCAGCTCAATACTCAAAAACGGGGCACACCCAATTTCCAAATCCTTGCAGATTGTAACAAGTTCTGCCACTGCACAAGGAGAATATCCTCCAGTTTATCTATCTTATCTCTGAGCTTTCTCTACTCTCTACTCTAGAAAATCTCTTATCTCTAAGCTTTCTCTGTTCTCTGCTTTCAAAAAAAAAAATCTATTAAGGCCATTGTTTAAACTTTCTGTACCTCAGGATTTTTAAGTTTATTGAGTGTGGTTAAAAGATCTATAAATTTTGTAACAAAAAGTTAACTTAAAATTTTTAAAAGAAATAGCTGATAATTTCTAATATCTATATGTAGATAATCTTTTTTCTTTTCTTTTTTTGTTTGTTTTTGTTTTTTGATACAGGGTTTCTTTGTGTAGCCCTGGTTATCTTGGAGCTCACTCTGTAGACCAGGCTGAACTTGAACTCACAGAGATCCACCTGCCTCTGCCTCCCAAGTGCTGGGATTAAAGGCATGTGCCACCAAACCCAGCCTAGATAATCTTCATTTACTACAAAATGCTTATATGTAACATGGATTCAACTTTTGTTTAAAAGTTAAATTTGCCACAGCAAATATGTACCTTGGATTCAATTCTTGTTTATGGAAAATAGAACATACCAATAACATATATTTGATGATTAAAGTATATACATTCCTAAGACTGTAAAGGTCTATTCAGGGTAGCCAAAACTGACACGAGGATGTATGTATAGTGCCTTTGTCTTTATTAACTTTGTTAAATTTTAATTATTTGGATAAACTGAGTCACACTAAAACCATAAAATACTCTGTAATGGCATGCTATAAAGGGACCAGGAAAGTAAGGTTACCAGTCTCTCTGTGAACTGTATTTATGGTTTAAAGTTTTACTTTGATGCTAAGGGATCTTCAGTTGAGTCTTCAATTCAAATTTTGAAGGCTCAAATTTAGTAGGAATAAAACTGTAATATCCTATATAACCTTTGGATGCCAATTACAGCTGGACTTTCTTGGATCTCTGGCTCCCAATAATGACATGGAGACCTTTTATTAATCATGAAGGCTTGGCCTTAGCTTAGGCCTGTAGCCCAATTAACTCTTATCTTAAATTAAACTCTTTATATTCATCTACATTCTGCCACAGGGCTTGTTACCTTTCCTCAGTCTCTCAGTCCTGGCATCCTGTATCTTCTTCCCTGTCTGGCTGGCAAATCTCCCACCTCAGATTCTTTTCCAGAGTACCTATCTCTGTCCAGAAGCCCCATCTTCCTTTTTCTCTTTGCTATAGGCTGCTCAGATCTTTATTAAACCAATCAGAAGGTGTTGGAGGGAGTGTTTACAAAATATGATGCAGTCAAAGAATAGCAATACCAAAGTCAGACCTGCATGCAGATCTCTGCTGGTATAGACATCAGCATTTAAAAATATAAAGGCAATCTTCACACAGTGCACAAAAAGATCACCCCAGCAATCCTAATCTTTAAAAAACAAAACAACTAACTTGTTGTAAACTGGTAAAGATAATTAAGGCATTTAACTTAATGGTCAGTCGATTTGTCTACTAGGACAAGACTTAGCCTTCTGTACATGTTGTCAACCTTAAGCCTAAAGCAAATAACTCAAAAGAAATAAGATTTGTTGAAAATCAGGTATACTTAGTAGGTTAAATTATGGCTCTCAAACTTCTCAGAGAGAGCTGCTGAAAATGTCATTTAAGTTATTTAATGAAAAGGCTACCCCGATATACAGAAATAGCAGCTTCTGGTAGCAGCAGCTGAGCCTATCTCCAAAGAATATGGGCAGTAACACTCTATCTGGAGCTTGCTTCAAGTGTGCTAACTAACAATGACTACTTGGCAAAGAACTGCCTCATGCCTTGCCTGCCCTGCATCAGGGGCCTGCCCAAACTGTAGATACTACTGGGTAGACAGCCACTCTGCCATGCTATGGTAGGTCAGTCCCAAAACTTTGTTCTCCACAGAAAAATCTCTCAGAACTTCTGGGTCTGGTGGCTGAGGCTAATGCTGCTCAGTGTGGTAGCTGAAGACTTAATACTGTCCTTTGTGGTGGCAGAAGACTGACAACCTCTTCCCCCAACAAAGCCATTAAGATCACCGTGGAGGAGCCCAGACTGCCTGTCCAGACAGAGAGTAAGTCTTTGTTATTGGGGTTTTTTTAAAGCTTTTTATTGCTTCTTTGTGAATTTCACATCATGCACCCCAATCCAACTCATCTCCCCATTCCTTCATATTCTCCCTTTGCCTTTGAAACCTCCTCATTCAAAAGAAAACACACACACACACACACACACACACACACACACTAAACCCCAAACAACAAACAAACAATATCATGGAAATTGTAGGTTGTCCCACAATACACCCTTCTGTCCACACTTCTTTACCTGCAAATGTTCATTGCAGTGAGTTCATTGCAGGTTTGGTTCTAGGCCTCTGGCTTCTGCTACACTATCAATAATGTATCCTCACTGGGCCTCCTCTAGGATACTCTGTTGTTCCCCTGTGTCATAGAGATCTTGCAGCTTCGGATCTGTAGGATAGGCCCTTCCTGTGCTCCAGATCATGGTGGGCCAACTCAAAGCCCTGGATCTGGGCCTGGGTGGTAGCTGATTTTCAACCTAGTAGCTCTCTCACACCCATACCACCAGGGTGAACTCTCCAGCACTGTCCCATCTGGCTCACTCAATGGAACAGCCAGCAAAAGTCTCCTGCTCTCATGCCCTCAGGGCAGCTCCACTGCCAAGTACAGGGCTACAGGGCATCTCTGTCATTCTTAATCAATGCAGGGACCACTTGGTTTATACATTTTGCTCAAATTCATCTTTCTTGGATCTCTGTGAAGACAATGGTGGCAAGCTCTAGCTTTATCAGACAGGTTAGCATGAAGCAGTTGACTTACCCAGCTCCCCCCCCCCCCCCCCCAGGATCTGCCTGGCCAATCCATTTCACATGTAAAAATCATGCCTTGCTTTTCTTAAAGCTACTAGGTCTCCTTCTGAGAAAAGGAAACTCACAGACAAGTTCATCTTACTGACAGGCTTCACACTGGAAAAGATAAACTCATAAAAAGCAGGTTTCATAAAAGACCCTCACCCTACTACTCATACTCCAACTGATCCTATAGAAGCTTAGGATATAGAGTCCGAAAGCCTTCAAAGCTTTAGGAAGGCCTTTAAAGCTTAGCTTCTGAATAAGGACTGTAAGACTCTATCCCACATCTACTGAATGCAAATCAATTGCTTTAATTAAGCTAAATCCTTAACCTAGGTTGGCAGGAATTAAACCTACAAAAATTTAGTTAACAGCTAAGCACCCTATGTCTGGCTTCAACGTACTTCTCCCGCCTTTCAGAAGGGGGGCGGGAGAAGCCTCAGTAGAGATTTGCTCTACACCTTCGAATTTGCAATTCGACATGAAACTCACCTTAAGACTTGGCAGAAAGAGGTCTCAAACCTCTGTGATTAGATTTACAGTCTAATGTCTACTCGGCCATTCTACCCATGTTCATCAACCGTTGATTATTCTCAACTAACCACAAAGACATTGGCATACTGTACCTAATTTTCGGCGCCTGAGCAGGCATAGTAGGTACAGCTCTAAGCATTTTAATTCGAACAGAACTAGGTCAGCCTGGGGCCCTTTGAGGTGAGGACCAAATTTACAACGTCATTGTAACTGCACACGCATTCATAATAATCTTCTTTATAGTTATGCCAATAATAATTGGCAGCTTTGGCAACTGACTTTTTTCTCTAATAATTGGGGCCCCCGATATAGCCTTCCCCCGAATAAATAACATAAGCTTCTGACTTCTACCCCCTCCTTTCTCCTACTTCAAGCTACCACACTCTTGTTATTGACTAAAAATTTACTTTTTACTATTCCTTTATTAAAACAGAACTTGCTTTCCAGTAACTGCATTTAGTAATCAAGCATCTATGTCTGCTTTTAGTAATCAAGCATCTATTATGTCTTATGGTAGATGATTGAATGTTTCCAGATTTGTAGGGGAAGGGAAAGTTTATAGTTTATATAAGTTGTGAAGTTCTGAGGAAGTAATTTAAGGTAACTAAAAAAAATGAGAGTTAAAGATAATACATGACACTAAAGCTTCAAAGTTCAAGGTTTAACATTTATCAGTGGAGTTCTGCTAAATTATTAATCTAGTCTCAACAGTTGTTATATTATGATGGTCACTGGCCCAAAAGTTTAAATTTCCTTTGGTTGTTCTCTAAATATAGACTTAAAAGTGCCTCTCACTGTGCTAAAAACATCTCTGTCCAGTCCTCAATCTCTTCTTCTCCTTTATTCTCTTTCCTGCCAAGAAATTTCTGTCTTATTACAAATAAACATTTACACTTCTATTATGTTGATAGTTTTTCAGGCTCAGAGGCAGAAGTCTGCTCTGTTTACAGACACTTATTAACTTCTTCCCCCACAATGAGAATTGCAGAACAGATTACAGACAGTGGTCATGCTAGTGTCTGTGTCCCTAGTCTGTATCTGTGTCAACAGATTTCCACTCAGCTGACATAATCCAGGAATCAATTGCAGCCCTACAGATTGCTCCAAAATGACCTACACTTTGCAAGCCCCAGGCCCCAGGTGGGCCTTCTGAAGCAGTGAACTTGCTGAACAAGTCCATGTTAGGCCTCTCCAGGTTCTCCCAACAAGCCTCAGTTTCTACCTGTTACACGGTGTGCCCCATCCCCAGAAGTCTTTTCCTATATAGCCTGGACATTTTGAGGGCTCTCTCTCTCTCTTTCTCCCTCTGCCTCACTTTCCCCACTCTCTCTGCCTCTTTTCCCAACTGTCTCTGTCTCTCTCTTTACCTCTGCATGTGCCCACTGTTTCTTTTCTTCTCCTATATTTTTGGTTGTGAGCCTACCCTTTAATGGCTGAGCCATCTCTCCAGCCCTTCTTTTCCTCTCCTATCCAACAAAGTGCCTTTATATAACTTAATTTGGCCTGAAATGGATGATTTTGCCCTTGGAGAAAGCATTAATTAATAGATTAAACCAGTCCAGCCAAGTGGAAGAGTACTGGCTTGCAAACTACAGCTTCCAGGAACTGACTCCAAGGCTATCCGTTGGTTCCCCTTGGGCCCCTATCTCCTACTGATCCCTGACTTTGACTCATATTCCAGCCTTCCTAGACTTCCATACCTCTGATAATGCCCTTGCCCAGCTGTGAAGCAGTTGCAGAAGAGACTTGTCCCTTATCATCAAAAGGCTTGAATATTAGGTTTCGGGCAGTCCAAATATCCAGAAATGAGCTTAGTGAACTATAGAAGGATTTGTGGTGGTTGGATAAAAGCCAGCATTCCTCGGGATCTTGTGAAACTGGTTATTGTCTGTCAAAAGGAATCATTTCCCTTACGTCTGACAGAAGGGATATTTCAACCTGTGGCACCTATCACCATGTCAAAGCTCCATGCCTGCTTCAGGCTCCCCGCTATCACAAGTACCAGTGACACATTGCATAGTCTATGCTACCATCCTGCCTTCCCTCCCCCACTCCCTTCTTCTCTTTATAATCCACATGATTTGTCCACCCCACTCTATCTCTATTCCCACTCTTGCTACTCTCTGTCTCTGTGTGTGTGTGTTGCTCCTCTCTGTCCCCACTCTTGCTCTCTCAATGTGCTAGGTTTTCTATCACTTTCGATCTAGCTATCTCCACTATTCTCTCCTGCTCTTCACTTCCTGACCATGCCCAGTCTGTTTTTCTACCTTTCTGCTCTGGACTATTCCAAACACCTCTGGATATTTTCTCTGTCTTACCCACAATAGAAACCTTTCTTCTAATGGAGCGGTCATTTCTTTACTGCACCACCTTGCAGACACTTGTCACACTCATGCATGTAAAGTGTGTGCTTTCATTAGTCTGTCTGGAAGGATGAAGTTAGTCACCCCTTCAGCCTACACCTGTTGAGCGGACGTGATGGGTCAATGCACACAAACCATTTAGCACCGTGTACAGCTCAGAAATCCCACTAACCAATACTTGTCAAATGAGGGGAAGGATAGTCAGTGAGCAATTAGCCTTAGATGCTGCCAAGTGCATCTCAAGCTTTAGTGTACATGGGATTGATCTGGAGCTTATCAAAATAAATGCCTTACTTTTCAGAGATGTGGCTTACTACAACTGGGATGGAAGTGGTCAAGATATTTTTCATAGTTTACTGCTCACTGGACAGCCTGTAAGTTTTGTGGCATTTCTCTCTTCCTGCACCCATATACTCAGTCCCTGGCCAATTGTAGCTTCTCAGGGACAGGGGACTGGACCTATAGTCTCACTGTTTCTGGTCCATCAGTACAAACCAGACAGAACTGAGGATTCTGAAATGTGTCTGGAGCCTTGTGTTTCCCCACAGAAAATCTCAACATGATAACCACCACTGTCTTGTGCAGAATATCCCCCAGCAAAACTGTGTTGTCTTCCTCAGCAATGTCAAAATGGAAGTGAATTACTACATAGAAGTGTCTTGATCAGCTCTTATACTCATAGCATCTCCATGAGGGAGGGAACCACAGCTGTGAAAGCTTGCTTCTTGTGTGGAGTCACAAAGCAAACAAGCAGCAGTTCAGGCTGCAATGTAGGCATTGAGAATTGCCAAGCCTGAGCACCTCCCTGCCACTCAGTAGACAGTTGGAGGAGAACAAGGGAGGAGCAGCACTTTTGGCCTGCTGGGGCAGGTGAGCTGTGGGAGGGACCTGGTGTGTGTGTGTGTGTGCCTGTGTGTGTGTGTTCCCAGGAAATTCCTGATTATAGGTCATTGCACAAAACGGAGATTTTTCCCTTATACGTAGATACTATAAATATAGGCTCTTAAGTCACCCTGACTTCATCTGTAACCATTCAACCCCTGCCAGTCTGCATGCTATACATGTACTCATGACTCAAAGGACCCTCAGGCAAAGGGTGGGTTAAAAACCAATCAGACAATACTAATTTTCATAAATGGGAACTCCTTGTCTTCTCAGTTGGCTGTTCAGCTAATCATGAGTCATGAATTTCCTTTTTAGGGTAATATTTACCATAGAGCATGGCTGGTTCTAGGGTTTACGTAATATCCACTTATCTGATGGGAAACATGTTCTTAAAACATTACCTAATGATAGATTTTACCTGGTAAATATTCCTTTGGATTAAAGACAAATGTTGAGGAAAGGCTTGGGAGACATGGTAATGGACAGAAAAGTGAAGAGAAACAAGCCATGGTTTGAGGGGGGTTAAAGGGTGCTTGTCTAGAGCTGGGTGCAAGATTTCCTCTTGTAATAACTGGAACAGAGCAGAGAGGAGACAGAGGCAGAAACCAAGGATTAGATAAGGAGGGCATGAGGGAAAAGTGTTGGGGCTGGCTTACAGGTTCAGAAGTTTAGTCCATTATTATCATGGTGGGAAGCATGGTGGAACACAGGCAGACATGGGGCTGGAGAGGTAGCTGAGAGTTCTACATCTGGATCCACAGGCAGCAGGTAGAGAGAGAAAGAGCCACTGAGCCTGGTTTGAGCACTTGAAACCCCAAAAGTCACCCCCCCGCCCAACACACACACATACCAGGCATACTTCCTCTAACTAGGCCACACCCACTCTAACAAAACCATACCTCCTAATAGTTCAACGGCCTGGTGACCAAACATCCAAATCTGTGAGCCTGTTGTGGTCATTCTTATTCAAACCACCACACTCTCATAGTTTGGATTTGTCAAACTTGGCTCTAACATGTACTGGCATGGCCTCTAGTGACTCGAATTCTGGCCTTTCGCTTTTTCATTAGTAAAATGATATTAACCTTTGTTGCATGAGACTACTGTGATGTTTAAATGAGTTAATGAATGTGAGACAGAATCTGACACAAAATACAGCAGTCATTATCATCACTAATCTATTTGTTAATATTGCTAATAAAGTGACTCTGATCTCTCTTCTCCTTTGGGTAAATTGCATACAAATCTTGGATAAAAGAGAGACTTTTAAACACATGCAGAAAATTAAAGTGTGACCTCCAGCTGTGACAGGGGGGTCTCAAGTTTTACTCCCTTCAGCATTTTCACCGAGTTACTATTGCTGCCTATGGAACACCACCTTCTGCAGCCTCTGGATTTCTGTCTCCACCAGCAGTGCCTCCTGGGAAGATGCACCTGTTAAAGGGGAACTGATACTCATCAGTCTTTTGTTAGAAGCAGACAGAACACAAATAGACAACTCCTGGAGAGTTCTAAGTCCAAAATCCTAAGGTTCTGACTATTACCATTCCACCAACTGGCTGGGTGTCTGGAAGTAAGTCCTGCTGTATCCACAGACTCAATAGCTGCTGGGTTTTGGGTAGCCTTACAGTAGGTGTGTCCTGAGACCAGAGAAAAGATTTGCTCTGACAATTCCTTTGGATTCCCCTGGAATCTCTTTCTTTTACCTAGGGCTGGCCCAGGTGGGACTGGCATCTGGGTGGAGGCTGGGTGCATGCCTAGACAGTCCTCCATGATCTGTGGGCCAAGCAAAGTCTGCCTGCTGCCAGAGATGGATTGTTCCTGAGATTTGGCAGCACCCAGCAAGCATGTCCCATCAAGGCTAAACTAAAAATAGGTCATATGCATGGTGCCTAGAAAAACCAGCAGCCCAGCACCCAGAAGTTGGCTAACCAGGTCAAACCAAGCTACCGCCACCACTCTAAGAACTGCCACCACTCCAGGTGCCACCTCCACCTGCCAAAGGCACAAGAACCGAACCAGTTTTCTCATGGTTTGCCTGCTTGCCCACCTCTAGCCCCTGTGCTGTATCTGGCGAGTGTATCCTTCTTCTCCCACCTCTCTCTCTCTCTCTCTCTCTCTCTCTCTCTCTCTCTCTGAATAAACTGACTTTTGAGGGGGTACTGAATACAGGCATGGTGCAGTAGGCTCACACCCTGGATCTATTGTTTTTCTAGATCTTTAATCAAAAAGCAAGTGACTGCATGCTCCTTGATTGCTTTAGCAATGCAGTGGCATTGATTATCTGAACTTCTGCTCCACGAGAGGTAAAAGCAGCAGGTGGCACAGCAATGGTTCTTGAAATTTTTCATGTTTCATAATCACTTGGGTGGGTACAGCTTGCTGAAGTGGAGTGCCTGGGCCTCCCCAGTGCTTCTGATTGGGTGGCTCTGGGGAAAATTGCTTTCAAAGAAAGGTCCAGGACTGCTTCTGATGGCAGTCTGGGGCCCACATGGTAAGGACTTGGGAAGATGGTTAAGAGTGTGAGTCCTGGGGTCAGAGAGGAAGGATACTTACTATTCTTGGCCCTGTTCCTTCTTTCGGAGCAACTTTAAGCAAATTATTTTCTCAACCATATCTAAAAAACAGGGGACTAATAATTCCTACTTTATAGTGTTTATGGGAGGATTAAGTGAGTTAATTCATATAAAAGCATTTAAAACAGCCTCTGGCAACAGGGTGTCTAGAATAAACATTAGCTTTTATTTGTATCACGAAGTCTGCACAGAACATGAATTCCATGCCTGTTCTTCTCTCTCTGTCTCTCTCTCTGTCTCTCTCTCTCTCTCTCTCTCTCTCTCTCTCTCTCTCTCTCTCTCCACAGTTGCTGTCAGCTCCACTTAACTTTCTTTCTTTATAATTCCATGCCTGCTCCCAGGGTCTTTGTGAAAGGAGAGAGTTGGGGCCACATGGTGAACACATATAAAATGTTTAAATAGTAGAAATATCACAGAAGATCTTCAGACAGGCATGAGTCTACTGCCTAGAGGGATCCAGGTTGGAGGGGCAGAATAAATGAGAGCCAGGTTTCCTGTCTGTCCAGCGATGGCACTTTCCAGAACATCAGGATCAGTCCCTAGAAGCAGACTGGCTGTTCCTAAGAGCATGCTTAGGAAACAACCTTCCTCCTTCTTACCCATAGGCCACTGCCAACATTTGGATTGTTTCCTCTTTGGTTGTTTATGACGAGAGACAGCACAGCTGTAAACATCCACCATCTGAAAGTAGATGGCCATTTTATTTTGGATTATTTTTCCCTTGAGCTCATGTGCTCCAAGTAGAATTATAAGGTCAAAAAGTGCAAACAGTGTTACAGCTCAAAGAAGGCTAAATTCCTGGAGCCTTCCAGCATGAGGGACTTCCATTTTTTTTTTTTCTCAGAGGACTGGGGATGCTGGTGTTTGATGTAAGTCTGGAGAGGGAGAAGAGCCCTGAGCTGAATCATCAGGTCAGCAGTTGCTACAACTGTGGCCTTGAGGAAGCAGCTCCAGCTAGGAGTGAGATGCTAGTCAACCAGCACCTTCTTTAAGAAATGGAGTTTGGGTTAGAGCAGCTCTCAGATCAGTGTGCATAGGGGTTGCTTAGGGACCTTATAAATCCTCATCCCTGATGGACAGGCCTGGAGTACAGCCAGGCGTATGCATTTCTAGTAAGTTCTGGCTGAGGTTGATTCTATTGATCATGGGACTATACTTTAAGGAAGCAAGAATTTAGATGACCCTGTACTTTTCCACCCTATTCCTTCATCTGACACACCATTCTCAGCATTCTTTTAACTTTAGTTCCAAATATTTTCCTCACTAGATGGGGTTAGGCAGCCCTACACCTATGACTAATCCAGCTCTTACCTCTGTATTGTTCCTTGCATCTGGTAGGGAAATACAGAAAATAAGCACATTTGGCTGCAAGACTGTTACTCTTCTGTTGGGCTTCCATGAGTCGCCTTCACCTCCCCAAAGCCTACAGTTGGTGACCCTCCTCTGATCCTTGACAGCTTTTTCTAGGCCCCCCAAAATATAGGCCCTGAACCAAGAATGAACTCAGATAAGTGAATAAGATCCAGGAAGCTTAATGTTCCTCACAGGGTGGCTCTAATAAATTCCAGAAAACAAAAGCAGGTGTTGGCGATTTTACTCCTGCCCAAAAAGTTATTTACACAAGTTTCCAAAAGCAATCCCCTTCATCGTTTGACATGCCTATTACACGGTTCTCTTCAGGGAAAGATCTGGAGTTAGTTAGCTCAGGGGATTAGAGAGCAAGTTCCTCAAGGCCAAGGGCAATGGAAGCTTTTTCCCTACCTCCTCCACTCCCAGACTATATGTAGATGGCCCCATCCACGGTGCCTGTATCTTGCCAGGTTCTCATGTTAGCGAATGAACATACACAGTGCTACCCACTCTTCTATTCAGAAAAGAAATCAGTTAAAGCCCAGAAAGATGTTAACCTTGGGCATCACACGCCTGAGGTACAACATAGACTTCTAAGTCATTTCCAACTACATTGCCATTTATGTTGAAATATCTTCAATCCTAAAGAAAATTTCAAAAACAGTACAGAACCTCCTATGTACCATATGGCCAGATTCACCAATTTATAAGAATTTGTCTCATTTGACAGATCATTCTCCCCCTCTTTTGTTTCAGTCTTTTTGATAGAAGATAACAAAAGCTCACTGGAATAAAAAAAATAGAATTTAAAAATGTGATTCAAAAGTCACAAAACTAAAATAAAAAATAGCAGTATAATGTCAAAGGAAACTAAGTTAGTAACACTACTAATTTAAAAGCTATTAAAATTTAAAATTGCACCAAGAGTTTTGAGATATTACATAACATTAATATGTCAGTGTTTTCTGGAACCATTTGAGAATAGGTAAGCATAGAATGCCCTTTTGGATGCGGTCAGTATATTAATGCGTTCATCTAACAGCAAGGATGTTCTCTTATGTAACCTCCATGAAGTCTCAGGTAATCTGACAATGATAAAATACTTTAATACATGGTCTGCATTATATATTTTTTCATGTGTACCAATAACATCTTTATAAATCATACTTTCTTTGAGTACCTGAAGAACCTAAGCACATCTGTTTCAGTTTGGATTCACTTTTATGGTTTTCCTTCAAGACTTAATTTTATATATTTTTAATTTTTATTGTCTGGTAGTTTTATACACTTATATAATGAATTTTAGCCTTTCCTTTCTCTCCTCTATTCTCTCTCTCTTGCTAGAAGCCTGAAGCCTTTCTCAACAAGCTCCCTGCTACTTTCCTGTCTTTTAGGGTGTGGCCCATTGAGTTTAATCAGTTTCTTGCCTGAGCATGCGTAGGAGGTTAGTACTATAGCAAGAGGTTATTACTATAACCACTGAGGGGAAAAAGGCATCTCTTCCTTAAGAAGCATTTAACTATCAGTAGACCATCAGGGAGGAATAGGGTCTCTTGGGGCCCCTCCTCATCCAGGATGAAATGCTGATGGGCCCAGTGTTGTGCAAACCTTCCCTACAGGTAGCCACAACTATAGTGAGTTCAAAAGTGCAATGACCATGTCATGTCCAGAAGATGTGTTTGGTCACACATCTCCCCATTCTCTGTCTCTTGGACTTTTCCACCCCCTTCTTTAGAGTAACTCTGTATTTTGAACAGGAAGATTAACATGTTCCCATGATCAAACTATAAAAAAAAAGTCATAGTTACAGAAACATCTTCTCTCCCTTCTCCTTTCTACTCCAAGGATAGCCCATAATAGGTAGCCCATTTTATTTCCTGTATTTCTATTCCTAGATTATTTTTATTTAAACAAGGAAGCAGGTAGATATATGCGGACTTTTTTGCTTAGCCTTCTTTTCCTATGTAAAATGTAGAGCCCTATATAGACACTTTTGCACTTTGCTTTTTTCTTGGCAGTTATTCCACAGATATTCGTGAAGTTGGGCCCCATTCTTTCTCACCCCTGCATATTCATGATAGATTTTTCATAAATTATTTTCTGCTCCTCTTCCCTTCTGAATTGCTCTGGGCAACAGTAAGTGACATAAATGATGTCCTGGAGTTCCAAGCCAAGATCTTAGAGGACTGTGGGCTTCTGCTGTCTCACTCTTGGAAGGAGCCACCATGCTGTACATAGACTCAAAGGATGCTACTGGGTAGTGAGAGGCCATGTGCTGAGTGGTCCTGGGAAGTAGAAGACCAACTTGATCTATTGGCATCCGTTGAATGTGGTCAGCTGGGTGACCTTAACATACATCCTGTGGCTAAGCAGAAACACCCACTTGAATGATAGATTATGAA
Source organism: Lophiomys imhausi (assembly GCA_907164525.1). Taxonomy (NCBI): domain Eukaryota; kingdom Metazoa; phylum Chordata; class Mammalia; order Rodentia; family Muridae; genus Lophiomys; species Lophiomys imhausi. The sequence goes on along the minus strand of CAJQZJ010032273.1, from coordinate 5,402,262 downwards.
GAGTACGTTGTGGAATAGTTAAGGCACTAAGTTTTGAGGTGATTTGTTACAAAACAATGGAAATCTGGAACTATAAATTCCACTGGGAAGATGCCCAATCACAAATATTCAATTATAGATTGAATGAATTTGTATGTTCTTTTGTATTATTGGGTATATATATTTCAAGGGTAAAATCTCAGAAGTGGGACTGAGTGCTGAACTAATTGTTTAGTGACTTAGTAACCATAATTTATTATTTTATAGTTTTTATGAGTCAGGAATGTAGGCAGTTTGACTGGTACCTCCAGCTCAGGGCTCTTCAAAACATCAGACCACGTTGTATTCAGAGGCTGCATACACCTGAAGGTTTGACTGAGGTAGTGTCCATTCTCAAGTACATTCTGTGGCTATTGGAAGGCCTTAGGTCTTTGCTGACTGGCTCCTGACTCAATGGGTCTCTCCAGAGGTTATATGACTTCTCTCAAAGCAACTATAAACAAATTAGAAGGTACCAAGGCTGAAGTCACAGTCTTTTGTAACCTAATCTCAGAAAAAAGATCCTATTACTTTTACAGTATCTAGGTCTAGCTCATACTCAAGTGGAGTGTGGTACAAGAGCATGGATCATGGGGTCCACTTAGGGGCTGCTTGCTACAGCATTTCTCTATGCATGAGTGGTCCACTGAAGCATATTTCCTTTTTATCTATCCATGATTTTTATATGCAGTTTTCTCCTTGATGTGAAAGTTCTTTATATGTTATAAATCTTAGCCCTTTCCTTAGGGCATGTGCCACAAATATTTTTTTCCCCAATTTGTCACTTGCTCTTTGTTTTCTCCCTTGGTGACTTTTTATATAACAGTTCTGTTTTTAATTAGTCAGATGTATCACTCACTTCTTTATCACATCTTGATTTTGAATCATAGCTAGGAAACTATTACTCCATTATAGGGAGTCAATCGTGTTTTCCTCCATTGCTTGTGTAGTGCATTACTTCCCATTTTGTTCTTTGATGTGTTAGGAATTCTTTTTTTTTTTCTTTTTCTTTCTTAGGAATGAGAATTTTTCCCCAAATGTTGAACTAATTGTCTGTTTCCAGTCTCCCCTGCTGGGGTTCTGTGCATTCAGGAATAGCTCTGCACTATTTCAACTACAAGGACATGCTTGCTTCCTAATGTATTCCTGTCTATTTTATTAATCTTGATTATTGCATAGGAATTTTAGTATAAGCTTCTTTAGCTCTGGAAAAAAGCTTACTGGTTTATTTATTAGAATTTCAGCAAATTATATAAGAGAAAGAGCCATTTGTTGGACTGAAAGGGGAAACTGTAGGGGGAAACAAGATATACCTTAAACTTAAAAAAAAAAAGGGAAGAGGATGGGGTGTTGAGGGTGGGAGGGTGGGACTGGGGGGGGATAGGGAGGGGACTGCGATTGAGATGTAACTTGAAGAAAGAAAAAATGAATTTCAACAAATTAGTAATTTAGCTGATGATAAATTCATATCCTGGTGATGCTGAGATGTCTAAATCAAGAGCAGAAATATTTTTTCTTTTTTTCAAGCTCACATCTATGTGTTGGGCATGTTTCATAGTTTTCATCATATATTTTATAGATATTTCTCATTTAAAACTACACAAATTTTGAGTTGGTGAAATTACTTGGTAGGTAAATTTACTTGCTACCAAACCTGAATTCAATTCCTGAATTCCACATGGTGGAAGGAGAGAAATGACTCCCACAAATTGTCCTTTGACCTCCACATGCATATAATCAATCAATCAATCCAATGTAATAAAAAATTACATATTTTATATACAAAAAGTAAGAAACATACAAATAAAAACATACAATAAATAAATAAATGTAATAAGAATTACATATAACTTTAAACAAGTCATTTGCTTTTCTGATCCCCAGATTTGTCATTTATAAAAATGATTGTAATATGTATCTTAATTAAAGAAGTGTTATGAAAACTAAATGAAGTAAGGTACAGCACAAATTGTATGTAAGCCCTGGCTCCTTCTATTGAATCACCTCTTGCTTCGTCTTGAGAGAAGAAGAGCTGAACCAGTCCTCATGATAGTCTAGGAAGAAAATGACCCAGGGCAACAATAAGTTAGTTACTATGATGGAGTTACCTCTTCCATGTACCAGGGACTTTGCCAGCTGCTGGTGATACAGTGATGAGAGAAATTAAACAGGATTCCTGTTCTCATTAAACCTCTGGTTAATGGACATTTGCCATTAATCATACAGCATTGTATCAAAGCCAAGTGGAAAGGCAATTAACAAGCTAAGCCCTGAAATTTGCCAGTTTCACATTTCCTAACTGACCAAAGAAAATGCTTTTGATTCCAGATGCCAGATTAGCTTATCCTGAAAGCAAATATTACCGACCAAGTATATGAACAAGAACAGGGGGAAATCCCAGAGGAGTGAAACAGGAGTGGTATGAAGGGACCCAGTAGGTTATCTGGACCTGGAATCTCAGGATCCAGGCTCCTGGCTGGGGTGCTTTCCAACATACGCCCACTGTCATTTCAAACTCCATCTGTGACTCCTGTCACTGCCACATATGTACTAGAGTATCAGCTGTCTATGCCAGTTGCCTGAGGGACACTGGTGAGAAAAATGATAGTGCATTTCCAAGGAGCCAGTATCAATAGAGTGCCTATGTCACTACGGTAAGTCAGTCCACAAAGAGGGCTGCAGAGGGCTGCAGAGGGCTACAGAGGGCTACAGAGGGCTGCAGAGGGCTACAGAGGGCTGCAGAGGGCTGCAGAGGGCTACAGAGGG
>CAJQZJ010032273.1:5384547-5399468 GCA_907164525.1 Lophiomys imhausi | reverse complement strand
GAGGGCTGCAGAGGGCTGCAGAGGGCTACAGAGGGCTGCAGTCTTGAGATGTGATTGAAAGTCAAAGTCATTCCAACGTTGGTTTAGTTTGGTTTTTTAAATCAAAGATACAAAATAATTTGTTTTCCTCATGAATTTTCCAGATTGATTTCACTGACCTTTTTCTGATTTCTCCCATTGAAGTGAATGTACACAGGGTGTGGTAGCACACACCTTTAATTCCAGCACTCTGGGGCTGACACAGGCAGATCTCTGTGAGTTTGAGAGCAGCCTGGTCTACAAAGTGAGTCCAGGACAGCCAGAACTACTTCATAGAGAAACCCTGTCTTGAAAAACCAAAAAAAGGTGTTCTAGAATATTCTTTGTAAGGTCTATACAAGAACTATTTCCTTCTTCCTCTTTTATAATAGAACCCCAAGTTTTTTATACGAGTATATGGCTGTCTGAAATAAAGAGGATATTTCCTCTGATTCCAAGGAGGGATAGCTAAGTCTCTGCTGTGGTCAGCAGAACTGGCATGTCCAGTTTTCACAAAGAAAAACAGAGGACAGAGAACCATATGGCCTTTCTCTCTTTTTTCTCCTCCATATGGTTGTAATACAGGGGTGAAAACTGAAGTTAGAGAAGCAACTGGAGACCAGGAACTATTAGCACTGGCATCAGGGGACTGCAAATGATGAGAAAGAGAGAAAGAGAGAGAGAGAGAGAGAGAGAGAGAGAGAGAGAGAATCTGTTAACAGAGCTTGCTGTTCTTCCAGAGGTCCTGAGTTCAGTTCCCAGTATCTACTTTAGCTTGCTCACATCTGCCTGCAACTCCATCTCCAGCGCAGCTGATGCCTTCTTCTTGCTTCCTCAGGCATTCACCCACAGGTGATATTCATTCACACAGACACAATACACAACACACACAAACATACACGTAAGTAATGATAATAATTAAACAAACAAACTTGAGATGCTGTGAGCCTCACACAATTTCTGGAGATCACTCTGATGGTTAGATATAAGACTGAGACGTCTCTCACAGTGGCAGGAGGAAGTCCCACTACTACTGATACATTCCTGTTAGGGCACCTGTCACCTTTGCCCTGCCTAGCTATTTTTTTCTTCTGACTTCAATAATGTCGGCTCATTTTCTTTGAGGAACTATCCCTTTTTCCAAATCTTAGTAAAAATATCAATTAAATTGCATTACATTCCCCAAAGATGGACTAACTGAACTTTGAATTTGAGTGAAATCTGGATCATGGACAACATAACTCAAACATTAAGAATATTGTTGGGAGGCCTCGTGGCACAACAGTAGCGCGTCTGACTCCAAGAATATTGTCAGAGTGGATATGTTCCTGAGGTGTTTGCACTCCACCACCAAAGAACATTAGCCAAGAGATATATCAGGGAGGCTAAAAATAGAAAATTATCATTTACAGCAGTCATAGTACTGGATCTAAGCGAGAGTCATCAATAGAAGAAGCTAAAACCACTAGGTGAAAAAAAAATTAAGAGAACTGGGGAGTCATCCAGTCCAAATATTACTTAAAACTACAAAGATATAAAGCTACCTCCACAATGGTGAGGTCTGGTGGAGGCCATTCATTCGGTGATCAGTTCAACATCACCAATGGTAGAATAGTCTGCCATTCTGTGTAGTTCTGTGATACACTAAAAAGGACACTATGTCACCTATATAGTGTCCATACCAAAACAGAGCAGCCTGAATCTAATTAGGAAGAAATATCTATGGACTCCACATTGGGGAACATTCTGCACTTACACTCCCCATGAAGCATTTCTGTGACAGACCAGAAAGGAAGACAACCAGATAAACCAGGTTTTTCTTGTAGATGAAATGAGACTAAGAAAACATAAGAGTTAAAATGCGCTATTCTGAATAGCACTGTGGGGGGAAAAAAGCAGATATAAAGGACAGTTTGGGGACGCTTGGGGGAATTTAAAGTTAGACTACACATAAGACAGTAATTCTGTGTCAATATATACATTGTAAATGTTAAATCCATATAGGAGAATATTCTAGTTTTTTTGTTCTTACGATATCCATATGGAAGCCTTTGGGGCAATCATGTGGTCTGTAATTAATATTGAAGGCATTATAGTGGATACACATACATTACGTAGATGCAGGAAGAACCCACCATCCCCAGCTTCTGTGTCTTCTACTCTGTTAAAAGTCATCTCCAAGACTGTCCAATGGTTTTGAAATTGCTCAATCCACTCAGCACTTCAGAGTGCTTATCATAGTTGACTGCGCCATAATTTCTGTAGGATCAACTGTCTCTTTCTCAAAACTCTCTGCCCTGCACATCTTATGACACAACTTTCCAGTTCTCTACTGTCATCAAGCTCTTAACAAGTCAAGACCATTGGAGAGGTCATCCTGCCATGTCTGTGCTTCTTTCTGCTTAGCCTCTCTAACTCCAGTAGGCTAGAACCCAAATCTTTACTATGCAAAGACAACCTTCTTGTACTTGTGGGGTGTCTGGCACTTTATCTAGTTCTGTTCTCACTCAACTTCTTTACCATATTTTGTCCTCATTCACCGGCCAGTCTAGATGATATGCAGCGCTTGTTGCTTTGAACCTCAAGTCTGCCAGTCCAAAGTGGGCTTTCCCTTGACCTGCTGACTGGCACTCCCTTCCAACTTTCACTCAACACCTCCTTTCATGAGGTTTTTATCCTCCTCTCAACCTAATCCAGGAGGTATTGCTCTGCTAGCCTTCTGACTGGCTTCAGTCCATCCTCTGCAGCAAGTACAAAGCTAAGATCATTCTCTCTTGATCAGCCTCGCCACCTGACTTGGGGGACTTTCTGAAATTAGTGATGGTGTCTGGTTCATTCCCATGCAGTGTGCCTGTCACACAGGAGACACTTTTCATGGATGAAAGAATGAGCGAGCTGAAGGTAAAGGTACCATAGACTTAACAACGGTAACATAAAGGGCCACAGCAGTGATGCTGACGCTGACGACACAGACCCTTAGGAAGCACTAATTCTGTGCCAAGCATTGCACAAATCACTTTTGCTAAATTATTAAATCCCCAGAAGAATAGAGCAGTATTAGCGCTAACAGACAATCAATCCTGTCTTACTGCCACATGGCTAAGCATTTTGCATGAATACTTATTAAGTTCACAAGTGCTGTATGAATGATAATACAAGTATTTTCTTTTGCTAATGAGAGTCCTAGAGCTTAATCTCCTGAGACCTCATTTACTGTAGGTCGCACATCTTGCAGTAAGCTGAGGATCTGGGATTTCTCTCCCTAAAGTCAAAGGCTAGACTATATATGCTTACCTCCCAGTCCTCCTGTGAGTGTTCACAGCAACTGTAACCTCACTGGGTAGTGTATGCTCAGTGCAGTCAGTGAACAGTTCTGAACTTCAGACACATTTGACGTGCACATGCCTATGTGAACAACAGCTCTGAATTGCTGCCACTGAAACCCAGAGGCCGTGATATCAGACAGCTTAGTTGTCCCAGTTGAGAGATGGACAACACAACAAGGCAACAAAGAGACGTGACTGGGAGGCCTTTCTGGATTCCTAAATCATAATCCTTTCATACAGTGCTTGAAATCCAGCCCTGCTGATACCAAACAACAGACTAAACATTGCGTGATCATGCTCATTCAGAGGTCTGGCTGTTATAGGAGCCAGACTCCCTGCTGCCTTCTGCCCCTTGTGTATAGAACAAAGGAGAATCTGGGAAGCTAATGATCTGGAGTCATTCACTCAGCATGAATGCTTGAATCACAGTGGACCTCAGGGTGAGAGGTGACCTGAGACTTGTAGTCCCCAGCTGCAGAAACTTTGGAAACTAGAGACAAGAGTGAAGGAACTGAGACACATATGTAGTGACAGTGTCTACGTCTCTCAATGTGAGGCTTAGATTCAAGCTCTGAGATTTATTCAGTGTCTGAGCTTGGGCAATTTACCCAGACTTCTCTGAACCTCAGTTTTATCATCTATAAATAAGAGCAACAGTTCCCACCTCCCAGGCTTGAGATATGACTGTGGAGCTCTGGTAAAAGTAGAAAACATTTACTGGACACTTCTTATGCCAGGCACTATTTGAAAAAATTTAAAATATGTAATAGTTTACTCGACCCTCCCACATACCCTATGAGAAAAGTAGATGACAATCAAGATGCTCCTCTGGGATACAAGGGTTGCAGAACCAAGGCCAGGAGTGCTCAGTGCACTGACTGTCCCACGTCCTGTGTGAGTCTTGGGAAAGCCATGCCTGACCTGGATGTCAGCTGCTTGCCTCTGCCCCTGAGGACACAGCTTAAGGTGGAGAGCAGGCTCACTCTGGAGCCATACAGATGTGTTTCTTAGCCCATCCTTTCCACATATTGCTAGATTATTGCCCCAGGCAAGTTAGCTAGCCCTCTATATGATTCTCACTTATGTCAAAGGGGCTAATCAGTTGAACTCAGGGATGGAGACAAAGACTAACAGATAAGATCTACTAAAGTAAATGCTCAGTAATGGAGTTTCTATTGTCCTTATCATCACCTTGATTGAGATGCGCACATCTGGGCAGTTCATACTTGCAGCTCCACCTTCACTTCAGACCAACTTTTCGGGTCTCAGACTCATTTCTACTCTCTAGAAAAACAAAACAAACAAAAAAAAACCGTCATCCACACAGACGAGAATTTTATTGGGGATCTTTGGAGAAGCAGAGGAAGTCATACACGGGGCACATTCTACAGCAAGCATGTAGGATGCTTTAACATCTTTCTACTGAATAATTGTGTTTGTGCTGCCTCTAAACTAGTTAATATCTGTACTGTGGGGCTCCAGTGCCCTGGTTTTTGTTGGCCATATTTCTACACTCTCACCCTTCCTTAGTTCTTGACCAAATTTCTTGTGTCAACATAGACAACCTAGTCAACATGCCAAAGTGATTCCATCAGCCAACTGATCCTTTTAGAAGAGTTTAATTCTACCACAGATCTCTTATCAGTCGTCTTCATAAAGACACAGTGAACCCCACCCCTTGCTGCATGCAGCAGGTGGGAGAACTGGCCCGCAGATCAGAAGAGCTGGCCTCACCCCTGTAGCACTTGGGAGAGCTAGCCCTGCACCTCACCTGGGCAGTAGAGTAGAGCTGGCCATGGTGGAGTGGGCACAGTGAGCGGGTCCCCAAGGGAGTGAATGCAGGAAAGCTAGTCCCACCACTTTCCAGCTGTGGGCCTTGGGTGAGCTGTCAGGTTCAGGAGAGTTAGAGGGCTGACCAAGTTGGCCCACTCAACATCTATCCCATCTATGAACTGCTGGAGTGAGTGAAAAGACCAGTTCTACGTATCTAAAGCTATAGGATCTCCATGACACAGGGCAACAACAGGATATCCAAGAGGCATCATGGGAAGATCCAATATTGATAGTATAGTAGAAGTCAGAGTCCCCTTATATTTTTGGTTGTGAGCCTAGCCTTTAATGGCTGAGCCATCTCTCCAGCCCTTAAGTCAGAGTCCTCAAACCAGACCAATGATTCACTGCAATGAACATTTGCAAATAAAGATGTTTGAGCAAAAGGGGATACTATGACTTCCACAGAGAGATTTTTCTTTGTTTGTTTGTTGTTTTGTTTTGTTTTTCTTTTTGTATTATTATTTTTAAATTTAATTCTTGTTTTTTGTTTTCTTTTGGGGGAGAGGTTGCAAGGGTGGAGGGTAGATATAAAGGGATGGGGAGATGAGTGGGATTGGGGTGCAAGATATGATATTCACAAAGAATCAATGAAACTTTTTTTTTTTTTTTGGTTTTTTTCGAGACAGGGTTTCTCTGTTTAACAGCTCTGGCTGTCCTGGACTCGCTTTGTAGACCAGGCTGGCCTCGAACTCGCAAAGATCCGCCTGCCTCTGCCTCCCAAGTGCTGGGATTAAAGGCGTGCGCCACCACCGCCCGGCTGAAACTTTTTTTTTAAACCCACACAGTGGAAAGGTGTCCCACTAAGTATGGCTCTCTCTATCCCACTCTGCCCCTACCCATACTACTAATGCTCTACAGCTTGATGCAAAAACTTGCCAAAGAAGTGGAGAATATATTAGTGTTTCCATTTATCCTTACTTAGAAATGCAGGTTTCTAACTAACATCTACTACTAACGACACTTCGCTGAAAGGGAAAAGTCACCAATTGTGCATCACACATGCAAAACATTCTAGAAAGGAGGTGCACTGAAGAATGGCCTCTTCATGTGTGTTAAAGTGAGTCTTTCCAGAATTTGAAATGGAAAAATATTTTAAGAGTAAAATTTATTTGAACATTGCCAACTAAACAATTCAATAACAAGTTGAGTTTGCCCAGGAAAATGGACAGACCTAGGATGTATAATATTAACAGAAGTTCCACAGTTGCAGAAAAAAACTCACATGTTCTCCCAGATGTGCAGAATCTAGTCAATAGTACTGTGTATATGTAAATGAATGTGCATAGAAACATAGTGTGAAACATAGAAAAGAGCACAAGATAAACATCAGTGGATGAGGAAGAACCGCATGCACATGCTGGACAGGAGCCATGGAAGAGGACACAAAGCTAACTGTTCATCTAGTTACAACTCTGTTATGGAGCTTTCAGTTTTGGCAGTGACAAATGCATAAAGGTATAAAATCCTACACGACATGATGCTCCACAACTCCATCCCTAATAGCTACTCTAATTATAGATAAATTCATTGAGTCCACTCTTTGGGTCTGGTTAATTTCAGTGTATTATTTTATTATTATTAATTATTATTATAATTATTATTATCATTATTTGCAATGGTTTTGTAAGGAAGTTTTAAATTTTTAATTTTAAAAAGAAAGCTGAATTAGTATGTTAGTGTTTAATGAAGAAGACAAAATGCTCTCTGTGTAGCTACCAGAGGCCAGCTGTGCTTTGCTACTTTGTTACTTTTCTTTCTCCCACCCTTTATCTCCTCCTGCCCACACACCCTTCACTCCCTGTCCACTAGATGGGAGAGAAAGAAGGGTAGAGGGAGAGAGATAGAGATAGAGATCCTTGAATCTAATTTCTTTCTGCTTTGAGCATTACTACTACTAATCCCTCTGAACAACCACTCATCCCACCCATTGCGACTCTAGCACTTATATACCCTCTGAAAATTTCCCAGAATTCCAAACATCACAAAGTTGCAGAAACTGTCTACAGGTGGCAAAACCATGCCTCTGCTAGAGCAAGAGGCAAATCATAGCTGCCCATATCACCACACCTGGGATTAAAACAAAAACATATGGACTGGACATTGGGAATGTATGCTAAGCCATATAACTCTTATAATCGTGGCCTATTTATTTCTGTTGTTTTGTATTGTATTTATAGTTATAAGAAAAAGAACCATTTTTTGGACTGAAAGGGAGAGCTTTTGGGGGGAAAAATAAATACCTTAAACTAAAAAAAAAAAAAAAAACGAAGGGAAGAGGATGGGGGGGTTGAGGGGGAGGAGGGTGGAAGGGTGGGACTGGAGGGGGAAGTAGGGAGGGGATTGTGATTGAGATGTAACTTGAAGAAATAAAAAATAAATTATTAAAAAAAACTCATTCTTATAATATTTCTGTGTTTTTTAAAGAAACCAAAATTCCAGAATTCTCACTATAGCAATCTCCTTTTTTTTGACATTTATTTATTTCTTTAAGTTTATGTCTCACTCATAGTCCCCCCCCTCCTCCCCTCCAAGTCCAACCCTCCCACCCTCTTCCCCTCTTCGTCCTCACCCTCCTATCCTCTTTCTTTTTAAAATTTAAGGTGTATCTTTCCCCCCATAACAGCTCCCTCTTTTAGTCAAATGAAAGGCTCTTTTTTCTTATAACAATAAATACAATACAAAATAATAAGAATAATTAGGTCACAATTATGAAAATTATAAGATATACATTCCCAATGTCCAGTCTATACATATTTGGCAACTGATTTACTCATTGAGGTACCTAGATAATAAAATATTAATATCAGTTGTCAAATAACATATGGGCTATCTGCTTTTTAAAAGCAGCTGCCTTTTTTGGGATGAAATAGCCTAATGCATATGACCACTAAACAGTATTTGAGAGAAAGTCTCCAAAATTTCAAATATTATTCACACTATTGTCAAGTGGTTCAAAAGGAAGGTCTCATGGAATCTTCTCAGATGTGGATGTGGACAGAGGAACACACAGTGTGGGTTTTAAAGCAGTTCCATCTTATTCCAGATATCTTTCTAGATCAGTAACCTGACCCTAGTGCTGATGAATGTTCCCCTCTTCTCTGGGAGAAGAGGGAAGGTCTGCTGTTCTTGGGCAGAAAGGTCTTGCTAGGGGATTCTACCCTCTTAATTAAAATTATTTGCAGCAGAAATTTTATAGCTATTAGTAGTTTGACACAGTTCTAAGGGCTTTTCTTATAGTTTACTATCATCATCATCATCAACAATATTTTATCGAGGGTGTGCATGGTTTGGGAGCATTAACCCAAGGGAGAGTATTAGGAACTAGGAAGTGGGAGAGACAGAAATGAAGGTGTGGAGAAGCATTTGGTGAATGACCACTACAATCCATGCTTAATTTTTGTTACATTCCAGAAGGTCAGTAGTATTGGGTCCATTAAACAGTGGATATAATTGATTTCCCCAAAGGGTAAGAGGCTTACAAGTGTTCCCTGTATATCCCAGGGACAGAGCTGAACTGCTTTCTGGAAGTTCTCAGAATACCACAATGCCTATGACAAAGAGAAGAGCAAACTTGCTATGGTTTTTCCAGCCAGGATCCTGGCATGTATTTGAGGTATATGAGAATCATGATGATTCCTCAAACTTTAAAGAGAGTTTGCAACATACCTGTAAAGCTCTCCTGAAACTTGAAATACTCTCAGACTAACTTGAAAATGTCTGCCACTGTTGAATATGCCTTCTGAGTCCCTTAACTATTTTCTCTGCTACTTCTGCCATCTGAGACCCTCCTCTAGAACCTTCCAGTCCTCCCTGTTGGTCATCAAACCAATGACTAAGTGATTGCTCATTCCAAGTCTACCCACTCTCATCCAAACCTTTGGCCAGTCAGTTCTGATGCAGGTCATCTTCCCTTATTGGTTGCTAATAATTTTGAATATGTTCCTGACCCAAGCTTCCTTCCTCCGCTTTTACAATGTGAAGGGGAGAGTTCTATCTTTTTAAACACTGGCCCTTGATTTTTGTGGAGAGAAAGAGAAGGACATAGACAAACAGAGAGGCAGAGGGAAGTTAGTACATTTACGACAATGGACAGAGACTGATCTGCACAAAACAAATGGGTCTGAGGAGATGGCTCAGTGTACAAGAGCACTTGGTGCATGCAGACCTGAGTTTAGATCTTCAGCAGCCATAAACAGACAGGCATGACCCGTAACCCCAGTGTTAGGTGTCTGATGATTCCCTGGCTCCTCTCTGCATGTTGGTTGTCTCATCAGAATTCCCTCACAGATTTTGGGTACGTATCTGAGGCCTTCCTCAGATCCCTTTTAATGTCTTCTTATCTACCCCAGATGTCAGCTACCAACCAGGGCCAACACCTTTCTGGAGTACACCATGACCAGTAACTGCTTCAGCCACACCTTAGAGATTGCTAAAGGTCACAGAGCTGTAAATGGGGTAACAAACATCATTGGGGACCACACTGTGAACTGCCTTCACACTCACAACCCTGCTTCCACCTTCTCCCTTTTGTCAGGCATTTACACCACTACCCTCTCTCAGATAACCTGCCTGCTTAACACTTGAGTCTGTTTCTTGGGAGACTACAGCGTCTGACAAGATTATATCCCAGAACCCTCTGATGACCTGAAAGTTTGGGGAGGGCAGAACACTAGCCCTGTCTGTTCTTAACTCACCCGGTAGTTTTTGTTCTGTTTATTGTTTTGTGGTTTTGTTTGTTTGTTGTTTTGTTTCTCATAGCAGATACAAGAAAGTGCTCACTTAGCTGTTCGATGAAGGAAGACTACCTGTGACCCTCTAGGATACTACTTATACCTTTGAAACCCATCAGCTCACACACACAGTTCTGAACTATTATTGCTGTTCCCATTTTGAAGATGAGTAAAGTAAATCACCTGATGGCTCCAAGTAATGCCTGAGGTCACATTTTTAGGGGTGGACCTGGCTCCTAGCCACTTCACACTGCTGCTTATATCCAGGTACCTACCATCTCTCACCAGCCCAGTAATCAACAGCGATAGAAAAGCACTAAGTGAGGAAAGAGAGATAGCTTGTGTTTTGCAGGCCTGGAACCAACACAGAACACTTCTGGGGAAGAAATGTCTGTTCTGAAAGTGTAGCATATTAAGGATCCCAGGTTGTTGAAGCTCCCTGGAGGATTTTGACACATAGGTGAGTTCTGGGGCCACTGATGTAGATGGCAGTTGTTGGCACACAGGAGCCACTTTGGTAAGCGCACTTCAGAGGCCCTGGTCCTTGCAAGGATCTGGCATGGCCACTTTGGCAGGGAGAGGGAGCAGCCAAAACTCTGTATCCTTTTCCAGGGTCTGGGGCCAGAGCACTTTGAGCTGTGCTCTCTGAGATCTGGCCAGGAATCTGCCTGGGCATGGGGACTGCATACCTAAAGCATGCATCCAGGGAATCCTTAGGAAGTGGAAGCTTTGGGGAGGCACCGGAAAGAGGAGGGGAAAGCCATCAGAGAAGAGGTGAGCAGAGCTCCCTCCCTCAAAGCATTGTGCTGTGCTTCCTTCAACAGGATGCCCGAGCACGGCAGAACCGGGACTCATTTGTCTTCATTAGCAGCAGCAGCAGCAGCAGCACAATAACTTGCCGCTGGCCTTTTTCTTGGGCCTTGTTCATAGCAACAGGATGGGGGTTCTGCCAAGAAAGAAGGAAGGAAGGAGGCAGGCCAGGGAAATGACAGGAGCTGGGGTTGTCTAGGCCCCAGCCTGACCCTGGACCCTGAAAGCCCTAGGACTGTCTGGATCCAGCTGGGTACAGTTTGCACCTGCAGGGGAATCAGATGGTAAGCTACATAACTAGGAAACGCTGGCCATCTGAGTGGCCTTCCACCAGCTTTTACCTTAATCTAGTTTGCTTTGAACATTTAGAAAGAACAATGATTTCAGTTCAGAGTGGAGCTCTTTTTCCTTTTTTACCCCCAGTGTTAAAATGAATAATATATGCTTTGCAGTTTAAAACAAAGCAAATTTGCTTTGCCTTTTAGATATTTTCTCTGCTCACCCAAGACCTACATCACCAACAACTCCAAAACTCCCCCTTCTTACTCTTCTCCTCTTCCTCCTCTCTCCACACATGTGCAGTAGGACTGTGGAGGAAGCTTACCAGTAGCAAAGATGGGAAGGTGAGTTAGCTTGAAATATTGGAATCAATATTTCATTCTACTACAAAGAAATTTTTTTTAAAAAGGTCAATGATGTTTGTTATTTATTATGAACTCCATGTATATGCCAGAAGCTGTGCTTGGGTGAATCCCTCAAACTGAACCCAAAAACTCACAGTTCAACAGGTTCTCAACTGAGTAGATCACAACCAAGAAGGTTAGGATCATCCACATCTCAAGAGCCAGTGTCCAAAAGACCCAGACACCCTCCCAAAGAGAGGCTATCCTGGACAAGTGGTGGAGAGGGGAGAGAAAAGAAAGGGAGTCAGAGGTTGCCTGCCTTAGTGGGACTAGCTGCTAAAGAGAATTGCACTCCTTGTTGATTAACATTGTAGTTTTTCTTCAAAAACTAATCCAAAAATCACAATTTTTACTTAATGTTTGTGCAATGTGTGTGTGTGTGTGTGTGTGTGTGTGTGTGTGTGTGTGTGTGTGTTGTAGTGCATGTGTGGAGGTCAGAAGACAATTTGTGGGAGTCAGTTCTCTCCTTCCACCATTTGGGATCCAGGGATCAAACTCAGGTCAGGCCTGACGGCAAGTGCCTTTATCTGTCAAGCCATCTCGAAAGCCCAAGATCATATTTTATTTAAATGCATACTGGTGTCTCTGTTTTCTGCTTTTAATTTACTGGTGGGATGCAGAGATAAGGTAGTATCAGGGCCTGAAGGAGTTTTTGGTGATGGGCCCTGGAATAAGAATATGAAAGAAAAGAGGCTCCTGACCTGGAAAAGCTCCTACCATTTGAAGGCACAGTTTTGGGTCAAATAGTCTCACTTGTTCCCTCCTCTCTCCATCACTCAGGGATGCTCTGGGAGATTTCTCAGAAGATGTTAGAGGCTAGAAGGGTGAAGGAGGATGAGGAATATGGGAGACAGAAGGATTCAGGCAGCCAACACTTTCGAAGTATGTTCTGTCAAGCGAGTTACACAGGATTTCTCTCAGTTCCATCAGGGTTCAGAACACAGCATCCCAACACACAGCACTTTGGCATGCTCAGGACTTGGAACAGAAGCAGCCTCTTAGTCCTCAGAAGCAAAGTCTCTCTTATACACCTCTCTCTCTTCTCCTAGACTATGGGGACTTGAATGCCCTTCCTCAAATGCAAGCCAGAAAACTAAGGAGGGTTAACTCTCTCTCCTAATGTCTGTTTTCATACCATCCCCTACACCAGGGAGGAAGGTATATTGAACAGAGAGGCTTAGTTTCCTTGGTCTATCACCCTTTTTGTCCAGTCACATTTCTCCATAGCTGACTTCCTCATCGAGCTGAAGCATAAAAACTGAAGCAACAAAGCCCCTTGTTGCTCTTCCACATGACCCAAGTTCAGTTCCCAACATTCACATTGACTGGCTGGCTCACAAATGCCTGTAACTCCAGCTCCAGGGGATCTGATGCCCTCTTTTGGCCTCCACAGGCCCAACCCCCATCATATAAATACACACTATGCGCACAAAGACACACACACACACACACACACACACACACACGCACATATATATATATACATAAATAAATTATAAAATATAAAATAAATCTTAAAAAATACATTTCTTGGTCTTCAGCTTTTTATTCCTAAAGGCTCTTGTGTCATATAAAACTTGGATTATATTAAATCTGTTTTGCTTTTCTCTAACTTGCTTTGTTCACCTAGCTTCTGCTACCATATGATGAGCCTTGCCTTACCCTTTCTGCCCTTGACATCTTTATCAACAAGGTGAAAATCAAGATTCTAGGATCATGGTGGTTGCACAAGGACACACCATTGTAAAGACTAGCTCAGGGGTTCTCCTCAACCCAGCATCATTTTCAAGTGCATGTTTTTGGGGTATCTTACCCTCTGACTAAAAACTCTTCCATGTTTGGTTTTACCTTCTAATGGAACCAAGATGTGGTTGGATGTGGGTGATGCTCACCAGAAAAAGAGCTCTCATCTTCAGTAGATGACACAAAGTCTATCAATTAAACAAAGGGGTTGTTTTTATTTTTTTCCTCAGAACATTAATGATGCTTTTACAACTTATACCTTAGTTTGTCTTTATTGCTATGAAAAAACACCATGACCTGAAATAGCTTGGGAAGGAAGAGGCTCATTTAGCTTACAGATAGAACTTTATCATCAAGGCAAGGAAACTGGAGGGAGGAAGTGAAGCTGAGGCCGGGAAGGAATGCTGCTTACTGCTTTATTCTCCATTGTTTGCCCCACCTGCTTTCTGCTACCTACCAGAACACCTGCTCAGGGGCATCACAACACCACCTCAAGTGATCTGGGCCCTCTCACATCCATCATACTCAAGAGCATGCCCCACAGACTTGCCTGCAGGACAACCTGATTAAGGCATTTTCTCAGTTGAGATTCCCACTTCTCCAATGATCCTAACATATTCAATCAGCAAAATATAATAAGAAAAAGATGCAACTTCTCCTTTAGATTTCTGCAGATACATGATGTTCTTAGATAGTTGGAAAGGGAAATTTTGCTTATTTAAGAGAAAGAGAGAATTCTGCTAGCTGAAGTGCAGTCTGTGCACCTGTAGCCTTGACCTTACCTAGAAGTTTTGTTAGAAAGGTAGAGCTCTTCCCACAACCTTCCAGAGTCAGAAGAATGAGAACCACATATGCTTCACATCACTTTTAGGCCCAAGTCCCATCACATAACAGATATCCCTTACAATCAGAGCTGGGTTCAAATTTGAGGCCTTACTATTGAAAAATGGAGACCTTGAGACAGTTTTTGAATTCTTCTTGGAATTCTCTCCTTTTGACTAAATGTTAGATAGGTGATTCTCTTTGAACAGTGTTGGAGAAGTATGTGACCTCAAGTTTATTTCCATGCTGGTACACAGTAATCGATGACTTGTGGATCCTTTTCCCCATGTTTTCTTCACTTAGAAAAAATTTTCTTCCTTTAAAAGTGTTCATATCCAGAACACCCTCTTGATTCCTAAACAACTCAAAATTTAACTATGAGACTCTAGCTATCTATTCTTCAACCACCTCAGAGACCTGAGAGGGATAAATATATCTGATTATATAGGAAGTGCGGGGCCTGCAGCTTCCAAAACTAAAAAATGACATACCAGTGACTGCCTGGACAGTTCCCATTTTCTCTCCATACATTACAGCATCAATCTTCAGCCATTTGGCCCCATTTCTCTGACAGACATTGGTTGTAGAGCAGGAATTATGAAGAACTTACCTACCCTGTCTTGGCAGAGCTAGGCTGTCAACTTACCTGCTTCCAAGTTTTGTCCTTTTTGGACAGAAGTCTGTCTACAGTTGAAGCAAGTGGTTTTTCTTGCCAAGAGAATGGCTTACCACCAATTCAATCATCTCCCACTGGAAATTCTTCGATGCTCATCTTCTACTTGGAGTAATATAGGGGGTGCTGTCAGCCATATAACTCTTATAATCGTGGCCTATTTATTTCTGTTGTTTTGTATTGTATTTATAGTTATAAGAAAAAGAACCATTATTTGGACTGAAAGGGAGAGCTGCTGGGGGGAAAAATAAATACCTTAAACTAAAAAAAAAAAAAAAAAAAA
>CAJQZJ010032273.1:5372525-5384447 GCA_907164525.1 Lophiomys imhausi | reverse complement strand
AAAAAAAAAAGTGTTCATATCCCTGCCCCTAGAGGCATTGGAGATGTGACCGCTATGTCACATGTTCATCAGTAGGTGGCAGAGAGGAGAAAGTCTATATCTACATTCAGTGTTCTAACCTATGAACATCTGAATGAATAGTAGCCTAACATTCCTGGAAAAAAAAAAAAGAAAAAGCAAGCTGGATACCAACACCACTTTGCCACCATGGAGTAAGGTGAGATGATTACAACACCAGTGCCAGGCAAGCACCAGATGGGCTCCCAGGACAGGAAACAAACCAGAAACTAGAAGAACTCTGCCTGGCCCTGGATGTGGGGGTTGTGGGTGAGCCAGCCCTGAGGGAGTGAGTGTGGGAGAGCCAGCCCTGCCTTTTGTCTGCTATCTGGTGGTATTGGCTAGGGAGAGATGCCCCCTCCTTTTTGCCCTCACCACCATTGGCAGACTGGTGATTTGGCCCAGAAAGGGTCATAAGAGCAGGAGAGCTGTCCCTGCCCCTCACATGCTGCAGCATCCAGGAGAGCAGGCCCTGCATCTTTCCATAGTAGAACTGGACATCCAAGTGGTGGTTGAAGGTTCAGAACCAGGGCTTTGGGTTGGCCCACCCCAACATCTACCCCATGGATGAACTGCTGCAGGGCAAGAAGAGGTCAGTTCCACAACCCAGGACTGCAGGATCTCCATGACACAGGACAGTTACGGCATATCTGAGAGGAGTTTCAGTGAGGTTCCAGTACTGACAGAACATCAGAAACCAGGGGCCTCATAACAGACCAAGGACTCATTATAATGAACATTTGGAAGCAGAATGTGTGGACAAACGGAAATATTGTGGGACATACTGAGATACACTGCAGCTTCCACAATGAGCTGTTATTTTTTTATGCTGGGACAGATAGCAAGGGTGGAGGGTGGGACTGAGGGAAGGTGGGAGATGGGAGGGAACAGGGTGCATGATGTGAAATTCACAAAATAATTCTTTTCAATATAAAAAAGTGTTCATACTATAGAATCTATTCTCTGAGAGAAAGAAAATGCTTTAGCACACTAAATACAGCCACTGGTTCTTAGTTTCCCAGTATGGTAATCACCAGCTGAGTGTGGCCACTTAGATTAAAAGTAACTAAATAAAACAGAAAACTTCAGTTTCATAGTCAGACTAGCGACACAATAAGTGCTCAGTAACTACAAGTAGCTGGTGACTGAGGTCGTGGCAGCACTGAGGCAGAACATTTCATCTTGTGATGAGTTCTGATGACTATCATGACTTTATGCACCTGTGACTTCACCTGTACCTTTGCTAAGTCATGGCCAGCTGTGTACGTGTACACAGTAGGAACTCAGTAAATGCTCCATGTCTTAAGCCCTGTGACTTCATATAGAGAAAATGGAATTGGGGTGAGGATCCCGAAGCTTGTTTTCTAATTCCTGATCTGCCCACTTTGAGCAGGCTATTTTCCTTCAATGAACTTCAGTTTCACCATCTACAATCTTAAAAACAACAAAGCAATAATATCTCATATTAAGTACTTTTTTAATTTTGAGAATTGTATTAACCTTGTAGCCTACAAGGAAACTACCTCCTTCCTTCCTTCCTTTTTTTTTTTTTTTTCAAACTATGTGTCATAGATAGTGACATTGAACTCCAATACTCCTGCTTTTATCTTCTGAGTTCTGCGATTATGGGCATGCGCCAGCAAGCCTAGTTTATGAAGTACTAGGGATCAAACCCAAGGTCTAGTGCATGGTAGGCAAACACTCTGCAAACTGAGCTACATCCCTACCCTGACTGTTCCAGTTTTAAAACTGAAAGTTCCAAAACCCAGGGAGCTGTTTACTGCTAGGCAAAAAATAACATTTGGTCAACTTACCTATGGGTTCCTTCTAGTTGTAAAATGGCATGGTCCTGTGCAAGCCTAAGAATGAGGGGCCAGGTTTCCCTACACTTCTACAGACAGCAGCAAAACACAGAAGAGTTCAGACACTGGAATCAGCTGTAATACCTGGGCCTGATCCTAATGCCATCACTTGATTTCTATGTGAAGTTGATTACATCCTTCATTTCTCTGAGATTGAGTTTCCTTCTTGTCAAATACCCATCACTCTAGCACAAGTTGTTACTTCATGGGACATCATGGTTAACCGAATGAGGTTTTGCATAATGTGAGTGCTCAGAATTCTGCTGGAAGATAATTGGGGAGATTCTGAAGTCAGTAGTGTCACCCTTTATGAAGCCTTGTAATCAGGACATTCATCACCAAGTCATCTCCCAAAAGACAGGTGACTTGACTGGGGGCCATCCAGTTCCTCATGACCCACAGCCATAGCAGCAGGCTTGTGTCTAATAAATAGCGGTGCAGACTGGTTAGAGAGTGCATATCAACTCTCCTGCCCCTGTTGAGATGAAGTGACTGACACAGCAAGTTTACTAAAGCACACACTAATCCTCATTGCCAAAGTAGGCTTTTGGCAGTGCTCTGGTAAGAAAGAAAGAGAGGGGGAAATGAAAGAAAAAAAGTGCCCTGTGTTGCTGAGACAGCTCTGTATTTAGACAATTAAATTTGGAAAAGCAAGACAGTTCCTGTAATCACCTCCCACACCCCCTACTCAGAGAACAAAAGGTTTTGTTGAAAGTATTCATGCGGATATTAATACCGACACTTTAATGAGCCCCTCAGCAAACTCATCAGCAGGAATTACAGCCAGCCATGCTGCTGTGGTGGGAAGGGTACAAAGGCGTATCTCCAAACATTAGTCACTTGCAGGTTAACCCCACAGTCACGTAGCTGCCTACACCTAATGACTGATTCACAAATATTCCTTGACACTCCTGTGGTTAAAGGAGACAGATCAGCATGGAAAGTACAGAGAAGGAAGTGTTTGCATTTATGAAAGACTTTCACATTTGAGGAAAGTTTTGAGGCAACTGACTCAAATGACTGGATTAATGGTGGAATTTCTAGTACTGCCCAGTTCTTGTAGTGTGCCAGGGAGGACAGTGAGCATTGTCTCAATCTTGTTGGGCCCAATCTTCACTTGATTCCCAAGAGGAAGGGATGTATTTTTGGTGTCTATTGTATAGTAGAGGAAAGTGAGGCTCAAAGGCTAGGAAGGACTTTGACCAATCTCATTTGCAAAAATGGTAGAGCCAGAGATTTGAACCAAGGCTTTATGTAAGACTTATATATTCATATGTGATATCTCTCCTTAGTCACTATATATACTATATATAACCCTCATTAGTCATTGTGTGTGTGTGTGTGTGTGTGTGTGTGTGTGTGTGTGTGTGTATGTTTTTTCCTCCTCTTGGAAAACTCACATAAGAGACTAGAATTCAATCCTCATGCCTACTGTTCTGGCTGTTTCTCCTTTTGTTCTTCCTAAATTTTGATTTATATAAATAACATGGTCTAAGAGAGATCAAGGACAAAAAAAAATGAACTCATAAATGTGAGAGAGTGTAGTCCCAGCTACTATGGATGGGTACTTAGGCAGTCTCTCTTTTCAAAGGCAAGCTGGGCAATTTAGTGAGATCCTGTCTCAAAATAAAAAGCAAAAAAGGACTGGGCATGTTGCTTAGTGGGAGAGTACTTTGCCAAGCAAGCACAAGGCTAGAGATTCCATTTCCAGGATGGGAGGAGGAGTGAAAAAGGAAAAGAGAAACCAGACTTGATTTGATTCATCACTCTTACACTTAATTACTAGCTACAAAATGAAGCTATCTGTAACTCAATATTCTTGCCTTTAAAATGGGGCTGATGTTTCTCATCTCACTGAGTTACTGTGATGGTCGATTGCCCATGTGTTTCCTGAAGCCCATGAAAAAGTCAATAAACCAGCTAATCTGCTCCCTCCTCCCTTCCTTCCTTACTGCCTGCTAGTCCTTGAAGCAACTCTTTGCATATGATAGTCTCAATTCACCAAGTAGGGATTAGGGACCAAGAAAGAGGACAGAAGAAGCTGCAGATTGCCCAGCAAGTCAATGTCTTTGCCAGAATCCAAATGCAGATCTGTGTTTCTCCAAAGACTGAGCCTGTCCATTATGGGTAAACAAGAAAGGGCAAGTCTGAGGGATCAGAATGGGCTGAGCAGTTTTTAGTCTTTGGCTGCTCCACTGGAGGGTTGTTGAGAGAATTATCCCAATCATGTTAATGAGCAATTGAGTGTGGACTTTCTCTGGGGAAAGATAGCCAACAAAAGCTCTGGTTGGGGCTGGCAGCCAAGAGCTGAGAGTTATCACAGCTGGTATTACCGAGGGCCTCTCGGCTGGAATAATCAACCCAATTGCCTCCCCACAGGAGTGAATTGGGGCTCATAAATCGTAACCATATAGCTTATTTAAAATGGCTCCCACACTCCCTGGTGAAGTGCTTTCAAGACCATCTGGTGCTGAACGGTATCCTTGCAAAAGCTGTGTGTGTACCAGTTCAGGGTAGGCACATGGCAAAGCGTTGATGTTGGTTTAACTGAGTCAGGTTGGAATCCAGCCCCCATCAGTGCTGAGTATGGGGTATGGGATACTATGCTCAAAGAGTATGAAAAAGAGTTAAAAGGATTTATTTCACAACAAAGGGACTGGGAGGTAAAAATAAAGATCTTTGTTTGTTGCTTGCGTGCTTCCTTGCTTGCTTGCTTGCTTTTGGTACTAAAGACTAATGACCCAGAGCCATAAATGTACTGGGCATATGCTGTACAGCTGCAGCCCCCACCATTAATGAAAGATCTTAATACAAGTTCTGGCATACAGTAGGCACTCCCCATACTTGAGCAGTCTTCTGCTAGAAGAGGTCTCTCTGGGGAAGGGAACGGAGAAAAAATGTAGTCCTCACAGAAAAACGGTTTGATTGGGATTTCCCTGCTAGGAAATGACAGCTTCCCAGCTCAAAGACTGGTGGATTTGAGTAAGCAAAAATTTTTTTTTCCTAGTGGAATGGGCCTATCTTCATCTGTTTGGTATCTTCTCACCCACTGTTCTATAGAAGTGTGTTTCCTCTTTTTCTCCTCACCCACATAGTCCCTTTATTAAGCACTTCAACTATCTCATTTAACAGTAACAATAATTGAGTGGTCTTCTGTGACCTTCAACAACTAAATTGAATAGCTGCAATTGCTATTCCCATTTTTGAGGTGAGTTAGTCACAAGCCAGGGGTCATTTAGCAAAGGAGTACAGGAGATTCAAGATTCCAAGCCTGGTATAACTAATTGCAATGTTTTTAGTGCTGCTGTGATCAAGGGTTCATTGCTAGATCTCCCTTAAAGCATCTATATGAGCAGGCTGTGTGGCTAGTCTCTTTAGGGACTCAGTCATTTCTTTACAGGAGTCACACATTCTTCAGAAGAGGTGTGGAGTCTGATCTTCATTGCAAAGTCATTGATTGTCTTTTCTGAGCCTCTGTAGGTTGCCTGACAAATACCAGTGAAGTTATCAAGCTGACTTATGGTTCTCCCCACTGCCAAGCCAGCCTTTCCTCCCTCACACTGTGAAGTTCTGGCCTTCTCTTCCCTCAGTGGTGTCTGGCACTCAGTAGGACTGTGGTCCTCCAGTTGGTGCTTTGAGCTTTCATCACAACCTTTTTTTTATTGAGTCAAGTCTAAACTTATTAGCATGGCAATCTAGGCTCATTGTTAGCTCAATTTCTTTGGGGCACCTATTCTTGCTTATTTATGTAGTGCCCTCTGTTTGGAAAGTTCCTCCATGTCTTTTCCACCTGGAACTCTCTACAGTTTGTTCTAGAGCCAAATACCAATTCACTGACTAGGATTTTGCCTATTGCCCATTTGGGTACTATCTCCTATATCCTGCCCAACTGAATTCAGTGATTATGCCAGCCTTAGTACTTATCATATTACATTGTTTTGCATTTTACCCTGACATTGTGAGCTTTGGAGGAGATTGGAAATTGTCTTAACCATCATGGTGGTCAATCCCTATAATGCCTCATCATCCCAATCATGGATCAAATTCACATGTGTCAAGGTCAAAAGATCCATCTTAGTGAGTCTCCTCCCACACCCTATATCTCACCATCCCAGCACACAGTTAGCTTGTCAGCTATCAGACAGACCTTACTGAGGAGACAGTCAAGGCTCTCCTCATTCTTCTCTACAACCTTCTAGCTGAGTGGTAGTAGCCACAGGCCAGGATTTAATGTCAGCTTGCTTTTTTGTGGTTTCTATCATTCTTCCTTGGGACTCATAGTCCACCATCTTGAATCCCAAAGGAACTTTCATGTCTCTGGCTGTCTTGTGAGCTGTATGATAAACTCCCACTTTGTTATTGCCCTGGTGTGTACCACAGTTCCACACCATTAACCTTTCTCCTATTGGGTTTGTGATCCATGTCCAGTCAACAATCTAAGTCTCAGATTGCTTGGCTGTAAAAGCATACAATAATTACCTAATAAGGTTGTTGTGCATTTAATACAAATATTAAAATGATATATTGGGTGTGGGGGCTAGGGAGATGGCTCAGCAGATAAGAGCACTAGATGCTCTTGTAGAGGACACAGATTTGACTCCCACACCCACGTGGTGGTTCACAGCCATCTGAAACTTCCATTCTAGGAAATCCACTGTCTCTGGGCTCTGAGGGCCCCTGCACTCATGTGCCTACACCCACACACAGATACACATGTATGCACATAACTAGAAACTAATAAAATATCCTTAAATGACATATTATTTTAGAATAATATTAATGTGACAGGCATAGGAGATGCATAGCACACAACTATTATTATTACTATTATTCTGTATCTGCAACAGTTCTAGAAAGAGTATCTCGCAGAGGGGACCTCCATATCCCCTTAGCTCTGGAATACTCCCCACCCCAAACCTCACACCAAATGCTATCCTCCAGACTCCCAGCCTCCAGACTCCCAGCCCCAACCCAGACTCCTGAGACCCGACACCAATTACTCTGCAAGTGTTTCATATCACGCAGAAGGGTAACTGTCTCTCTCCACTTGGCCAGACTCAAGGTCAAGATGTCTGCCTCATCTTCATTATGGTGCATTGAGTACAGAGGTTGCTGTGTGTTGTATACTCAGTACATTTCTTTATAATACTTTGGATTTTAATGCACAATTCCCTCCTTTAGTTACTGTTCTGTTGCACTGAAGAGACACCATGACCAAAGTCACTCTTACAGAAGAAAGCATTTAATTGGGGACTTGCTTACAGTTTCAAAGGGTTAGTCCATTTTCATCCTGTCATGAAGTATTTTGCAAGGCAGGCAGGACATGGGGCTGAGCGCTTATATCTTGATCAGCAGACAGATAGATGAAGACTGTACCTGGTGTAGGATTTTAAACCTCAAAGTGCACACACAGTGACACACCTCCAACAAGACCACACTTCCTAATCTATCCCAAACAGTTCCACCAACTTGTGAATAAGCATTTAAATATATGAGCCTATGAGAGCCATCTCATTCAGACCAGCACATGCCCTCAGTGAACTTCAGCTTCAGGTGGTATCACTGTGCCTCGCTCAAAAATGCAGATGTGGAGGCACAGAGAAGCTGCATACCCAAGACCACTGCATTCGTAGCCCAGCTTGCTCCTTCAGCCTGATGACTAGACAGGAGGCTCTTCCTCTGTGCCGCTCCAGGAAGACAAGAGGCCTCCCATTGGACCACACTATTCACAAGCGCCTGAAGAGCTTCTTTTACACAATTAAACACACAAGAAGTATATCAAACTCAATGTATTCTAAAATAAAATGAGTTAAATTCTTTTTAAAAATTAAAAGATCATTCTCAAGTCTCTACTCAAAGCAGGGTAGCTCCAGGGAGTCATGGACCACTACTGTCATCATTTGTGTGGATGCACCTCTTATAATGGGGCAGCAGCTCATCTCTGTGGGTCTGGGTTCTTCTCTCTGAGTCCAAGTCCTGTCTCTATAATCTCACTCCTGAGCTTATTTTTCCTCAGAATCCTCACAACAGGGGGTGGGAGGGGGGTAGAGGGCTGCTGTCAGTTCTATTCTACTGATGATTTCCTATGTAGGTAGCCCAGAT
This sequence comes from Lophiomys imhausi, assembly GCA_907164525.1. NCBI lineage: Eukaryota > Metazoa > Chordata > Mammalia > Rodentia > Muridae > Lophiomys > Lophiomys imhausi. The sequence continues at coordinate 5,376,426 of CAJQZJ010032273.1, read as the reverse complement.
TTGGCAATGGATTCCAACAGTTTGTTTCCTACCTCCAATTTATAGATAGGAACTGTGAGAATATTAAATACAAGTCTTCTCTATCAAATACTATAAAACTTGTGTTTAGGTCAAAGAATTAAAATCTTTTTTATCTCTCCCATATTGTAAGAATTTTATGCAAATGTTTTAATCCTACCCACCCAGTAAAACCTTTGTTTTCACAGATACCCACTGCTCTAGTCTAGGAATATGCTACTTGGGGTAGCAAATTTTCTCCTAGAAGCAGTGACCCCCCCCCCAACTGTCTTCCATTTCCTGTGTGCAAATTATTTTCAGACTCTGAATAAGACCCCAGTCAAAAGTTAGTACGAAAGCTGAGTTAGATATAGAACTTTAAACTCATGGAGATGGTTAGATAGTAGAATTTTAAAGTCAGGTGCCAAATACATATGGATTGGACATTGGGAATGTATGCTAAGCCATATAACTCTTATAATCATGGCCTATTATTTCTGTTGTTTTGTATTGTATTTATAGTTATAAGAAAAAGAACCATTATTTGGACTGAAAGGGAGAGCTGTTGGGGGGAAAAATAAATACCTTAAACTAAAAAAAAAGAAGAGAAGAGGATGGGGGGGTTGAGGGGGAGGAGGGTGGAAGGGTGGGACTGGAGGGGGGAGTAGGGAGGGGATTGTGATTGAGATGTAACTTGAAGAAATAAAAAATAAATTATTAAAAAAAAAAGACCCCAGCCAATAGGAAAAACACACAGCCACCATGGGAGCTAGAATAAAAATCAAAGGCACTTCCTGTCTCAGTGTGTTGGCTCTTCCTGAACACACTCTCTTGATCAAGGGCAAAGTTTGCTTTGTCCAGATATTTCAGCTGGAGTGGCAGCCACTTTGCAGCCCCAAACTTATTTCTAGCAGAACTCAAACTCAGCCTTCTGTCACTCAGATAGGAAATGGTGGAAATAAACAGTGGTTTCAAAGTTCTAAGACACCCTCCCATCCCCTTGGCTGAAAAATTTGATTGAAAGCCTCAGAGATTAAGGAAGACAAAGGGTAAGCTTGGATACCATAGCAGGAAAGCTCAGGTAAGTACACCATCCTCAGGAACAAACACAAACCAGATAAAATTCTGGAAACTGCGTGGTAGGTGGAATCTATCAAAAAAATGTCCATTGCGCTTAGGTTTTCCAATTTTGTGGAATACAGGTTTTTGAAGTAAGACCTAATGATTCTTTGGATTTCCTCAGTGTTTGTTGCTATTTCCCCCTTTTCATTTCTGATTTTCTTGATTTGGGTTTTTTCCCTCTGCCTTTTAGTTAGTTTGGCTAAGGACTTGTCTATTTTGTTGATTTTCTCAAAGAACCAAGTCTTGGTTTTGTTAATTCTTTTTATTGTTCTTTTTGTTTCTAAGTTATTGATTTCAGTCCTGATAATTTCCTTCCATCTGCTCCTCTTTGGGAGTGTTTGCTTCTTTTTGTTCTAGCTCTTTCAGGTATGATATTGGGTGGCTAGTATGGGAACTCTCCAGTTTTTTCTTTTTTCTTTTTTTAAGGCACTTAGTGCTATAAACTTTCCTCTTAGCACTACTTTCAATGTGTCCCATAAGTTTGGATATGTTGTGCCTTCATTTTCATTGAATTCTAAGAAGACTTTAATTTCGTTTTCAATTTTTCTCTGACCCAGAGGTCATTGAGTAGAGAGTTCTTCAGTTTCCATGTTTTTGCAGGCTTTCTGTTGTTTTTGTTATTGTTGAAGTCTAGCTTTATTCCTTGATGGTATGATAAGCTACAAAGGGTAATTTCAATTTTCCTGTATCTGTTAAGGCTTTCTTTGTGACCGACTATATGGTCGATTTTGGAGAAGGTTCTATGAGGTGCTGAGAAGAAAGTGTATTCTTTTGTTTTGGGGTGAAATGTTCTGTAGATATCAGTTAGGTCCATTTGATTCATGACATCTGTGAGGTTCATTATTTCTCTGTTTGGTTTCTGCATCGTTGATCTGTCCAGTGGTGAGAGTGGTGTGTTGAAGTCTCTCACAATAACTCAGGCTCTAAGACAAACAATCAATAAATGGGACCTTATGAAACTGAAAAGCTTCTGGAAAGCAAAGGACACTGTCATTAGAACAAAATGGCAACCTACATATTGGGACAAGATCTTCACCAACCCCACATCTGACAGAGAGTTAATATCCAACATATATAAAGAACTCAAGAAATTAAACACCAACAAATCAAATAGCCCAATCAAAAAATGGAATATAGAGCTAAACTGAGAATTCACAAAAGAGGAATCTCTAAAGGCCGAGAGGCACTTGAAGAAATGTCCAACATCTTTGGTCATCAGGGAAATGCAACACAGAATGACTCTGAGATTCCATCTCACACCCATCAGAATGGCTAGGATCAAAAACTCAAATGATAGTACATGCTGCTGAGGATATAGAGAAAGAAGAACACTCCTCCATTACTGGTGGGTGTGCAAACTTGTATAACCACTTTGGAAATCAAACTGGCAATATCTTAGAAAATTGTGAATAGTTCTACCTCAAGACCCAACCATACCCCTCCTGGACATATATACAAAAGATTCTCCACCAAGCCACAAGGACATTGCCTCAACAATGTTCATGGCAACTTTATTTGTAATAGCCAAAAACTTGAAACATACCAGATGTCCTTCAGCTGAAGAATGCATAAAAAAAAACCTGTGGTACATTTACATAATGGAATACTACACAGCTATCAGAAACAAGGAAATCGTGCAATTCAGCAACCAAATGGATGGATCTAGAAAAGCTCATCCTAAGTGAGTTGATTCAGTCCCAGAAAGATAAACATGGTATGTATTCCCTTATAAATGGATATTAACCATATAGCACAGGACAACCATCCTACAACCCATAAACCCAAACAAATAGGAACCTAGCCTAACTATCCTAGGAAAAACTCCACCCAGCAGTGAGTCATGGAACCTGTTACAGGTCAGTAGATCACCTTACCCTAGATGGGGTGCCATACCAAGCCCCAGTACAAGAGGAAGCTCTTGGTCCTCACCTGACTGACTAACTGAGGGAGTATGATATGTGGGGGCCCACTTCATCTGAGGAGAAGGAGAGAACTGAGAAGAAGATTAGGGAGGGAGGGAGGGAATCACTGAAGGGGAGGAGGGAGGAAACTATTTTCGAGAGGTAACTTGAAAAAACAAATTAAATTTTTTAAAAAGGTAATAAAAATAAAATATATATAAAAAATAAACTTTCCAGTATCAGTATGTATAGTGAAAGAAGGGTAATTTTGGTTGCATTTCTCCCCTTACTATTAAATATACAAACTATAACACCTTTAAAACTAAAATTTCCATATAAAATAATTTCAATAACCATTAAGTGGGAAATTGAGAAACATTAATCAAGAAATTTACTAGGCTAGTGGCTTAACTTATGATTATTCAAAAATTTGTGTTCCTCTTCTTGTAGAGCCCAAGCTCTGTTCATTTTGATCCCCTCAGTAAAGTTCCTTCCCTTAGAAGGAAACATGATGGAAAATGCTGAGTACTGACTGACCAAGAAGGAAGAGAACGTTGGTGCTTTGAGAAAAACTTAAAGGATATAAACACAGAATTACCAAATGAAAGCTTTCTTTCCAAAGCAATACTGCATCCATTCCACTGAAGCTCAGGGATCTGGACTAAAGGCCCTGGGATGCAGGGCTCACCACACAGAACCTCAGTAGCCCTGCTGAGCCCACCTGCTGGTTGCTTCTTTGAGATCCTTCATATAAAAACCTAATACACAAGACTGACTTAATTTATGATGTAATTAGCTTTATGAGAACACTCAGAGTTGCCAATAAAGCACAAAAAAGAAAGAAAGAAAGAAAGAAAGAAAGAAAGAAAGAAAGAAAGAAA
>CAJQZJ010032273.1:5306707-5356752 GCA_907164525.1 Lophiomys imhausi | reverse complement strand
TGAGGGGGAGGAGGGTGGAAGGGTGGGACTGGAGGGGGGAGTAGGGAGGGGATTGTGATTGAGATGTAACTTGAAGAAATAAAAAATAAATTATTAATAAAAAAAAAAAAGAAAAAAAAAAAGAAACGATTCAAAGTTCTGGGCATTTCTGAGACCTGCCTTTTCTTGTACTGTCTATGAAATGGAAGGTTTTTACTGCAAAGCCAGGTCAAAATATTATGAGCTTGACAAGCTGCGTTATGCCTGTCACAGTCTACATGAGAAGTGTTCGTCTTGTGAATGCATGTTGCCACATACAAAACAGCTGAGGTCACATAGGGCTGTCCACTGAGAGTGCTGTGGAAAACCTGAATGCCCTCACAACTCTCCTATTGTTAAAAAAAAAAAAAAACTGAAATAGCTCAGTCATTTAATTTTGCCAATGAAGACTCAGGAGCCAGATGTTGGGTTAAAAACTTGCTAGCTCAGAGAGGCAGAGAAAGCACCCAGCTGACATTCCTAAAACCAAAAATCAAAGCCCTCAAAACTAAAAGCCAAAAGCCCAGAGCTAAAAAGCTCAGAAGAACCTACAGGAAGAAAGAAGCCTTGAAGGAGAAAACTCAAAGGAACAAGAGCACCCAACTCTTTCTCCACCCTGTCTTAAATACACCTCACCTCAATGTCCCTCCTTTCTGCTAATCCTTGTCAGCTGGTTTCTTGCTCCGCCTCTTGACCTAGGGTTAACTTTATTCAATCCTATGTACAGAAAACTCTTGGATTAAAGGTGTGGGAAGGGCAGATCCACACCACAAGTACTTGTTTACAGTAAACAGAAAGCTCTAGGATTAAAGGCTGAGCCATCCCATAATTAGAAACAGACTTTTCAATTCACAAACTCGGGGTTCACAATCTTCATTTCTGCATTCTAGAATTGACCCTCATGAATCTGACTTGTTAAACCTAAACCCTGACCAGAGCAAAGTTGCGAGCACCTCTGGCCTTTCTAGTTTGCCTTTTATATGGTTCCATGCTAGGAGGAGGAGGTGAGTGTTTGAGGGCTAGTTTCAACACATCTGAAGAGGCAGAGCTGTCAGGTCCTGAGGGCAGATGGCCAATCCATAGATAGCTTTGAGAGTCCTCCTCCTGTCAGACTGTTAATTAACCCAGTGACTGTCGAGCTCAAGGTGGGGTGTGGTATCATTTACTTTCAAAGAGTTCCCCCACACAACTTACTACAGGACACTGTGGTAATGAAGTTAAGGACCCGCTGTCTCAAATATGGCCCCAGGGTAGACTGAAGAAGACAGTTGATACAGGAATGTTCCTCTCTTTTCCTTCAGCTTTCTTCCCCTGAAGCAATTTAGGGGAAGAATGTTTCTAACTTTTGCCCAAAGCAAGTCATAAAGCACTCAGCTGAGAGGTAACTTCCTACTCCCAGGGGCAGTTCCTCTTCAGAGAAAAGTTCACAGAGAAGCATGTGAAACATTTTTAGTCTCTGCAGGGACCTTAGTTTCCTGTGTTGTGCCCTGTCCCCACCACCTGTTTATTGCTCTTAGGGCACACTATTCTGTCAGCAACACTGTCTACTGCTTAGCTGACCTACTTATTATTCAGATTTGCCTTTTTGGGATTTTTATTTTTAAATGCCTTCATTTAAAAATGGCTCCTGTGTCCACAAGATGTTTCTTATATTAACTATTGTAACATATATTGGTATTCATTAGCTACACCCATATGTTCTTATCTTCTTAATCTGCCTTGAGTATGAGGGTAGCAGCCATCCATGAACCTGGTGTAGGTGAGTAAAAAGGATCCTTCCTCTAACAGAGGAATACCTGGAGTTCTGCAAAGGGCAAGTTAGGGTTTCTTGCTCAAGTCCCACTCACATGCAGGAAAAGGAATGATGTTCAGTGAAGCCTTGAGGAGGTGGTGCCTGAAATGAGTGGAGATGCATCACAGCTTTGGGAAGGAGGACTTGGAGTGTGGTATGAGGTCCTGCTGAGCCTCATCCTGCCAGTTATTACCTAGGACCTCAAGGAGGCTCAGTGTAAGCCTGAGTGCAAGGTGATATTCACCTCCTGACCAGAGAGAGAGAGCTACTGTTATAAAAGAGTGAGTGGGTATGGTGGTTTGAAAGAAAATGGCTCCCACAGGCCCATAGAGAGTGTCACTATTAGGAGGTATAGCATTGTGAAAGTAGGTGTGGCTTTGATGGAGGAGGTGTGTCACTATGGACTGGGCATTGAGGTATCAGAAGCTCAAGCCAGTTCACTTCCTGCTGCCTGAAGTTCAAGATGTAGAACTCTCAGCTCCTTCTCCAACACCAGGTCTGCCTGTGTGCCACCAAGCTTCCCGCCGTGATGATGGACGAGGTGAACTGTGAACTGTGAGCCAGCCTCAACTGAATGTTTTCCTTTGTGAGTTGCTGTGGTCATGGTGTCCCTTCACAGCAATAGAACCCCAACTAAGAAAGCTGGAATTAAACCAAGGATGTTTCTATTCCATTCTGTACAAAAGTCAGTGTTTCATTAAAAAAAAAAAAAGATAGCACTCTCATTTGCAGCAATGTTAGTGTGAAGCTTTGAGAGGCCTCCTCTTCCATAGCTGTGCTTTTCCCCACTGCCCACATATTAAGTGTCAAACAGGTCATTTTTCTTACCTCTTGGCTACTTCTTGCTCATATCTTGCTTATTGATTTCCAGAGAATCCTTTTGGTGCTAAGAACATTGTCTTTCATGTGTGTCCCACTCAGCTATACCTATAGCCTCAGAATCTCCCAAGGTCTCAAGTAAGAATTCCTTGAGTCCAACCTTGGGGCCTTGGAGAGTCCTTCTATGAACTGTTGCCTCTGTGAGCTGGTGTGGACTCAGACATCTCTAAAGTCAGATAACATATCCTAACCTATAGGGTGTATTCAGACTAAGAGGAACAGACAGAGGGCTAAAGTTATGTTTTACATTTTAATTACTGTGCTTAAGAGATCCATAAAACTAAAATGCCTCTAACCTCTAAGTCCCACATGACCAAGGACAGATAACTTCCTGAAATGCTGGGGGTTATTGTCCATGTAAGAAAACAAGCCATGCATTTTCACTTCTATGAAAAAGGCTGGTTGCCACAACTGGACAGGATGTGTTTGATCAAATCTAGGCAGGAGGTATATAGGCATGAAGTTTTTTGGGATTGTATGCTTGTCCCAAATTGCACAAAAGCAGGAAATACATAACCTTGTGGGTTTTAGATTTATAGGCACTTGACTAAAGTAATTCAGGACCATTCTCTGGGAATCCTGGGTATGTTTCATACCCAGGATAATCCTATCTGCTATCCAGAATTAAATAAAGCTTGCTTCAAATTTGACTAAGAAATTGTGGTAGTGGTCTTATTCTTTCCCAATGGGATTAACAACCCCAGACACACGATGTATAGGTAATACCTCACCCATGTGAGTATACAAAGAGCTCAACACAGACTCCACACACAGCTGGCCTGCCTAGCAGCTGCAAAAGCAACCAGTACAAGCCTCTGGTTCTTACCTTCAGATCATGGCACAGTAACTAGCACCTGTGCAAAGGGGAACCAACATCTGACGGACTCTTAGTCCTGTTCTTTGCTTGTCTCTGAATTTCTCAACGTTCTTTGGGAGTGTGGCCCTCCATGGCTTCTCCACTTTCACTTGTTTTCAAATCTATCCTGGCTTTTTCTCAAATACAATTACAGTATGAGTTGGGGCCTACCCCAGGGCTTGATGAATCTGATTTCCAGCTGAGAGTGTCACAAGAAAGGGGCAAGTCTTGTGTCCTCTGACCTCAGGCACACAGCTCAGAGGGCTAAAGAACATTGTAGCTGTGCTTCTGCTTTGAACGGTGTTGGAAGATGTTTGCTTACCATGTGACCCTGAGACCTAGAACATGTTTTCTTATGAATCAAATATAGAAAAACACAGTTCTGGAATATTGCAAACTGGAGAAGCAGGTTGGGGTTTAAAGTTATGTGTGAACTTTCCCCACATGATCCCCATCCTCATTTGTAGAATCCAGGAGCTGACTGATCTGAAGTTCTTCAAATGCTAATATGCATACAAATCACCGGAGGGCCTGCTCAAATGTTTGGGATTCTGCACATCTCTCAAGCTCCAACCGAAGCTGGTGTTGTTGAGTGAAGCTGAAGTGGATTGGTAATGTTTCAGAAGTCTCCTCTAGCTCCTGGGACCTGTGCACTCTGTATTACCACACATGCTTTTAATAACAATAACACCTAAAATGTGTGTGTGTGTAATGAATTATTCCAAAATTCTGACACTATAGAAGAAATATTTTTAAAAGCATCAAGGCTAGAAATGTTCCAATCACTCCCTTTTCCACAAGAAAGAACTATAAGCTAGGCAAAGCATTTAAGAATATGTCAGCCTTCCAGAAAGTCCATGATACCCTGCTGTCCCTGCTCAGTCAGTCTCCAGCATGGTTTCAGTTTGGGGGTTTCTGTTGTTGTTTTGAGTTTTGTTTTTGTTTGTATTTGGTAAGTGTTAAAATTTCTTCTCTTTATCAAAATCATTGTATCACCTAGCATGGTGTGTGACAAAGTTGTGAGTTTGAGACTAAGAAAACAAAAGGCCAGAGGTCTTTGGGAGACATCCTCAGACAGAGGCTTAGAGCTTGTGACTGTAAAATGGGATCATCACAGAATTAAGTGGGTGCAATGGGATGGAAACACAGCCTCAGAAATTTGACCACCAGAGGTTTTTCAAGTCAGGGCTCTCTTTCCTGCTCAGTCTCTCAGGGGGGACACTGCTCACCTTTTAGGAGATCATCTTGGGTGTGTTTCTTCTAGAAAATGCCCAGTAACATCAATGAGTGACCTAATGAAACAGAGATGGAAGTCTCTAGAGTGGGGGTCAGGATCGACTGGGCTTTGATGATTCAAAGCAGACTCCTTAGTACAGGGACCCAAGAGAGGGGCAAGTCTTGTCTCCTGTGACCTCAGGCTTACATCTCAGAGGGCTAGAGATGATTGCTACTGTTTTGAGAAAACTCCTGATGAAGATTCCCAGTTGACCACAGGACTGCATTCCAACTATTTGCTGTATGGCAGTTTCTTGCAGGAGGGAGAAGCAGTCGAAAAACAAAAGGTCACATGTCAGCAGTATGAAAAGGAGTAAACACCTGTAACCGAACTTTTAAATTATTATTTATCACTTATTTATTTATTACTAAATTCACTTATAACAAACACCAACAATTTCTTAACTATTAATCCTATAAATTCCTACAACCCCTTTAACCTATCCACTAAACCTATTGATAATTATAACAACTACTTTCATAACCTTTTAGAATGATACAGTCTCTGGGGCAGGTCCTCAGTCGTCAGGAACACAGTCTTTGTTGTAGATTCTTTAACACACTTAGCAGTCCTTTTTCTGGATCTCTCAGATGCAGGTTCATCAGGGTAAGTTGGTTATTACAGTCTCACCTTAAATAAGGCTTTATGCTTTCTTCTCTGAGGGAGACCCCAGCCGTCTGCAGGCCAACTTACTTCTTTTGAATCAGGAACTCAGCTGCTCTGCCTCAGTCCTTAAAGCCAGGCACCGTTTCCTTTAGGCCACTGTTTGGACAGATCAAACCCCTCTAGGCAAAAGCTGAGCCACAGGGTCCAGTCCTTGGCCTTTTGGTGTCTTGCTCAGGCTTTCTTTGCTCACCAGCTTCTTTCTGCTTCAGGGAGAGAGCTGGCCATCAATGGCCAGCCGTTTTTTCAGCAGGACTCTTGGAGCTCTCTAGCATCAGGGGCCTCTTCTCTTCTGGGCTCCATGCACTGTCCTCAAATAGGAGGAACTCTGTTTCAGCTTAATTTGGGCTCCGCCCACTTAGCAGCTGAAAACAATGTCAGGCCAGATACTTTGTTTCTTCAAGTCTATTGAGTCTTTCCTGTTTTCCTGACTTCAAACTTGTTTTTCAGTCTGTTGAGTCTTTCCTGTTTTTGCTGACTTCATGCTGACAATGCTCTTCAGGCCCGGAATTAAGAGACAGCATCAGAAACTCCTATATACTTTCTAAATCTAATTTATCTAACCCCTACAAACACCTGCTGGGGAAAAAGACTCTGGGTCCAGAGTTACAGATTTCATGAGCCATAACCTGTCAACCCTATCTGGTGGGCTTTTTGGTGATGTGGCTACTTTTTGAGTCATGTTTGCTCCTTGCAGGTAACCTTACCCATATATCTGTTAATAACTGCAATAAAAACTCATTGGTTCAACAAACTGGACATTGGTGCAATTATTACTTTGGTCTGTTATGGGTTCCCTTTCTGAGGTGAGTAGACGTATGCGTTTTGTGTCTTCCCAGGAAATGTCTGTCACACAACACTATCACAGAACTAATCAGCTTCTCATCACTGAAAAAAAAAAAACACCCAATAAAACAAATTAAGGGAGGAAGTATTTATTTTAGCTCACAGTTTCAGGCCATGGTCAACTTGCTCTATTGCTGCAGGGCTGATGGTGAGGCAGAGCATCATGCACCAAACAGGAGGATATGGTAAGAACAACATTGCTCAAGTTGTGGATATCAGGAAGCAGACATACATACAAAGAGTGATAGGGCAAGACATACCCTTCAAAGACACACCTCCCTGTGACCTACTTCCTCCAACCAGGTTCCTCTTCCTTATGATGCCTGAATAGGAAATCATTAGTAGACTAAGCCATTGATAAAGAAAGACTCTTGAAATCCAGTCACCTCTTCAGGATTGCATCTCCCACCTAAAGAACAATCAACCCTTTAGCACATGAACCTGGCATACATGGGGACATTCAAACATAGACCATAATTGTCTCCCCTTTTTCCTGGGACCTCATACCTTCTTCTGTGGTGAATCTCATCACTGAATATTTGTTGAATAAATGGAAATCTCATTTGCTGATGGAGAATTAAAATGAATATTGCTAATATTCTTGCATCAGGCCATTGACTAATTTGACTTACAGATAAATGCTGAGAAGACAGTATGACATAGTGAACAGCACACTGGTTTGATATCAGAGGCTGAACATGAAGGAAGCCCTGATGACATGTTAACACATTACTTGGTAAACATTTCTCCTTTTTGTGCATCATTGTCTTTAATGGAAAAGAGAATTTCTATCATTCTCACAAGATAAAACGAGATAATAGATCTTAGGTCCAAATTCACACCTCATCCCCCACCCCCCACCCCACCAAAAAATCAGCAGTGCTGGAGACATTGTTCTAAACAGAAGGATTTTGGTCAGGTAAACAGAAGGATTGTTATTAGGTAAACAATCCTCAAGGCAGGTTTCAACTTACCAGAAAAGCAGATCTCCTAAAATGCGTTCCCATTTATCAGGAGCCCCCCACCAACCTTCTCACAAAGGTCAACTACTTTGGGTGGATGTGCCTAGTCCCTGCCAGCCTGTATAAGCCCAGATCCCCACTCTGCTGCCATATAAAATCTGCATGCTTTTCTGCCATTTTCCTCTTCTCTCTGCCTCTTCCCCTGCCTGAGAGATGGCCTTGGCAGTTTGATCCCCAATAAACCTTTCTTTCTTCTCACAGAGCAGTCTAGTTTGGTAGTATTTCTGTGCTATTGCTTATAAAATAGATATGAGATTTACAAATACCAACTCTAACAAATGGGATATTTAAAATAGATATGAAAGTACTGTCACCAGAACTGAACCTGGGTACATTTACAAATCATGATGATATTTTCTGTCAGTTAGAGACCCATATGAACCCACCCCATTCAGTATTCTGGACACCCTAGATGGTGACTACTTCTATTTTGCCAGAAGTTCCCTTCTGGGCCTTGCCAATAAAGGCGTTGGGCTGGAAACGGAAATGGAGACTTGTTACTTCCAATTGCTTTACTTTCTGTCAGGGCCACCACAGTCTTATTTCTTTGTGAGAGAGTCTATCCAGTGTGAAGTATTATAGTATGCTGAACCAAATTCATCTACTTTCCTATGTATTGAACCTCAGCACTAACTACAGTCACTTCCTCTGGCTCCCAGCTCTATGGAGCAACTCTTTCAGGCCAGAGACCCAGCACTGGCTGAGCAATACCACTGTAAGTCAGCACCCTGAGCACTGTAGCTTCATAATTAATACCTGGCTCCTTTATACCTCTAGGAGCAGTTATGGTAACTGTTCTCTTTGATTGCTAACTCCTAATATTCTTTTTGTTGTGGTTGTTTTAATTCCTTATCATTTAGTTAACAATTCTTCATATTAAATTTTTACTGTCAAAGTAACTAGAATATTTCTATCAGTTATATCTTGAGTGACTATATTCATAGTCCTGCTAGGCCTGAAGAAAAACAGGAGGAACACTGGCAGAAAAAAAAAGCTTAAAAGACTCCAGTAATCTACAGTAAGAGACTTGAAAAATGGCAGGATTTTTCCTGAGGTAAGCTGCCTTCAAGACTGCCCCCAATTATTCTCATCACATGTTAGTCTTCATGGGAAAACTGAGCAGTGACCACTCCTGAAATTACATTATAAAAATTCTATGGCTTCCATCTTGAAATCACATTAATGTAGTTCACTTTTGGGGAGATTAGCTGTTAATTACACAGTCCTGGAGGGAGGTGCAAGTGAGGGACCAAAGTTTGCAAACACAGGAGTAAGCTTGGAAGATGAAAATCTACTGCTCCTTCCAGTTTGAGCTCTGTTTGAGCACGACCTTTGGACACTCTTAAGCCAACATAATTCAGATTCCTATCCACAGAATTGAGATGATAAATATTTATTGTTTTAAAACTAATTTGGGGAGTAATTTGTTTTGCACAGATAGATATTTAATAAAGTTCCATTTGTTGAAAAAAATACAGAAAGTCAAAAGGAAACATTTTTCTTAATCAGCAAATGTGGAAAAATTACCTAATAATCAGGTTACACATAATTTCATTGAATTAAATATTAATTTAGTTATCACAACTACACTTTCTCTAAACGTGTGTGTGTGTGTGTGTGTGTGTGTGTGTGTGTGTGTGAATGTGCACTATTAGAAATTGGGCCAAGGAGAAATTGCCCTTATTTGGGTGTAATTTACAGATTGGAATACCCTGAGGTGTGATCTAGATACAGGAAATAAAGTGTTTAAACTATGCATCTTCATTAAGAAACTTAGAATATGAGAAGACATATGGGAGAGCCCAAGGCTAACCAGGATTCTCATATGCAATATATATGTATATGCATATGCAATACATATACAGTAGAGTAACGTAATAAGTTAACTTGTTTCTCAGGCAAGGACAAGTTACCATTGTTTCAATATTGCAGGTTTATTTCTTGGCAGTTAGTTGTATGAAGTGGTGGCCAACTTGCTGGGAATTTTTCACTCAAAATTATTCTTTCCTTATAGGAGTTGTCTGTATCTCAGAAGTTAAATATCTCTTGAACTATTCAGTCACTGGTAGGGAACAGCTGTGGACTGTGGATGAGCAGCAGATGCACCAGAGGATGGATAGAACCCCACGTCCATGCAGAATTGGTATTATAAAAATGGCTATATTACCCAAACAGGTCTACAAATTCAATGAAATTAAAATTAAATTTTCATTAAAATTAAATTAAATCTTCATTAAAATTCCAACTACACTCTTCACGGAATTAGAAATAAAATGAACAAACCTAAAATTCATATTTATGCATAAAAAATCCCAAGTAGCCACAGTGATGCTAAATAGGAAGAAGGATGATAAGGGAATCACAATTCCTGATCTCAGAGTTAAGTACATTGACAGATAGAGGAATAGAACAGAACACAATAGAATTCAGAAATCAACCCACACAGCTACACCCACCTCACATTCGATTAAAGACATGTTGTAAAGAAGACAGCCTCTTCAATAAATGGTGCTGGGAAAACTGGATGTCCCCATGAAGAAGAGCCCGTATCTCTCACTAAGAAAAAAAATCAATACAAATGGACCAAGGACCTCAGTTTGCAACCTAAAACTCCGTCATTCTACAGTAAACCATGGATAAAAGTTCAAGCTGTAAACTTTGGCAAGGGCTTTCTCAAGAAGATTCCAATAACACAGGTAATAAACCCCCAAGCTGACAAATGGGAGTGCATAGAATTAAAAAGTTTTTGAGCAGTGAACAACAAATCATCCAAATGATAAATGTGCTAGGGCTGACTTAACGCTAATACATTAAATAGACAGTTTTCAAAGGAAGAAACACAAATGAAAAATGTTTGAAAAAAATGTCCATGTTGATGAACATGATGTAGCTATTGTACTCATGGACACACAGCAGCTGTGTTTATCTGCACAAGAAGGCCCATTTGCAGGGAGAATGGAGACCAGCAAGATGAGGGGGTGGGGGTGAAGCACAGCAGGGAATGCGGTGGAGGGTGAGTAAGAACAAAGTACAATCATTTATGTGTATAGGACTGTTGCAATGAAAACTTTTGCTGTGTATACTAACTAAAAAAATTGATAAAAATTCCGTGACTGAATATATTTTAGTATAAAATGCATACTGGGTTTGGAAGAGAGTGTATAAAAAGTATATTTACATATATATGCATATATTCATATGTGGAGAGGTATACATGCATGTGGAGGACAGATATAGATGCTGTGTGTCTTCCTCAATTCCTCTCTGCCTCTGCCTTATTTTTAGTGTATGGTCTTTCACTGAACTATATATACTATACTTTTGGACTATGGTTGACCAAAGGTAAGTAACTTGAGGCCATGGAAAGTGAAACCACACCCATCAGAGGCTAAGATTTTAAGTACTGTATTGAATAAGAGTGAATAGAGTAGGCACCATTCTCTCATTCTTTTGTTTGGTTTTGTGTTTTGTCTCATTTTTAATGTTAGAGGAAATGCTCTGTGTATTACATCTATCCATGATTTCTTTTGCAAGGACTTTTATCATAAAGGAGTATTCACAGTTGTCAAATTGAAATGATCATATGTATGGTTATTGATTTCCATATGTTTAACTAACCTTGTATACTTGAGATAAAACCAACTTGGTATTGGCTTATGATCTCTTTAATGTGTTCTTGAATTGAATCTACACAGATTTATTGGGAGCATTTTCATTTGTGTTTATTGTGGAAATTGGTTTACAATTTTCACTTTTGTTGCTCTTTTTCTGGGTTTGGCATCAGATTAATACATTGTAATGCATTTAACAGTGTTTTCTCATTTCCATTTTGTTTAAAAGTTTGAGGAATGCTGGTTTTAGCTCTTTCATAAAGGTTTGTTTAATTAGGAAGTTAATCCACAGAGTCTCATGGTTTTCTTTAGAAAGCAACTTTTGTTACTTCTTCAATTTCACTGTTCGTATGGATTTGCTTGTGTTGTTTATGACTTCTTGATTTGAACAGGCCATGTATGTCTAGGAAAGGATCCATTCTTTTAGGTCTTTCAGTTTGAGGAATACATAAAAAGTTTTTGAAGTATTCTACAAACAATCTTCTAGATTTCTTTAATCTTCATTATGACTTTTTTTTTTTACATTTTATTAATTTTGGTCTCCTCTTTTTTTTTTTTTTTTTTCCTTTTTGGTGAGTTTCATTAGAAGCTTTTCAGTCATTTGTTTTTCAATGATTGTTTGATTGATTCTATGTATTTTTTTTCAATCTCTTTCATGAATTTCTGCCATGTTTTTTTTTTATTGTTTCCTGATATCCAATGCTTTGAATTTGCTCATTCCTGTATTTTAGAATTTACAGTACCCTGTTGGGTTATTTATTTTAGCCTTTCTGAGTTTTTCATGTAAGTCCTCATAGCTATAAACTTTCCTCTGAGAAAAACTAAAACTGTATCTCTAAGGTTATGATAGCTTATACTTTTAATTTCATTTGATTCTAGGAACTTTTAGCTTTTTCTCTGTTTTCTTCAAGTGTGTTGTTTTGTCTTCATGTATTTATGTAGTTTCTATAGTTTCTCTTGTTATTAATTTCTAGCTTCATTCAACTATGATCTACTAAGAATTATTTCAAACTTTTAATGGAAAATTTGCTTTGTTGCCTAGAATGTAATATGTTATAATGAAAGTTATAAAGGATGATATATGTTGGATGGAATATTCTGTAGATATCTATTAAATCATTTTGTGTCTATACTGTAATTTAATTGGTGTTACTTTATTATTTTTTGTTTTACCTAACCTATTTAAAGATGAGATAGTTGAAGTCATCCACCATTACTGTATTAGAACTTGTCCTTTATAGTAATTATTATTTATGAAATTATAAAAACACTTGGTGCATATTACATATGTACAGATAATCTATTCAGTGAAAATGTAGCAGAAAATTCTTCAAATACACAGATGGAAATGGACATCCAGATACAAGAGTCGCTTAGAACCCCAAATAGACTTGATCAGAGAGGAATATTATAGTAAATGTGTTAAAATATAAATAAATATAAATATAACAATATAAAAAGTTGTTAAGGGAAAATACCAAATCACCTACAAAGGCAAAAAACATCAAAACCATATCAGATCTCTCATCAACAATTATTGCTCTTGCAGAGGACCTGAGTTCAGTTCCCAACATCCACATAGCATACGTGTGTGTGTGTGTGTGTGTGTGTGTGTGTGTGTATCAACACACAGATCTTTTATATTTTCATTTGCATATACTTTATCACTTATCAAAATAGATATACCAGCTTGGTTTTGATTTGTATTTGCTTGATGAATTGACTACTACCCTTCAACTCTCAGACGGTGGGTGAGTGCCTTTGCCAGTGAGTTATGTTTTCTGGAGACAATAGCTACTTAGATTTGTGTTTTAGTCCAGCCAACCAATTTGCATCTCTTCATTGGTGAGCTGAGGCCATTTACATTTAAGGTTATTATTGATAGTCATTTACTAATTCCTGCAATTCTGTTGTTTGTTTGTCTGGTTGATAGATTATTGTTGTTCTTTTACTTCTCTTCTGGGAATATTAGGTGTTTGGTTGTTCACGTGTTGGATAAAAGCAATCCTTTATTTGGGTCTCTGTTTAGTGAGAGAGAGGAAGTGTGGTAGGTTTAGTATTAGCAAATAATAGCATGGGGATGGCAAAAGCCTGGACTTTAAGATAAAAGACTTACTTCCGAAGTGACATGTCCTTCTGAACTTGCCAAGAAAAGGACCTCTTTGATCTTAGGGCTAGGTGCAGGACATGCCCCCTGAGGTGCCTGCCCTCCAGAGGTCTCCTGTCATTTCACAGCCCTCTGCAGAAAAACATCTGAATGACATGCTCAGAGGCACCTGCCCACATCTGTAGACTGCCTGTGAATTCACGCCCCTCTGCAAAAAGCTTTTTTGAAAAAGACGGAGCCCAGGGACATAACTTGAAAAGTGCATGAAAGCTTCTGTGGACAGGTGAAGATATTTAAGGCAGGATTCATGTGGACAGAGGGCTCGCTCTCTCTCCTGTTCCTAATTCACTCAACAACATTTTCCTAGACCAGCAGAAAAACACACATCACAATCTCATTGAAAAGATTCACCCTCTGATAGTGACCTGATTCAGGTCTGGAAAGGAGATGGATTCTCCCTGAGATTCTGGAGTGCTCTGAATTTTGGGCCTTTGCAGGCCACAAGCATCTGAATAGGTGAGCCAGCCCATTGGGAAACTTTCATATGTTAATTGGTCTTAAGACCATGAAGGCTAACGAAATTCAGAGACTTTAAGAGACTTTAAAACTGAAAAATTGTATGAAGACCAGCCATCCATACAGACCCACGCTCAGAGAAAAATATCCTTTTGAGAAACCTTAGGTTAATGTTAAATGTTTGTATTATAGGTACTAAGAAGTTTTAGGTGCTAGGTTTCAGAGTTACGGTTTGTGTTTAGGATTTAGGAATTTTATAGACAAGTGTTGGGTAATTGTTAAGTATTAATAAATATATGTATGATAAATAAAAAATGTACTGTTACAGGTCTCCTTTGTTCATCTATACCTTTCATGAAACTTACTGTTTCTTGTGCTCTTATGATTGTAATTATTGTTCTACTTTCTCTCTATACAGTATCTAAAACATCTTCTGCAATTCTGGCTTAATGATCATGGAATTCTTTATTTTGTGCTTATCTTGAAATATTCTTATTTTTCTGTCAATTTTAAAACATAGCTTTGTAGTATATGGTAGCCTGATTTGGCAATTATTTACTTTCAGGATTTGAAATATATTGTTCCATGCTTTTCTACTGTTGAGGTTGCCAATGAGAGATTTGATATTGTTTTGATATATTTACCTTTGTAGGTGATTTGGTATTTGGTATTTTCCCTTAACAACTTTTAATAATGTTATATTTATATTTTAACCTATTTGCTGGAATATTATTCTCTGATCATGTCTATCTGGGGTTCTAAATGCCTCTTATGCTTGGATGTCCATTTCCATCTTATATTTGAAGAATTTCCTGCTATATTTTCATTGAATAGATCCTCTGTACCTTTAGATTTCATCTCATCTTTCTCTAGTTTTAGGATTCTAAGTTTGATCTCTTGAATATGTCCCAGAATTCTTACACATTTTGGTTATGTTCATTTTTTGTTTGTTTGTTTGTTTTTCTTTATTGATGCTTGAATGGAGTATTTCCTGTATCTTGTTCCACATAAGACTCTGTTTCAAAAAGAAAAAGAAAGAAAGAAAGAAAAAGAAAGTAAAAGTCTTCTGTTCTGGTGTTGGCTTGGGGATTAAGGATGGCTTAGTAGTTAAAAGCACTTGTTACTTTTGCCGAGGCACTAGGTTCAGTTCCCAGCATCCACATAGCAGTTCACAAACATTTTAACTACAGTTACGGGGATCTGAAGCTCTCTTCTGGCTTGCACGAGCACCAGGCACATATATGGTACAACCACATACATACAAGCCAACACTCATATACATACAATAAAAATAAACTAACTTGCTTTAAAAAGAACTTCTCTGGAAGTGAAGTGGAATTAAATGTGGAAAAGAGTCCACATTTAATTTGAAATATTCACGTGTTGCTCCCCTAGATGAGGTGTCAAGTCACTGTCTTTAGTAAACTTAGTGTCCCCGTGTATGAAGTCCTATTTATACTTTCCAAGAGCAGCAACAGATCAAAGCAACTTGACTGATGACCAATGTGGGAGGGTCCTGCATACTGCAGGCTGTGCCAAACCCTGGGCGGCTGGTCCTGATTATTAAGAAAAGCATGCTGAGCAAGCCACTAAGAAGCTCGCCTCCATGGCTTCTGCTTCAGTTCTTCCAGTTGCCTTGTGTTCCTGTCCCGACTTCTGTTAGGTCTCAGACCCAGGACAAAAGGTTGATGCACCTATTCAATATATCAAAGCAAATCTGGCCACCAGGCTCTTCCTATATTTCTCGGTCCCATCTGTTGCAGGGTATGGTTGACATACTCAGCCACCTACCCTAAACCCTAGTCCTTCCTTCCAGCTGCCCTTCCCTATATCATCCAACCATGTTGGTTACCTGGCCTTTTCATATACTCTTTGGTCTGGATCTTCCTCCCCTCCACTACCCGTTCACACGACCCAGCTCAAGGACATAACCACTCTGGACTCTCTCAGATGTCTCTGCCGCTGGCTATGTCTATCTTTCTCCTATCAATAAACTTTCTCCTCCATCATTCCTAGGACCAGTCATATCTTTCCTTTTTTATTTATTTTTTCATTCATCTGGTGCTGAAACCCAGGACCATTCATGTCCTTCCTTCCTTCCTTCCTTCCTTCCTTCCTTCCTTCCTTCCTTCTTTCTTTCTTCATTCAATTTCCTTTGACAATGATTGTGACACAGAACTGTAAGCTTGAAATATATTCTTTCCTCCACAAATTGCTTGCAGTAGGGCACTTTATTACAGCAACAGAAATCCCAAAATAGCAGAAATGCCCTGCAAAGTGGGCTTCCCCTCCCCTCCCCAGGACTAAGACCTCACAGCCCTGCAGTGGATAGAGAGGTCATCTATTAAGTCTCAGGGACATGTCTTCAGTTTGGACTCTCCTTGTCTAATTGACACATTGCACACCAATAATCTCCCTTGGAGGAATGCTGCCCAGAGTGAAGCTAGCAAAATTGTCAAAAACTTCAATGAGAGGTAGGGAGAGGGAGAAGCAGAAGAATTTGAGGCACATTTCTTCTTGGTACTAATATGAGAAGTCAAGCATTATTATTCCATTTACAAGTGTTGAATAACTTGTTCAGGACACACAGCCATCTTGGGGGTGGAAAGGCAATGGAATGCCTCTCAGGAAAGGCAAATCAAGAACTCAAACCCCAGTCTTGACTACCAGGCCATGTCTGTTCATAACAGCACATTGCCAGATGTTGGTTTTCCCTAAGGACCAGGCAGCCATGAAGACCTCTCCAGTCCAGGAGACTAGCTCTGGGAGAATAGGCAAAGTAAAATCACACTAGGAGGAAGGGGTATGTAGTAGGCAAGGCATCCTTGTCTGCAGTGTTGATTGGGCCTTTACAGGCCAGTGCTTACTCAACTTCCAGCTGGGATGGGGCTATACTCCTCCTCCAGGGGATCAGATATGGGTGAGGAAGTTTCTGTTGGTCTGAAGAGTTGGGAACCTGGAAACACTGGCCTGATTGGTACCGTACAAACAAGTCTAGGCTTGGATCCCAGCCCTGCCTGTGACCCTGAGCTAGTTCATGAACTTTTATGTTTTCAGTTTGCTGATAATCCTAGCCTCCTGGCAAGATTTCCTGCCCCCTCTCTCACTCCTTTTCAGGACTGCCATGTTGTACCCAGGAGTAATCTTTTACAAATGTGAACCTAATACGTCAGGACTCCTACACTCCTGAAATTAGTTATCAGGAAATAAACCTCATATATTTCTCATTGAGCTTGAGACAAAATCCCCCATCTTTCTCACAAGATCTTATGTGTTTTAAGTGACTGGTCCCCTACCTACTTCTCTATCTCACCATCTCCTTCACAGACATTCCTCCAACTTCACTCTCTCAGGGCATTTCCTGCAAAGCTCTTCCATGTCACAATGCCTTCTGATGTGCTGGCCCCTCCTTTCTCCTGGTGAGTGTTAATCATTTCACATGTCTCAGCCTCTCCTCCTGAAAGAAAACTGCCTCACATACTGTTGAAACTCTCCCACCACTTTGTTGTTTCTTGCCACTCTGCATTTTCTTTCAAAGCATTAAGCAATATTTACAGCCATGCATTTGAGTGCATGATTCCTTGATCATGGTTCTCTCCTTCATAAGCTGTAGATCCTTTGAGAACAAGGTGTGAGCCTCTTTTGATCCATTCTATCTAACTTGGAGTCATCCCAGTGCCTGGTTCATATTAATTAGGTTACAAGCTCAGGAAATACATGGGATATGTACCACTGGTGGATGAAGAAGCATGTTAAGTGTTTAGGGAACTTTTAGGCGATCTTTGCAGCACTGTCTTGCTGTTACCCCTTTCAGTGGGTCTCATCACAGCAAAGTTCTCACAAGTGGGTATAGATCCTCTTTGCCCCAAATTAAGAAATTCTTGACACTGACCCTTAGGGGATGGCTGAAAACAGTCACCATGGCTTTGGAGGCAAGCTTGTCAGATCAGATGGCAGATCATGGCACCCAGGGGATTGTGAATGACCTAGCAGGGAGTTGGGGAGGTACTGGAGAGCGCCCCCCGAGGTTTCATCAGACTGAGCCCTCCCTGCCTCTCCCGCCCCCCTGCAGAAAGCTACTCTGCCTGGTCCAATGCCAATTGGGCCACGGGCTTCTTGTTTTGTTTTATGTGCTGCTAGGCAACTGGCCTGTTTTTGCTTATTTACCTCCCCTGGGCCATTTCACAACACTTAGTAATAGGCCCTGCTCTCTCTGGTGCACATCTGGTTCACATTAGCCTGTCAGAGCCCCTTTGCAAGAAGAGCTTGCACTTTTCTCCGTGGTCATCAGCAAACTCCCAGGACCCTGGCTGCTCTTGGGCGTTGATCACTCACTCAGTCCCTAAGGGCCTCCACCCAGCACCTCCTACATGGTTTTTCAACAGTTTACACATTTATAAGCCCAAAGAGAGGAACTTTGAGAAGAAAAAGACAAGGGAGGCTTCAGGACTATAAGAGCAGGAAGGAAACTTTGAGAGGATGCCATCAGAGCCATTGAGCACCAACAGTGCCCTTGTTCATTCACAGAGAGGTACACTTGCTTCACCCAGGAAACAGGGAAGGGAAGCAGGTTCCCTCAGACTCAAACCTTCCTACCATGACCACCTAGCATGAAAAAAAAATGTGGGTTTGAGCCCACATTAGGAGAGGGCATGTTTTTCCCCCACCTCTTTCTACCTAAAACTTTTCTGTGGTTTCTGTAAATGGTCAATAGAGAATAGAAGCTTTAATGGATACCATCTGGAGATAGAGAAGAAGCAATGAAAGTTTCTTATTTCTTTATCTGTCTGCATAGGGTGGACTGCAAAGCAAGGGAGAACAGCATTAGCCAAAAGTGAGTGAAAAGGACCAGGAACAAGCACAGGACACCTCTCTGGCCCCTTCCATTGTTCTGTAAAGCATGGTCTACTCAGAAGAAAGTCCAAAGCCTTCACAGAGATCTTCATGGTACTTTAGGTCTGGGCCCTATTACTTCTCTGACCTCATCATCCCCTCCTCCAACCCTGTGCATTCAACTTCCGTAGTGTGTACCATGAAAGAGAGAGAAGGCTTCTATGGTATGGAAGCACTGATAGTCTGTGCACAGCTCTGAGAACAGAGCAAAGATGAGCCACCATTCTACTTCTCTATCAGTCTGGACCACTGGATCATAAACAAATGCTCAAAGTGCACAAAATTCACAAACTGATTTGTTTATCTGACCCTATCATGTGCTTATATTCTTTGTTGTGTTTTAGGGTTTCTACTGTTTCGGCTTGCAACTTTCAGATCACACTCTATCACTGAAGAAATTTAGGGCTGGAACTCAAGACAGGAACCTGGAGGAGTATTGCTTACTGGCTTGCTCCCCATGACTTAGAGAAGATAGTTGATGGAAAAGCTCCACTGTGTGAACAAATTGATGTGTGAAAGGAACAGAAAGAGGGCAGGTGCCTTTGAACACAGTGAGTTAAGGTAGGAAGGCAGTTGAGCATGACCTGAAGTTAAAGAGATCACTGGGAGATATATGGTAGTCTTTGGAGTCCAGGTAAAGAGCAAGGTGTTTTTGGCCTCCAAGACTGCAGTGGAAGGCTATTAGGGCAGTGTAAAACATAGGAGAAACATTATTAAGTTTTCACTTTAATAAAACATAATTGTGACTACTACTTGGACATGAAAATAAAAAAGGAGAAACTGTGGTGAGGCAATAAGGCTAGGGATTAGGACTGTGTAGGAGGAGAGACGAGGAGAATTGAGATGTCCTATGAAGTAATCAGGCACAGGATTGGAGTCTGGCAGAGACGTGGGTTGTAATACCATTTAGAACTAATGATCAATCCTGAATTTTGTCGTAAGTAATCAAGTGGATGTGTTTCCCCTCAGAGTAGGTACTGGGAAGATAGAAGTTTAAAAGGAAACACTCATAAAGAGTTTGCTCTAGCATCTCACCCCATACTCTTGAACTACTGGTGATTAATAGGTAGCTCAGTGGTTAAGAACACTAGCTGCTCTTGCAGAAGATTCTCGTTCAGTTCTCAGTACTCACAGCTCTCAAATATCTGTGACTCTAGTTCCAGGAGATGTGATGCCCTCTTCCAGCTTCTGGCACCAGGAACAAATGTGGTGCACAGACATGTCCTTTATGTACTCTGGATCTCACAAATCAACATCTGTCAGATGAAATGGGATTTCATGATCTCCCACCTGTACAGCTTTCAGGTGCTCTGATCCTATAAGACTTCATATTGTTGACCACAGAAAACTGTTACAGTTGGTGATAATAGCAATGACCCAATTCTACTTGACAAATAGTTTTTTAATTGAAAATAGTTATTTTCATGCACTATATTCTAATCACTATATTTTGCCCTCCTATATTTCCTCCCAGATCCCCCCATATCCCCATCCTTCCAACTTCCTGCCTTCTTTCTCCCTCTTTTAAGAAGAGATTGGCAAATAAAGAAGGATGAAACAAAATGAACAAGCTAAGAAACAGGAAAAAGAGAGAAACAAATAAATAGCATGAGAAATGCATACACACACACACACACACACACACACACACACACACACACACACACCTCATAAAATGCAGTTGAAATCCATAATATACAATCAAAAGACCAGTAAAGGTTAAAAAGAAAGTGCCCAAACAAAGCAATATGAGTCAGAAAAAAAATCTCAAAGAATATCTTTTGAGTTATTTTTGTGTTGATCATATACTGCTGGGCATAGGACCTAACCTCAAGTGTGGTTTGTATACCCAGTGAGAGTCTCTTTAAGATATTATTTTTTCTTTGGCAAGCAGTTGTGTTGGAGGAAGGTCTAATACATTGGTTCTGAAAGGCTGATTTCAATGCTGAGATCTGGTTACCACCCCTTCTGAGGCATTCTCTGATAGGTTAATAAAAGTTGCTGATGGCCAATTAGTTAGGCAGAAAGAATATAGGAAATTGGGACTTCCTGAGATGGAAACAGGAACCCTGGGCTTTACACAGAGTATCTCCCTTTCTGCCAGGAGACACAGAAGCAGACAAATGTGTCTGAGAGCTCTGGAAGGTACAACAGGCCACATTGCTGTTTGGGATTAGTTAGTCTGGGTTCATTTAAATTAGCTACTTGAGAGTCTGCCAAGCTAAGGGCTAAGTGTTGAAACAAAAGGTCTTGGTGTAATTAATTATTGGGAGAAAGGTCACTGCGAGTTTCAGATTGGAAGACCTACAGGCTTCCAGCCACAGGCCTCACAGCAGGCTCCGCCAGGCTACCACTGCCTGTTCCACTGGCTTAATATAACAGTTTAAAGTTATTAATAAATATCCGGCAGCTGCCCCGCCAAGACACCCCATCAGACCTATAGGCTTCTAAGGCAAGTCAGGCCTGTCAATCTCCTGCCAGACTGCCAGCTGCTCCGATGGTCTAATATAAAAACTTATAGTTATTCATGAATATATTAGTTAACAGAGTTTAGGTTGCAGGTGGTGACGGCCACCCTTGGTCCAGGGCTTTTTCTTCAGGACAAGTCAGGCTGCCAGTTAAGGCAGCCAGGCCTGCCGGCCTCCTGCCAGCCCACTAACTGCTCCGCCTGCCTAATCTTACAGTTTACACTTAGTAATAAGTACAATTGATAACTAAGTTGCAGTTTCACAGTTGTTAATTGGAAATAGCTTCTTGGTTGGTGTGCTGGCTAATTTTATGTAAACCTGACATAAGTTAGAGTTATCTGAGAAGAGGGAAGCTCACTTGAGAAAATGCCTATATAAGATTGGGCTATAGCTAAGCCAGTAAAGCATTTTCTTAATTAGTGATTAATGTGGGAGGACCCAGTCCTTTGTGGGTGGAGCCATCCATGGGCTGGTGGTCCTGGGTTCTATAACAAAGCAGGCTGAACAAGTCATGTGGAGCAAGCCAGTAAGAAGTACCACTCCATGGTCTCTGGATAGGCTCCTGCCTCCAGGTTCCTTCCTGCCTTGCTTGAGTTTCTGTCCTGACTTCCTTCAGTGATGGACTATGGTCTATGGAATAGGTAAGTCAAATAAAACTTTTCCTCTCCAAATTGATTTTGGCCATAATGTTTTATCACAGCAATAGTAACTGAAATTAAGTCAGTTAAGGATGGGAGCCTGTCCTAATTCCCCATCTCAGCATGGAACCCCATCTAGTTTGGACCTGTGCAGGCCCTATGCATGCTATCACAGTCTCTGTAAGTTTATATATGCATCAGTTCTGTTGCATCCGGTAAGCACTATTTTCTTGGTATCATATATTCCATTTGGCTTTTTACAATCTTTCCACTTCCTCTTTTACATAGTTTGCTGAGCCCCAAAAGAAAGGATTTGATGAATACATCCCATTTAAGACTGAGTGTTCCAAGGTCTCCTACTCTGTACACTGTCCAGATGTGGGTCCCTGAATTAGTTCTCATCTACTGCAGGAGAAATCTTCTCTGTTGATGCCTGAACAAAGCATCTATGGTTATCTATGAGTATAACAAAATGTTGTTAGAAGTCATTTTATTGCTATATTCCTTTAGCAGAACAATAGTATGGTTTTCTCCTAGGACCATTAACTATCTGATCTTAGATTCTAGGCCATCCAAGCTGTGTCAGGCATGGGCTCCATGTCATGAAGAGGATTTTCAATTGGATACTAGCTGACTACTCCTACATTTCGGCTACTATTGCAATAGCCTATCATGTGGGCAGGTCAACATTGTAGATGGAAAGATTTGTAGGAGCATTGTTGGTGTTTACTTTTCTCCCTGGTAGCATGCAGAGTACTTTCTAGTACTAGGCAGTAGGGATGAAGGCTGTAGTTAGGTATGGGCTCAACTTATCCATGTTTAATGAGATAGATAGTTGTCTTCAGCGGTAGGGCCTTACCATCCATTTGTGGAGAGCAACCAATAACCTTGACAATAGCCTGAGTGCTTTGGGGGTTTCAATAGGGCCCCTTCAGTCAACAGCTCAATTAGATGCAACTCATTCTTGGTACTGGAGGTTTAACTTGGTGGAGAGATGTCTAGTTGTGCTTTGTCTCCCTTGTCATTTGGTGATTCCATTTAGCTTTGTCTCATATATGTACGTATTTAAAGATGCTTCTACTGACATAGGATAGGTTTCCATACGATCTCTCCAATGCCCTTTAATGTTAGCTGTTTTTCCCTATATTCATTTCCTTATGCCCTTTTTCTCACCCTCCCCATTAATCCTCATGTACCAGTCTCCCCCTGCTTCTCTTTAACTATATATTCTATTTCCCCTTCCTTGGGATATATTTCCCTCCTTGCCTAGTTCCTCAATGTATACATAGCAATTGTGGTTATTCAGTTAGTAACATGCCTTCTGAAGGATCAAAAGTTAATATCCATATATAAGAGAATACATGCTAATCTTGTCTTTTTGGGTCTGGGCTACCTCATTCAGAATGATTTTTTTTAAGCTCTGTACATTTACCTGAGTCCAGGTCAGGTATGGTCATTAGGGACCCCAGGTTGAATTATTTTACAGTTGAAATTAGTTGTATTAGTTACTTAGGCACATATCCAAAAAGGGCTTAAGGAGCTCACATTTCAGACTTCACTTTTCTACTTTCTGAAAAAAGTTTCTCTTTTTTTTCTATTTATGAGAGCAAAGAATGGGCTCTCCCGTATAAGCTGTTGTGTTAGAATACGTTAGTGATTGAAACCAGCAGAACCTAATTCAATCAATGCTGGCAGTAAGGGGACTGTCTTAATGAACTCCAAAGAAGAACTGAATAACCAAATGCTGGCAGGGCAATGAGGAGCTGGGATCCAGTCTTTGCTGGAATTAGAAGCTGGAGTTCCCATTCATGTTCCTACAATTGTTTTTGTTTATTTGTGTGTTTGTTTGTTTGTATCTGTGTATTGGCTGCATCTCCCTGTGTCAATGCATCCTGGCCTTTGCTATGGTGTTTCAGCACATAATTCATTACACGCTACTACAACTTGCTTGTTTTCTTGCCTGCTTTTAGTCTCTCTTAGTGTAATAAGGTTCACTGGGGCAAATGCTTCATGTGGATATTGATTTATGTATTCTTATACCCAGTGCAGTGGTGTCTAGAGCATTGGAAGGCACTCAATACATATTAATTGGGTAAGTAAACCATCAAAAAATGCCTTTGAGTTTCCCAGCACCTAACACCCTACAACTTCAGGTACTAAGGAAAGGCTTTAAACCTTTCTGGCATTCTATTTTTAAAAGTAAATTAGGAGCTGGGTCAATTGCTCAGTAGGCTGCTTCTTGTTTAAGAAAGAGAACTCCATCCTCAGAACCTATATAAAAAATGCCAGGTAAGGTGTCACGTTTACGATCCCAGCACTGAGAGACAAAGACAGGCATGTCCCTAAGATGCAGTGGCCAGCCAGCCTAGCTTAGTTAGCAAATTCCAGGCCAGCGAAAGACCCTGTCTTGAAAAAATAGTGGAAAGAATCTAAGAAAAGGTATCTAAAGTTGATCTCTGGCCTCAGTACACGTGTACATACATGTGCACACGCAACACACACGAGAGAGAGAGAGAGAGAGAGAGAGAGAGATTTTAAATTAAACTAATGAAGCCTCAGGGACTGGACAGTGGTCCACTTAGGTTGTATGTTTACAGTTGGAGCAAACACTTGTAAGTACTAAATATGACAATATCTTGGCATCCAAGTAAAGTAGAAAGGGAGACATTGTTGAAAATAGTTATCTAGAAAATCCCAGTGGTGCCAGCACACTCTGAATATGGGAAGCAGATGAAGTCTTGAGTGACTATTTATCATTGACCTGAGTACAGTCATGTCGAGGACTCCAGTGCCTCATATCCACAGGAATGGCAAATCCTTCCCATGGTCCACATACAGATACTAAGAATATGTACTCAAAGTATAGACTGTGGCTTCCTCATTTGGGATGACTACAGCCTGAGACTGCTTCCCTATAGGGAGAGCACAGAGTCCACCCCATCCAAGCTTTGTTTGCTTGCTTCTTTCTTTCTTTTTTTCTTCCCTTCTTTCTTTCCAATCTACTATTGTCCCAGCTAGGTTTACAAATCCAGACACTCTAACCATTGCATCAGAGTTCACAGGCTCTGATGATATGCTGTGGAAGAAGATACTTTGAAAGTCTATTGCAAAACTGCATTTTATAGGCTACAATTGGTCATATATTGGTAGTTCTACATGCTGCAACCTATACAAATGTTGCATGGATACAATGCAGGACTATAATAGCAGAAAAGGGAAGAAAAATATTTGAAAATAATTCCATGTTCTAAGCGGGGTGTCGTAGGATGAGAGCCTCATTGGCTTACTGTGTTAGTGTGTTGGACTAGAGTGTACTACAAGTTTTGCACAGATTGTATCTCATTATTTCTTCCAAATTTTCCCCAAAGTAAGTACTTCAAGATCCTCATTCTACAGTCAACCAAAGGTTTATTGTGATTAACCTATTTGTTTCCAATGACATGGTTTAAAAACAGAGCCAAGACTTGACCCTAGGGAAAACTGAAGGTACAAGTCCTCCAAACAAGCAAATATGCTGCTGACAGGAAGAATGACCTATCCCTTTACCTGTAATCTGAAGACCTGGGCATATTCTTCCGCCAAGTTGCGGAAGAATATGCCCAGGCATATTCTTGCATGGCATAATAACAAGTAATGAGCATCTGTCCTCCATGGCAGTCACTTGTGTTCATTTAAAGTTGTTTCAAAATTACAATTGTGTTTAAAGTGTGTGTGTGTGTGTGTGTGTGTGTGTGTGTGTGTGTGTGTGTACAGAAGTGGAGGTCAGAGAACAACATTCTGGAATCTGTTCTTTCTTTCCATCATGTGGGTCCTGGGAACCAAGCTCAGGCTTAGCAGCAAGCCCCTTCACCTGCAGAGGCATATCTCTAGCCCTCATCTTACTCATTTTTATACTTACAAAATCATTATATTCTAAGAAAAAAAGCAAAATAAAACAAAAACATGTGTAAAGAACTCAGTAAAGTTTGGTTGAATTGCAAGAGCTAGACAGGTGACAAAAGAATAGTTGATATCACAAAACAATATCTTGGTTCTGCACATTCAAGGGTGCAAAGAGGATAGGTGGTACAATGCAAATAATAGGAAGAATGATAAAAATATAGCCATCATTTGTGGAGTGTTGTCAGGTTTCAAGAAATTTATAACCATTATCTGTAATTTCTGTATTACTTGGCAAGTTGATTGTCAATTTTTTGTCAGATTTACATAAACCTATACGTACCTGAGAAGAGGGAATCTACACTGAGGAGAAGCTGCCTCTATCAGATGTCCTGGGGTATGTCAATGGAGCATTGTATTGATCATTGATTGATGTGAAAGAGTGTAAACCAATCCCTGGGTTGTATAATAAAGATAACTGAACAAGTCACAAAATGCATGCCAACAAGCAGGTTTCTCCATGAACTCTGCCTCAGTCCCCAACTCCAGGTTCCTGCCTTGGTTTTCCTCAGTGATGGAAGAGAATTGTGACCTGAAAGGTGTGAGATGAAATAGACCATTTCCTTCCTGGTGAGTGTTTTATCACAACAACAGAAAGCAAACTACAAAAATGGTGATGCTAAGTCCAAGTCATTGTCCTTTGAGGACAGCATATGGTATTTCCACTGAAACCATCTCTGATATCTCTGAACTATGGAAATGTGTTTGCTGTAACTAGGGTCACACAGGGCACTGAACTGAAGAACAGTCCTTCATTAGAATTCCAAAGAATTCCATTCTGGGCAGACCCCCAGTTTCTACTGAATGCATACCACACCCACACTCCAGAGCACAACTGTGTCAAATGCATGCTTGACTTGATTTTTGTACAAAGACTTGATGTGGAGCCAGGGAATTTCAGAGCTCTGCCTGCAAGTCTGGAATTTAAATATTAGCCTTCTTGACCTGAACTGCTTTGATCTCCTTCACAAGTATTGATAACGCAGCTCAAATCACAAGCAAGAACACAGGGCCTACAGCCCACAGCTGCCAAGGGTGTGCATGTACGCAGGATCTTTGCTGAGATCCAAATGGTCTTGGCTTACTAAAGCCCTTATCTGATGGTGGGGAGTGTCACACATAGGACAGAGCAACAGTGATCTTTTGACACAGCCCATCTAGATGGCTTCATCCTATAGGACAGACTCAAGTGAACCCTAGCAGAACCTGGCTCTACCAGAGAGCTGGCGTTTCCTGATTTCTTGGTTTGCTTTTTCATTGAGGAATGTCTGCAATGGCTAGCTACTACCTGCCAAATATCCATCTTATGGTAGGTGCCTGCCAATAACAATATGTGAAATATGTGCTGTCACCTTATTATGCAGATGAGGAAACTGAGGCACAGAGAGTTAATTAGTGAAAGTCAGACTTCGAATAAATGACAGAGCAAGGATCTGAACCTGGTGACTAATAGTATCTTTTTCTGTCTTATGAAGTGGGGGATGCAGATTTTGATTGTTTTACAGAAAAAGGGTAGTTTAAGTAACTTAGCAAACATCACATGGCCTGATAATTTGAATTTGCACCTGTGGCTTGAATGAGAATGGCCTTATAGGCTCATGTATTTGAATGCTTGGTCACCAGTTGGTGCAACAGTCTGGGAAAGATTAGGAGGTGTGGCCTTGTTGGAGTCATCTCTGGGTACAGGCTTTGAGGCTCCATAAGACTCCTGTGATTCCCAGTGTGCTCTCTCTCTCTCTCTCTCTCTCTCTCTCTTTCTCTCTCTCTCTTTCTCTCTCTCTCTCTCTCTCTCTCTCTCTCTCTCTCTCCCCTCTCTCCCTCCATCCCTCCGTCCCTCCCTCTTATTTGTGGATCAAGAAATGCCCGCTGCCAATGCTCCCTACCACAATGGCAATGGAATTTAGTTCTGTGATACCGTAATCTCCAAATAAGCAAACCTACTCTTTATAAGTTACATGGTCTTGGTCATGGTGTCTTATCACAGCAATAGAGAAGTAACCAGATTCTCAAGTAACCAAAATACAAACCCAGGTCAAAATCAAATGCCATAATTTCAAAATCATGCAGAAACTGTTTCTGTTTCACCATGGCCTGTGAGCTAATGGTGGTTTCTAGAGCTTCTAAAGAATTGTTACAAAGAGGAGGAGGAACATGGGAAGATGGCAAAAGAAGAGAATAAGAAGGACTAGGAGGACACGGGTGAGGAGGAGAAGGAAGAGATGGGAGAGGAGGTAGTGTTAGTGGTAACAAGAACTTGACGGTTCCTCACAGCTCAGATTATTCACACTGTCACCCTTTACAGAAAGAACTTGGTGGCCTCTTTACTCTATCTCCACCTAATTTCTTGATGCTATACATGCCCCAGTTCCAAAACATCATCCACTCCACCACGGGTCCCCAACACATCACATCTTTGTCTTCAGAGCCCAATTTATGCCCTTTGCTTTCAGACCCAACCTCCTAAACTGTAAACTTTTTTTATTTCCTCAGAAAAGATTGCAGTATCTCCTACTCTCTCTTCCCTTAACCACCATGGTATTTGTCTCATTTATGGTTTCTATTTCTATGATAAAACGCCATGACCAAAAAGCAAGTTGGGGAGGAAAACATTGATTTGGCATTCACTTCCATGTTACTGTACATCATCAAATGAACTCATGACAGGAACTCAAACAGGGCAGGATCTTGGAGGCAGAAGCTGATGTGAGAGAGGCCATGAAGGGTTGCTGCTTACTGTCTTGATCTCATGGCTCACTCAGCCTACTTTCTTATAGAACCCAGAGCTACCAGTCCAGGCATTATGCCTCAAATTTAATTTAATTCAAATTCTCAGATTACTATTTAGCACAGTGTTTAAAATTAGCAACCAACCAATCAATAAATAAATACTAAAGAACCTCCTCATTTCCCTCCTATTTGCTTCCTGGCATCATATGGTCACCTTCCCCTGTCTCCAGGCAGTTTCTCTGACATTGTAAAGATGAAGGCAGCTCCCTAGTTCCTGACATCTTTTCTCCTTCTATCTTGCATTATCCTATGTGAGCACACAGCTCTTGCCCTTTGAGGATTTATCTCTTTTGATGTTCTAATCATCAACCTTCTCTTCCTGAAAAGAAACCCAAGCAGAATGCTGCCTGACACACTGTGAACTTACTCTCACCTTCAACATGAGCCTTCCCTGATAGCTGACCAGTGGTCATCCTGGCTCCACACTTGCCTTGAGAGACAGTGGGAAACAGACTTTAGGTCTTGAGGTACCTGAAGGTCTTGTTTGTCTTCATCTTCTTCCAGGAGGGTGGATTCCACATGTTCAAACCCTCACCCTTGTTTCCAAGGGGCTCCCCCATATCTATCCCTTTATTTCCCATATAATCCACTACTCTATAGTCAGGTCCATGAGTTGTCCCTCACAGTAAGCCCACCTCAGTCATTTTCCTTCTCTACTGCCTTCAGTGGTCCTTGGTGATTTCAGAAGGATACCCCTGGCCTAGGTCCCTACAACCCAGGTCTTGTTGTTCCTTCCATCTCCTTTCTCATCACTGAGTCACTCCTTCCCTATCTCTTTGCTATGTCAAAGCAAGTAGAATGGTCCCAGCACCCCTGACATGACAGAGTATTCTTCCCTCACCAGGATGCCTGTTGCCAACCCTGCCTTGCTGAAAACATCTGTGCAGTATTCAGATGGGTGCAGGTCACCTTTTGAGGCCCCTCTATATCCACACTTTCCCTGTCCCTAGTGCTCTCAGTCCAGGAAGTAAAACTTGGTCTGTAAGTTCTTGAGTCTTCTGTTTCTGGTCATAAGTTGCTCACATTTAGTGAGTAGCTATCATATGCTGTGCTGTGACCCAGATACTGCAGATCTAGAGGTTCATAAATGGTCGCTGCTGACCTTGCCAACCCCTGACTTCAGCACAGGCAATTAAACTTGAGCCTGATTAGACATAATGGTGCCAAGCACAGCACCAATTAGCAGACAAGTCCCTGTCCTGTGAACTAGCTGGGATGTGACTTGGTTATCTCTCTAAGCCTCAGTTTCCCAATCTTCAAGTACAAATAAGAGTAGTGTCCTCATGCATTTGTTGTGAGGACTAAAATAGTTAGCATAATATTCTGACATATACTTGACACTCAGTAAGCATCCATTATTATTTTTATTGTAGCAGGTACTTGGTTTGTATATAGTAAGTAAATAAATAGATATATTATTGAATAATAACTGAATGAATGTCCAACTCACTCAGGTTCAACTGCCTCCCATCCTCTACTAGCAGTCACAACTATGCTGTTTTCTCAATTACTGGGTCCCAGAGAAATGATCCTGGCTTTTGCTATAGTTTCCTTGCTTCAGAATATTGTTCCCAGAGCACCATGACCCACCCTGTGGCTAATGCCTCCGGGTGCAGGTGCTTCTGGAGTTTGTAAACATGAGTTGCCAGACTCTACCCTGAAGCTCACGGTTTCCCAGAAACTGCCTGGGTTACTGTTCAGCTGTTGCTCTTTGTGAAAGGCTTCTACATGCCCCATTGCCCTTCTGGTAAACCTGACTGGCAGGGGTTCCACTTTCACTTTCACTGGACACTCTCAAGGGGAGATTTCTCAGCAGGAAAGGCACTTTCCTTTCTCCTTTGGTCCAACCTTGAGTCTTCCCCTAAGGTCTCAGAGTTTTTAGCTTTGCATTCATGCTCTTCACAATAGCGAGATTTCCAAATGCTTCAGAAATTAGGGAGTATGATACCTGTGGCATCTAGCCTGTATGTAACATACTTCCCGTACAGTTCCCCCCTTCCATCCATTCCTTCCCTGAAGGTTGAGTTACCTGCAGTCAACCTCCATCTGAAAATACTAAACAGAGGGCTTAGAAACACTTCCTACATTGGCATCAGCCTGCTGTTATAATTCTTCTGTTTTATCTGCAATTGTTAATCTTTTACTGGGCCTAATTTGAAAGTAAAACTTTATCATGGGTGTGTATGTGTGGGAAAATCCTAGCATACCCAGGCTTCCATACTGTCTGTACTTTTAGGCATTGTAGCATCTTTGAATGTGTCCCTTGCCAAAAGGGGAAGGTTTCTGTATACTCTGTGTTCCTCCCAACATCACTATATGGTGGACATGATCCCAAGTGAACAGATGAGGAGACTTGGGTTAGGGGTGATGGAAAACCTAGAGTTTGAAGGTTTAAGGAGGAAAACCCCACACCTTCAACCTTTATTAGCAAAGTTAGAAACGACCACAAATGGAAGCCCCCAAGGGAAACTCATTGCTGCTATTTCAGTCCCTGTGCTTCCTATAAACTACCAGATTAACTTGTGTGTGTTTGTCTCTCCTATCTGACCTGTCTTCTACTACCTTTCCCCAGGACCTCTTGTAGTTGGTCACCTTCCATTTAACTAGTGAAACTCCACTGACCAGCGCCTCTACTAGAAACTTCTCCTGAGCATCTCTTCCAACTGCCTGGGGAAGATGTCCTATAGCAGACATACAATTATTGCTTTCAAATTACACCGTTCAACTGTTCACCTACTTCTCACATACACAAAAGATCTTCTTCCTCAAGGATTGTATAGGTGACTCAGTACAACTTGATCACTTGCCCCAGTACACAGCATTGAGTGTGTGTGTGTGTCGGGGGGGGGGGGGGGTTAATGAGGGTCTCAGAAGCCCAAAAACCCTCCAGAAAGCTGAGAATGGATGGAAGGTAGCTCTGGGTACCAGTTCATGGAGGGACTTACAAGTTACCTGAGGAGTAAAATCGAACCCTAGGTGCATCATACTTTAAAAAAAGATAATTCTGCAATAGAGTGAAAGGCTGTTTGGAAGGCAGCAAGAATAAGCCACAAAGCTAAATTGAAAGCTATCCTAGCAGCCCAGGCCAGAGCTGCGGAAGTCTCCCAGACTTGTAGTTCTCAGCCTGCAGCAGGGTTGGGTAGATCTTTCTGACTCTGTTACTAGTGTTTCCCCATCAGTAGTTCTGGGTGGGGCCTGAGAGTGTGTTTCTATCAAAGTTGGTACTGCTGCTCTTCCAGCACCACTGGCTTAGAAAAAAATGAGACTGGAGAGGATGACTT
The DNA here is from genome assembly GCA_907164525.1 of Lophiomys imhausi. NCBI lineage: Eukaryota > Metazoa > Chordata > Mammalia > Rodentia > Muridae > Lophiomys > Lophiomys imhausi. Next base: position 5,325,160 of record CAJQZJ010032273.1, on the reverse strand, counting down.
GACTTCCAGAAGATCTTTTGTGTATGTGAGAAGTAGGTGAACAGCTGAACGGTGTAATTTGAAAGCAATAATTGTATGTCTACTATAGGACATCTTCCCTGGGCAGTTGGAAGAGATGCTCAGGAGAAGTTTCTAGTAGAGGCACTGGTCACTGGAGTTTCACTAGTTAAGTGGAAGGTGACCAACTACAAGAGGTCCCGGGAAAGGTAGTAGAAGACAGTACTCAAGGCACAGGGCATGATCCATGAGGTAGAAAACAGCAACGTGTTTATGTGATTGGGTCAAGCGATCCAAAACAATTTCTCTGCTGAAAGTCCGAGAGGTTGGTGAAAGCAGTTGTGTGTGGCTGACAGTTAGCCCCACACTTCAGGGTGCTCACAAATCCCCACGTCCTTCCTATCACTGTTAGAGAATCTCACTGTTAGGTTTGTCTTCTAGCTAGGTTACTGGGCTCAGGTCAAAAAGTAATAGTTGTTTCTTCTTCGCCTGGCTTAAATCTAGGCTTGTGGGTAGTGAAAGTCAGCTAACCAGAGAGCCATTTTTAACCCCAGTCACATGCAATAGTGGATGGCCATCAGTCAGCTGGATCCAGAGCTCCACATGCATTTCAGGACCAGAAGCCAAGGACACAAAGGCATCCTTCTGATGAGCTCGGTTGTGTGGACAGCATGGGCCCATGGGCTCCTGGGAGGCAGCATAGTGTCCTTTCTTCCAGGGGCTTTCCAATACACAGAGAAGAAATGTGAAATTGAAGATCAGTTGGTGAAAGTTTGTCAAAAAGATGCACACAAAGGAACTGGAACACCATGAATTTGATTCTCTGTGTCACCCTCTTGCCCTAAGTCTGCCTTGGTTGCTCCTTATGGCTCTAAAGTCTTACTGTTCTCTGATTCTTACTGAATTCGAGCAAGTGTCTCCCTACTGTTCCTTACTGCCTTTGTACCCTATGGTCTTAGCCTGAGCCACTGCAAAGTTCGTGAACATTTGGCTCCCTGCCTTGATTTCCATCTTCATCTCTAAAAGAAAAGAATTTCTCCAAAGATTTCAAAAATATTTTTTCTACTCTGAGCTTCAGTTGTTCTGTGGAGTCTTCCAAGCCTCCACATTTTGCTGCCTCCCCAATGAGTACCTCGCCATCCAACTCTTTTCAAAAGTAATTAAAATATTTTATTTTTTTTCCTGGAATCAAAGCCCTGATCTAAGCATGTTGAGTCTTCAAAATAACTTCACAAGACAGTTGCCATTGTCACTCCCACTGCATAGATGAAAACACCAGAAACACACAGAGAAGTTACACGCATAATGGAAGGCCATGCAGCTAACAAGCTGTGGACCCAGGGGCCAGACTCTCACAAGCTACCCCAGGGTCCCTTATCCTCTCCCCAAGAGCTGAGTGCTGAAGGGTTAAAGGAGCATCAGAGGACATGGGAACATCTGTATAAGTACTGTGTAAGTCCTGGAGGCACTTTATGTTCTGGTTCCTATTCTGCAGATTGTGAATTGCCTCGGGACAGCTGACTGCCTGTGGAGGCACACTTAAGAAACTGTCTAGTGATTGTGGAAAGAATTGTAGACCTAACAGACAAACAAACAGGCTGTGTGGCTAAATTTTTAATTTCAGATGAACAATAAAAAATTTTAATAACTATGTCCTGTGCAACATTATATAGATGCATGTGTGTGTATGTGTGTGTGTGCATGTCAAAAATAATTTCGCTGCTTATTAAATTTCAGGTTTAACTTCAGTTAAACTTTAAATGTAACTGGGCATCTTATATTTTATCTGGAAAACCCACTTCTACAGCAGCAGGATAAGGGCAGGGGCGTGGCTCCCCTCTAGAATACTCATGGCTGTGATTATTGTTTTGTCTACCTGATGCAGAAGATTAACATAGAAAATTTGACAGAATCAATTTCAAAACAGGAGTAATCAGGCCTGAAAAATAACCAGGCCTAGCTAACCTAGCTACTTAGAAGACTGAGGCAAGACCTACTTATGGAAAGAGTGAATTTCAACTAGCCTAGATAACTTTTGAAACCCTATTTCAAAATTAAAAACTAAAGGGGGGGTCTGTAGATAAAGCTTTAGTAGCAGAGTTTGCTTCACCCATGAGTGGTTCTAGGTTCAGCTTCCAGCATAGACTCAAGCAAAGTACAGGGTGGCCTCTCTCCTCCATTGTCTCCCCTGGCGGAGCCTGGAAAAGCCCTCTGGCCTGGGGAAGAATTCCCTGGGATGACAGGTGCAGACTTGTCCATGTGTATCGTGCCCCAGGTTCTGTTTCTACATCAACTCAATGATCTTCACGCTGTTCCCTGCTCTCACCTCCTCCCCTCTCCTCTTCATCATCTCCTGTACTAACTGGAGAAAAATAAAAATGAGCACTTACCTGTATCAACAGATGCAATCCTCACCTTCCTCCTTGACATCGCACAACCAGGGTCTGAGTAGATCACTGGCTTACTTTTCCTCATGGTGCACGTTACAGAGATCTAGGAGGAAATTGACAGCCCTCAGAGGATTGTCTGATCTCAACAATGTGTTGCAAACTCCTCAAAACCTCCCCTAGGAAAGCAGTTTTGAAATCTAAATATGTTGGCATGTTTGTGCTTGCACTTGCTTTATTCATGACTGGTATCCCAGACAGACCCCTTGACTTGTACAAACCTTCATCATTTCCTTATAACCCGACTCCAACCATATCCCACATATGTCCTGTGTCCAGTGGTTTCTACCAGCAGAGAATTTCTGAGCTCTTCCACACACCGGCTTCTCAGATACTTCCAATCTGATTTGATTTCCCCAGTTACCAGGATGCCACAGGTCAGATTGCATTTACATGAAGTATATTTGGGTGGGTACATCTTGTCTGATGCGCAGCCGCACTGAGCAGCCGAGCCATGTTCAAGATACAAATCAGCATCCCAAAGCAAACAGAGGCTGGATAGCGTGCTCTAGCAACATCTACAAGATGATGTTTTCACCGGCACCCAGAATAGGGCCTGGGGTGCCTTAACGAATGTCTGTCATATGCACAGTTTCAGGAGCTAAGGCCTCAAAAAAAAAATGTTCATTCCATCTTTTAGCCACTGCATTTCTATATTATAAGTTCTGTATCCCTAAGACTTAGCACAGAGCCTGTGACAAAATATGTACTCTCCCCACCCGCTTTTCATTTATGTCTTATTCATCTATTCACTGAATATTTATGAAACACCTACTAACTATTAGAAGAACCAGATTATGTCATTAGAATATTGGAATGGGACACCAGACAAATAAAAAGTGAATACACATGTCAGTTGTTGGTGCATCATAAAGAAAACCACATTTTTAGCAGGCAGATGAAGGCTGGGAAGATAACTCAGTAAAGTGCTTGGTCTGCAAGCGTGGAGACCTGAGTTCCTATTACTCTATATTATTTCCTATAACCCAATTACTCATGTATCCACTAGCCAGGCATACTGGTATATACTTACAATGCCAGCATTAGAAAGGCAGAGACAGGAGAACCCCTGGGGTTCTGCGCCCAGGCAACATAGCCTACTTCATGAGTTCCAGACAGGTGAGAGATCTTGTTTTAGACAACAACAAATGAATTAAAAAAAACCTACAAAGGGTAGTCAGCCTCTGGGCAATAATACAAGAAGCTGTTCTATGGCTTCTATAGGTACTCACATACACGTGTATACACACACACACACACACACACACACACACACACACACACACAGGTACAGGGAAACAGCTCAATTGGTGAAGTGCTTGCCACTCAAGCATGAAGATTTGCATCTGGATCTCCAGAACTCATGTAAAAAAAAAGCCAGGGGTGGTGGTGTGTACCTGTGGTCCCAGCACTGAGGAGGTGGAGACAGGAGGGTCCCTGGACCTTGCTAGATAAATACTCTATAGTTGAATCAGTAGGCTCCAAGATTGGTAAGAGATCTTGTCTCAAAAAAAAAAATGAGATTCAGAATAATTGAGGAAGACACCTGTTATCAACCTCTGGTCTTTACATGCATGTGCAAATATGTGTACCTACACGTACATGTACAAACAAACTTGCTTCTATACCAGTACCATGCTCTTTCTATTACTATTGCTCTGTAGTACAGCTTGAAATCTGGGATGGTGATACCTCCAGATGTTTTTTATTGCACAGGATTGATTTAGCTATTCTGCTTTTTTTTGTTGTTGTTGTTATTCCATATGAAATTGAGAATTGTTTTTTTTTTCAGGTCTATAAAGAATTGTGTTGGTATTTTGATAGGAATTGCATTGAATCTGTATATTGCTTTTGGCAGGGTGGCCATTTCTATTATGTTGATCCTACCTATCCATGAGCATGGGAGATCTTTCCATCTTCTGATGTCCTCTTCAATTTCTTTCTTCAAGGACTTGAAGTTCTTGTCACCTCCATTGCTGGTGGCAGTGCAAACTGGTACAACCACTATGGAAATCAGGTTGGCAATATCTTTAGAAAATTTGGAATAGCCCTACCTCAAGACCCAGCCATACCACTTCTGGGTATCCACCCAAATGATTCCTCACCAAACTACAAAGACATGTCCTCATCTATGTTCATAGCAGCCTTATTTGTAATAGTTAGAGACTGGAAACAATTCAGATGTGCCTCAACTGACGAATGGATAAGAAAAAGTCTGGTACATTTACAGAATGGAATACTACTCAGCTATCAGAAACAAGGAAATCATGTAATTTACAGCCAAATGGATGGAACTAGAAAAGCTCATCCTAACTGAGCTAACCCAGACTCAGAAAGATGCACATGGCATCTACTCACTTATAATTGGATTTTAGCCATATAATACAGGATAACTATCCTATAACCAACACACCAAAAGGATCAGGAACATAGACTTTGTTACCTATTAATGGGACAATTTGCCCTAGAGGTGCTACCATGTAGGTCCCCAGTGCAAGAGGATAGTGCTTAGCCCTCATATGACTGTTGAACTGAGAGGGGCTGACATGTAGGGACACTCCACATCGGAGGAGTGGGATGGGTGGGAGAGGGAGGAGAGGGAAGGAGGATGGCATTGGGACGGGTGGAAAGAGGGGACTATGATGGAGATGTAACTTAAAGTAATAAATAAACATTTTTTTAAATTTTGAAAAAAAAAACAAACAAACTTGCTGTGGTTGTTTGAATATGAATGGTCCCCATAGGTTCACATATTTGAGTTCTTTGTTTAGTCATTAGAGATTGGCACTATTTGAAAAGTATTAGGATGTGTGGCCTTGTTGGAGCAAGTTTGTCACTGGGGATGGGCTTTGAGGTTTCAAAAGCCCATGCCAGGCCCAGAATATCTATCTCTCTCTCTCTCTCTCTGTCTACAGATCAGGATGTAATTCTCAGCTACTGCTCCAGCATCTGCCTGCATGTTACCATGCTTCCTGCTCTGATGAGAATGAACTTAAGCCTCTGAAACTGTAATCCAGCCCCAGTTAAATGCTTTCTCTTATAGTAGTTACCTTGGTCATGGTGTCTCTTCACAGAAATAAAACAGTGACTAAAACACTTGTGTGCACGCGCGCACACACACACACACACACACACACACACACACACGCACATGTGTGTGTACACACAACATGGAAACATAAGGATGTAATTTATATAGGAAGTGATCAGGGGAGGTGTCTCTCATTCTATAGATTTTAAGCAGTCAGAGCATTAAGGCAAATGAAGAAGTAAATCACAGTTACCTGTGAGGAGTATGTCCTAGGGTGAGAAAGGGAAATGAATGCACAAGGACCAACTGCAAAGCAAGAGTGTGCAGAAGTGTTATAGGCAATGAATGAGGCCTCTAGGAAGTGCAGCAGGTGTTGGGAGGAAGAGCAACTGTAGAGGAAGTCCAAAAGAGCTGGAGGCAGATCGTGTGGGCACTCAAGCCACTGGACAGGACAATGCTTCAAGGGACAAGAAAGTCCTGCAGGGATTTCATCAAGTCGACCAAGCTCTCTCTAAAGTCTCTGTCTGTATAGTTGAGAGTGAATAGATGTGAGGGCAGGGACAGGGAGCTACTCAAGGTCATTGCAACAGCTGCACCAGGAGATGATAGTGGCAGTGTCTGAGTTGGTGATTCTGGGAGTGTGTAAGTCATTTAAGAAATCTGTATTTCACCTTCTCCAAAAAGGAAGAAAGACTCTAGAATTCTGGATATATTCAAACTGAGCCTTTGTTTTTCTTTCCTAGTTTTATTCCTATATATTTGACAAGTACACATTGCATTTATGTGGCATGTAACATTACGATTTGGCTGAGCCATCTTGCTAACCTGATAGCTCAATTGTTGGTGTCTTCTATAATAGATAAATTAATTTATGTTTGCACCATTCAGAAACCCAAGTGCCCAGGATCAGCAGAACTGGGCTCCTTCCTAGCTCTCATTACCTAGCAGCATCTTCAAGTTCCGATGATCTCTCTGCTCTCTGTAGTTGAATGAGGATGTGTGTTCATTTCCTGTCTTCCTTGCCCTTTCTAATACTTACCCCAGTTGTCTGGAATAGTAGCAAGTGCTCTTTTCCGTCCACTGAGCCATTGCCCTGACCTCCTTCCCCTTTTCATTTTATGAGACAGATGTTTTCAGTGCAGGGTTAAGCTTCATGGTGTTGTGGTAGATGGTGATTATAGGAGCTCCAGTCATGGTAGGTAATTCAAGGAATGGGGAGGTGATTGATTTCAGGCATCTTTGGAATTCCCTAAGGGAGAAGACAGGCTATATTACAAAGATGTAAAGAAACCATTTGAAATGAAGGTTTTGGTACAAAACTGAGAAAATGTCATGTACAGGCAACAGCTGAAACCATTGGGGTATGTTAAGAATAGTCTTTCCCCATTCCTATATTATGCAATTGTCATGCGAGCAACATGTATCATGACAGGGAAATCATAAGATCAGTAAAAGAAAAAAAGTAAAGGATAACTCTCCTAGAATATTAAGAAAAATCAGGAAAAGGAATACATTTCCTGGAGGCATAATTTTTTTTGATTAACTAGTTATATATTTGTTAAGTAGAAAAAAGAAAACAGTTTAGTCATGTGAGCATAAGTTCCCCACACTGTACTACCTTGGGTTTGAAGTTTTCATTGGTGTGGCTGAGCTGAATCACCCAAATACATCTAAACTACTTGGTAGTCAGTGTTTCTGTACGGACCATGAACTTGCTTTGTTCAGCTGTGCAGTTTGTGGGCTCCTTGAAGAAACTGTGCACATGGTAAGTTTTATGCACAATGTTTTTGAGCTTTAGAGGGTGTCCCTCTGTGTTTTGTTGATTAGAATTTGCTCTGTCAACCCCAGGTGCCCACGATCAGCAGAACTGGGCTCCTTCCTAGCTCTCATTGCTTAGTGGCATCTTCAAGTTCAGATGATCAGTCTGCTCTCTATAGTTGAATGAGCATGTGTGCTTCTGGCCACACTCTGTGTGAAGGACACTAAGACACTGTGATTCTAGAAGGGGAGTCAGGACAGCCAGAGTGAGACACCTAGAAGCCATACAGTACAAGGAAGAGCTGACAGAACAATATGAATTCTATATGAGAATAGGTGTCCTGGGAAGGATGTGAAAACTCCTTCAAAAAATTGAGTTGATCCTTACCCACATTGTAGCTGAGTCAAAAAGAGATTTTAGCTTATCATTTATAAATACAAAACAAACAACCCCCCAAAACTTCTGATAGTATTTACCATCCAGTGGTGAAATGAGCTGCCTTGGGAAGAGTTCCCACTCTTGGGATGACAGATAGATCGGGTTCAAGGAGCAGACATGAGGTTGAACTTCATCTTCCTGGATTTCATCTCAATTTGCAGATGCCCTTGGGTGATGAGAGCCAGGACAGGATCCCAGCTCTGTGGACTCCCACATGCCTGTGATTAATAATGAGAACACTAGTCAATCAACAGCACACAAACACATTCTTAAGCACAAAACCATGCTGTATGGGCCCTCACCTTCATTTCCATTACTTATTCTCTCTCTCTCTTTCCATATTTCTCTGACACTATAACTCTAACATAGGGAAAAATGGTACAGGTTTTTCATAAGTGGGTATTAAATATTAGGTTTCTTTTCTATCAAGATGCACACTGTCAGTTTGACCTAAAATAATCCTAACTCTGCTGAGAGATTTACAGGGAGGCAAATACCTCTCATTCCTCAGGCTTCCTGGACCATGTGGTGACTGACTTCAGCCAGGCACTGAAAGGCGGCACCCTAGCCCCAGAGGATGCCTTCTTCCTGGTGTGGCTCCAGGTCAAGGCCAATCAATTTTGCTTGGAGGGGAGGAATGTGAGGCACGTCTCTCAGTCCAAGAAGGTCCAGATGTGACGCTGCTGTCTCATGACTGCTTTTGCTAAATGGCATATGGCAGACTCCTTGAGAGCAGGGCCAGGCATTGTCAGGAAAGCCAACTGTGGATGGTCAGGGCCCCTGTAGGACAAGGGAAATGTAGATGAAATAATTGAAGAATGAGCTGTCACAGAAATTGGGGACTAGAAACACTCCATGTAGCGTGAACTCTTCGTTTTATAGAGGAGGCAGTGACCTCTTTTAAATCATATACAAGGTTAGTTCTGTCAGGGACTGAACCAGGATAGTCAAAGAGGTACTTGCATGACCCAGAAAGTTATTCTTTCTGGAGTTATACCTGTAGATCTTTCTTTAACTCATCTAGTCTTGGCCCTGAATAGTGTACCACTTAGGCTCTAGGACATTCACCATACTTAAATGCCTTAAGAGACATTGATGTATTATAAGTACCCTGATTCCTACTCCAGTATCACATGTTAAAATATTAAAACCCAAGGTGATAAGTTAGAAAGTAATTGAGACTTTGGGAGGTAATTAGGGTAGAGCCTTTGTGAACAGCAATAGTGCCTGTGTCCATATATGCTACTGTAAAATTTATTACAGACTGGACTATCTATAAGTAATAGAAATTTATTCCTCCCAATTGTGGAAGATAGGAAGTCCACAATCAAGCTGGTATGGAGTGCAGTGAGATTGATCTTGGCTTCTAAGATGGTGCCTTGAAAGGGGGATCCTCTTGAGATGATGGATACTACATCTTCACATAGCAGAAAGGAGGAAAGGGGTCAAGTGCCCAATGATGCTTCCTTCCTGAGCGTCAGAATCTCCTTTGCAAGGGAGAAACCTTGCTGACCTGGTGACTTCCCAAAGGCCATACCTGGTAATACTACTGCATTGGGAGCCAAGTTCCAACATGAGTGAAAGACAAACAGTGCTCTTATTTTAGAAGGCGCCAGACTACTCCTTCCTCGGCCCTCCCCTGGGTGGGGAAATGGCAAGAAGCCTTCACACTTGAGGAAATAGGCCCTTGACAGGCATTGAATCTGCCTCTACCTTGATATTAGGCTTCCCAGCTTCCAGAACTTTGAAAAACAATTTGTTACTGTTTATAAGACTACTGGTTTATGGTACTTGGTTCTAACTAAGTTGGAAAAAACTAAGGTAGATGTTCCATCCATATATGGTGCTGAATTTCTTAGCAGGGGGTCATGATCCAAATGTGATAAAGAAGAGCCCCTGTCTACAAGCAAGCAAGGGGAAGTCCGCCATCTAGTGAGAGTCCACTCTGGGAAACTACCTCATTGGGTAATTAGATTCTCTCTTGAGAATTCAAATCAACAATGAGGGGCAGTGTTCCAAAAACAATTTAATTAGTTTTGAGACAAGGTTTCTCTATATAGAAAGGCTAGTCTAGAAGTCAGAGATTCCCTCTGCCTTTGCTTCACACGTGCTGGTATTAAAGATGTGTGTCAACACAACAGGCCAAACCCAAAAGATTGAATCGCCAAGAAGGAGAGAAAAATCTTTAATAGTTAATTATAAAACCTTACTGCTCCTTAGTTTCTCTTGTGTTAACCCTTTCCTATCCTGGAGAGGTAGAGATAAACAGAGACAGTCAGACAGTCCGGCAGACAGGCAGTCAGTCAGACAGACACAGAGAAGCAGCCCCAACTCTACTTCTCAGTATAAATAATTGGACCAGTTCTTATACCTACTGTGCACTGTTTGAATTCCTGCCCATCACTGCAGTGGTCACCTGCCTCCTCATTCCTTTGTTTAACAATGATAGAAAACTCCATTTATTCTAGGCGCAAAGATGGTTAACACTTAATTCCCAGGGTCTTAGGTATATACCTTAGCAGAGGAGGTGCAGGAAAAAACAAAACAACAAACAAACAAACTATTACTACTCGATACTGATTATGATGAAGAGAACAACAGATAGTGTTGGGGCAGCATATATGTGTGTATGTATGTATACACACACACATGTCTCCCATCTAGGGAAATGGAAATGAGAACAGGGAAGATCCACTTTGAGGAAGAGTTGCCCAAATCAATAGGATTTCAGCAAAGGAAGAGCAGACCAGGATGACAGTTTCCATCAAGGGTACTGAGCTATGGACCAGTATGAGAATGCAGGAAAACTGCAGTTTAACAGTCAGGACTGTTAAGTCACCAGGGCATAGCAAGAAGGAGGCTGAGCTGTATCAACCAAGGTAGGAAACTCAGGTTTCATATTAAGGCCAAGTCTCCCCTTATCTTTCCCAGATAAGCTTCATTGAGCCTGTAGAAAGTTTTCCAGAATTCTGAATTTGAATGTCGTTAGTCAGCCAGACTCTACTTCATCAATGTTCCTACCACATCTCCTTGCCTATGCCCTCTCATAGAATGTATTTCTCTATGTTCCTGCTTGGTGTGGTCCTTGCTCTTAGGAGTGTTAAGTCAGTTTTCTATGCTAAGGGAGAAGGGCATAGTCAGACTCTTGCTTTATACCAGTTCTCTCAGAGGATACAGAAGGGGAGGTTTAGAAGGGAGCTCTTGAGGCAGAGAAATCCCTTAAAAGGGCATGGCAAAAGTCCAGGCAAAAGATGTCAGCCACCGATAGCTGTGCCCCGGCGGGCATAGCACACATACAGGAATGGCACATATCATCTCTTGTTATTCCAACAACTGCAGAGCCTTAACTGTCATCCCTCCATCATTCTTTCAAAGCACAAAGAGGCTCAATAATCTCTACGAAGTGTTGACCTGAAATTCAGACTCCAGGTTACACGATTCTAAATTTTGTCCACCACAATCCCCTGTGTGAGCCCAGGAACCATTAATGCGGTGTGATGAAGAAGTGTGACTCAGCTGAAGTTTAGTGCAGACTTTGGGATCCACATGCCTGAGAAAAAAAGAACCGAGGAAAAACCAATGAGGAAGACACACGAATACCGTGTTCTTGGAGCTGGAGGATTTTGTGAGGCGTCTGAGTCTGTTTGGGCTGCAGTAATAGCATAGTGTAGACTGGGTGGCTCATAGAAAACGGATGCTTATTCCTCACAGGTCTGGAGAAGTCCCTGGCAAGATTCAGTATCTATTACCACTGTACCCACATGGTAAGGAGGACTGATTATTCATCAGCATTTCTTTAATAAAGCCATTTATCCTCTTTAGGAGGCCTCTACCATGACCTAGCCACCTCCTAAAGCCGTACCATCTAATATCTTCACATACAGAACTAAAATTCAACATATGAATTGGGGCTGGGGCACAAACGCTCAGACCACAGCATTTGGTAAAACCTTTTTATATTTTCCCCTCAGAAAATAAGGGGGAAATAACCTGAGCTTGCTTATAGAGTAAAACGAAAACACCAAGGCAAGGCTAGGTGGCATGATTTGGTTTATGTAATCAATGGTTTTAAAGAGGGTCAGAGGATCTTTCCTGGAAGGGTCCTAGAGGCCTAGACTGGGAGACTCCATCTCCATCTCTCCACAAACTCTGAGGAGAATTTAGAAACAACCTCATGCCCTGAGCAGCACCCCCAGTAACTGAAGTGCTTCTCCTAAGACAAAGCTTTTCAAAGTATGGTTCCCCAACAGATAGCATGGACCTTGTTAGGAACAAACAAGGAATAGTCTCAGTGTTGCACAAAAGAACACATGAACAAAGAGAAAGTAGCCCAGGAGGCAATTCTTTGTGTGAAAGGACTAGAAAGCCCACTGGACAACATGGCTTCCATCCTTTATCCCTGACATAGGTGACAGTGTCTCACCCCATTGGTGGGATCTCAACTTCACAATCCAATGCAATCGGCTAATTATTACAAAAGAAAAGGGGGAAGGTTCAGGAAATATGAATATTTGCTGACCTAACTGCCTTTATTTTCTTTAAAAAGGTTTCTTACAACATATCTCTTGGGAACTTGCAATGCTGGATTCTTGGACCTCTCCTTAGACCAGTTGAATTGGAAACACAGAGGTTTAGGTCTAGTGATCAAACCCTAAAGCCTGCTATGGGATTCTGACACACACTAAAGAATGAAGCCATGTCCTAAAGGGTAGCAGAACACCAATAATGTTCTATCACATTCATCAATGAGTCTCTATTGAGTTGTAGATTCATCCAAGTGGGGAAAGTTCCATAAACTCATACAAAGCCCCAGATGTTATTGGTCAGAGTGGGCATGGGTAAGGAGCTCATTGGGAGGTCATGATTCAAGTCTCACGTTAGCTTTTGACATCTTTATTCTTGCCCTGATCTCAGCTGTGATGATGGCTCCTTTGAGAAGCCTTTCCTCACCATCCTGGACCTGAGTCACATGTTCCTGCCCATCCCCCAGTGCTTGTCATCCTTTGGTCCTGTTCTCCCAACTCAGAGCCAGAGAGGATAGAGATGTTGGCCTTCTTGTTTGTCCTTCTTGAATTCCCAGAATCTAGTAGCAAGGCATTCAGTAAATATGTACTTGATTGAACCTTTGCTGGGAAAGCCCCATTATGCCTGAGCTGGTGCTCTTCTGCCTGCCCTGTGCTTTGTTCTAGCTCTCTCAGTCCAGCTGTCGAGGGCAGGCCATTATAGATGCTGGGACAGTGTCTCGTGAACACTCAAACCACGGTGGACTCTGAATTGGTCCCCAGCATCCCACCATATCACAGTCAACACCACATTCATCAACATTTCACAGTCTGTTGTCCCATGCTCCTACCCCAGGTTTCAAGATCTACCATATGGTGATGGTCCATCATACTTTATCTCCCTACACAAGAGACCCCAATGAATGACTTTGCAGACATCAGCTATGGAAGGTCATTGTGGAGATGAGGGAAAACCAACCCAAAAAGAAGTGACAGCTAGGGGGTAGCTGATCTTCAGCTAGGGTCTATGGCATCAGACTTCCAAAAGACCTCTTTATACCTCGGTTGCCTCCTCATTGAACTAAAATGTTTGGGATTTTTTTCCTGTAATTGGAGCCATGGAATATCTGATGCTTCGGGGAAGTGGCATGATGTTTCCTATTTCACTGTAGGTAAGCGCCTCTTCCCTCTGGCCACATTGACTCGTCTGATTTCAAAGGCATCTGCTTTTCCAGATGAGGGTCACAAAGTCACCGCTGCACTCCATAAATCCTTCCTTGGCATTTCCTCACAGCTGTGCCAGTTGACAGCTCTGAGTCACAGCACAGCGGAGATGCCAGGAGAGCTGGCGCTGTCACAGCACGTCACTTGTACAGTCAATGATGGCTGATAGCCGTGTGGATGCCCCTGCACCATGGGGAGGCCTGTCCACCCTGCTGGCTGATCAGAGAGGATATTGTGGTGACAAAGGCATGTCACTTCCACTGATTTATGGCTGAGGATGAAATATGACCCCCATGTCAAGTTTTGCTCAATCAATCCAGAGTATCATAAACTTGACAGAAAAAAATAATTTCTTAACTCTAACTTTGAGTCAAGAGGAGAACACACATTCACTGAAACATTTTAATAATGGCAAAAATAGTAGAGAATTGGTTGAACCACTAGCTGGCATCTTTCATAAAAAGAGATATTATATAGATATTAAGGCAGAAAGAGACAAAATGAAATTCTTATAGTAAATTGGTTAGAAAATTAAGTTACAAAATATTAATACCCCATGAGCCTGTTTTCTTTTAGAAAAGAATCTTTGACTATATAGATGAAATATTGGATGTGTGGAAGGGACCACAAAAAGATATGTAGGAATGTGTACACAAGAGATAGAAAGACACAAGAGAACTGAAAACTTATACTGACATACTAACAGTAGTTATCTTTAGATGGACTGTTTTGTTTTTAAAATCCTTTTTCTTATTATTTAACAATAAATGCGCTGCTTTTATTAACACATAGTTCTTAAAACCAATTAACCAAGAGCTCTTCTTTTATCCATGACTCTTCTTCACACCCTCTTCATTCATGTAAAATAGATGTTCTTAAGAAACATTCAGTCATCTACCCATCCATCTACCCACATATCTATCCACACATCCATCCATCTATCCACCTACCCACCCAGTCACATATCCATCCATATAGTCATCATCTTTCCACTCATCTACACATTCTTATATCCATTTAGGACACAGAATCTGTGTGAATGTCAGATGGTGCTTAAACAATTCTCTGTGATGCTTTTATATTCATGTCCCATTCAGTCATGACACTAGCTTTTGAAATTTTCCTAGATTTTGGAGTTGCTCACATTATAGTTTACCAAACTTCCCTTTGTTTTTCTTGTTTGTGCTTCATATCTCCTTCTGCGCACCTCACCTTTCTCTCCTCATAGCCTCCTTCCTCCAACAGCATGGCATATGTTGTAAATGACTTGATTTGAAACTTCCCAATGTATATCAGTGTGTCTCTTGATTGGAATGGGTGCCAACTTATACAAGGACTATAACTTCTATCTCTGAAGAACTGACCAATATAAAGCTAGTCTGCTTCTCTCACAAATGTTTCTAAGCCCAATGGGAGACTTAGCTAACAACCTTATTGCCATTCGTTGATCAAATAGGCATTCCCTAAGCAATTACTATATGGAAAAATGAGAGATTAACAAGATAGTTTCTCCCTCTAGGGGCTCAAAGCTTGTAGGGGATGGAGACACATGAGAGCATCTTTAAACTAGCTGTGAAAACAAACTGATGTCCTATCACACAACATAGACAGTGAGTTTTCCCAACTATACATGGAACTCATTGAAAGCCGGTTTCGTATCCTGTTCACATTGCCGGGAACATGGTGTTTTCCCAGGAGATGTCTGTTAGTGACAGCTATCCTAGTAGATATGTTGATGGAACTCTTATGGCTGACAGTAATTTTTAACATGGACTTAAGAAGAATTTGCTCATTCCCACAACATTATGAAACAGAGATTATTCCCATTTTATAAGTGGAAAAAGTGAGTCTTAGGAGGCTACATGGCTTGGCTCGGATCACTTAGCCAGAAACACTTAACCTGAGGCAGCTAGGCTATAGGATGCTATACTTTTCTTTTGAATTAATCGGCCAGTAATAATAGTATGCCTACTAAATCCCAGGAACCATTCCGGACTGGAGTTCACTTGGAAGAAATGATAGGCAGAATATCAGACGGCTCTATACTTAGTGAAACTCTGAAACAGGTGCCCAAAGTACATGTTATCCCAGAGGCATGGATGATCATGGGTGAGGGTGGAGGAGAAGCGAATTAACCGAGGGCTTCCAAGCATGGCAGGACAGGTGCAAGGGCCTGGACATAGGCTGGAGCAAGTCTAGACTGGCTGCTGCAGTAAGGCTTCCTGTCTTCATTGTGTTTCTCAGGGATGAAGGAACATCTAAAGCATCTCCATTTTCTGTACCCCAAACAACACACCTGGAATTGGGCCCTTGGTGAAAGTGGGAAAATTCAGTAACATTAGCTTCTGTGTTTCTAAAAAAAAAAAAAAGAGAGAGAGAAATGGATCTCTAGAAGCCACTGAAAGACTGAATTGGAAAATGACTCCAACTTGCAAGGGAGTAGCCAAAAATGACCAAAAGGAAGTGAATTAATGTTTTTACCAAGACAATTTGCCTCCAGGCCCTATCTCAAACCTGTTCTCCTATTAACAGAATGCAAAAGCCCCACCTCTGACTAAGGTGCTGTGGAGTTGCTAGGATATGAACATATTTACCCACAACCACAGACATTTGGATTATGAACAGCCCACTCAGACCTCAAATGAGGCTGGATCATGGGGATGAAATCAACATGAAGTCCTCTGGGGACTTGGAAATCAGCCAAGGGGTAGGTAATTGCCTGGGGGTGTCACAGCTGAGTTTCCCCCATATTTTGCTATAATAACCATTTTTGTACTTGTAGTGAACTTGATTTGCTTTGGCTTCTTTTAGGTTTTCAAATTCAGTTGTGATTTGCACCAACTTTTTTGAACTTAAGAAAACATGAGGGAAAGAAAAGAGTCAGATTTTCCTACTCCACAATTCCTGAGCTCCCAGTCTGGATGTGCGTAGGGTCTAGATGCCCTGAGGGTAAAATAGGACACAGTGGGTGGGAAGCACTTTGGCTGAGAATGATGGCTGGAACAGGTTGAGATCTTGGCCCGGGTGCCATGAACCAGAAGATGGCTGCTTCTGCAATGATCAGAGAGATGAAGACTGCCTTTTATCAAACTGCAGGACACAGGACTGACTCACTGCCTACATCAATGCCAGATGCTTAACTTCCAAACCCCTCAAATAGAGAATGCTTGTAATCCTAGCTGCTTAGGAGGCTAAGGCAAAAGGATCACAAATTCAGTCTGTCATTAAAACAAAAAAACAAACAAACAAATTTAATTAAACTCAATGCAAATTAGTGGCCTCTCTCTCACAAGAGAGCCCAGCCACCTTGCTCTCTGATTTTTGGATCTTGTCTGAATTATTAAGTTGTCAAAAGCAAATCAATATCCTCCATCAGAGTCTGTCCAGTAAAGAGCTGCACACCCTTGTCTTGGCATCATAGTCACGTAATAGTTTTCAGGCCCCCTTTTGAGTTACCCAAAGCTACAGGATGAATAATAAATCACATAGTTGCTTCACCCCAAATCTTCCATAAACATTGCAGTTTAAAACAAACAAACAAAAAACTCTACTCTTTGGCTGAAGTTAATGTTTCATTGGACAAGCAATCTTCTTTTTAATTATTGGTAGCAAGGGTGACTGAATCTTCACACTTCTGAAACTCTATTTAGGCCACTAATTACACCCAAGTAATCATTTTAGCCACATGCCTCATGATGGCTAGAGATTTGTTTAGTTTTCTTCCTGGTGAGTTTATGGCACCCAAGGCAACACATACATCTCTGGCACTTTCACTGGCAAGTTCTGTGGCTCAGACTGTACATCCCATAGTTCATTGGTTCCATCTTTTCTCTGGTTCTCATGGAAAACTGGCAAGCCCTTTATTGATGTGCTCAGCTGTCAGTCACATAGCTTTACCCAATTGTTCTTTATAATGCTTCTTTTGTCAAACTGAGGCCCACAAGACTATTTCTAAAGGAATGTTGCCATCAGACTATCCATGTCATTGGCTTTGAACATGAGATTGCACAGAATCCAATAGTCTGTAGATAGAAGTGTGGAGGTCTCGTCACCCACAGTTTTTGTCTTCTTGTGACTCCAATTTGAGCATTTAAAATCATTTTATTTGGGGTCCTCGAGAGATGGCTCAGTGGTTAAGAGGACTAGTTGTTCTTCTAGAGGCCCTGGGTTCAATTCCTAGCTTTCAAATGGTGGCTCACAACTGTCTATAACTCCAGTTCCAGGGGATCCAATGCCCTCTTATGGCCTCTTCAAGCACAGGCGTAAATGTAGTACACAGACATACATGCAGATAACATACCCATAAACATACAGAAATCTAAAGGTGATAATAATAATAAATAGAATAAAATAATTTTATTTTTTAAAACTTTCTGGTTGTTTTGTATTTTTATTTTAGTATTTTTAAATGTTATAAATAAAAACCATGACTTTTATAAACCACCACTGTTGATCCTGTAACTTCCTGACCCCATTAGTGCTTAAAATGAATCTTATTTACTTTTACTGCTTGCTGACTTTAAGATACAAGTCCTTACCACAAAACACCACAGAGAAAGGACAAATGGAAGACATTTTTTACATTTAATCTCTCCCAGAGGGAATTAGAAAACTAATGCACTCAAGTGTGTATGGAGAGCTTTGTTGGGCTGTAGAAATATATATGAATAATATAAGTATAAATATCATGGCATGGCCATGTGATAAACTGAAATCTTCCATACTCTAGCATGTGCTACTTTTGCAGCATTGCTTTTGGGCCTGAACCCTCGACATTGGAGCAACTGTTTTTTTTTTTTTTCCTATGTTACCTTCTCTATCTCAGACTTCTTCAGCTTCCATCCTCATCACCCACATTCTATGCCTTCTCCTTCACATGCATTCACTCATCTGGTCTCTTATTCATTTGTCCTTTTCTTAACATCCATATCCATGACCACATCCAACATCCATGTCCATGTTGTCTGGAAGTATCATTTGTTTTCTGTAACCTGGAGTGCAAGCAATAGCATCTCTCTCTCTCTCTCTCTCTCTCTCTCTCTCTCTCTCTCTCTC